>CM065592.1:221575369-221871006 GCA_033119425.1 Bufotes viridis | reverse complement strand
TTAGATAGATACGAGATAGATTGATAGATAGATAGCTAGATAGATAGATAGAAAGATAGATAGATAGATAGATAGATACGAGATAGATTGATAGATAGATAGATAGATAGATAGCTAGATAGATAGAAAGATAGATAGATAGATAGATACGAGATAGATTGATAGATAGATTATGTAGCTGGATAAATAGACATTAGTGATATAGCTATGAACCAGCCTTGTCAATACTCCGTGTCACTTTTTAAAGACCTGAACAAATTAGCGTATCAGATGCAACAGCTATGTCAATACTTGGTGCCACTGTTAACTGAACAAAGCATTTTTGAACCAGCTAAATGACGCCAGCTGTAGTAGAAAATCATTATTGTGTGCTACTTCTGAACAGATGTCTAAATTTGTACACTGATGGACATTAAGAAAAGCACTAGCTAATAGCGCTGGCCATATAAAGTTTATATATATCTAATATTAATTTGTCACGACCTTTGCAGTAGAAAAGATTGCTTTAAACAGATGTAAACTACTGACATTAGCTGAACACATCCTGTGACGTGTCCAGACAGATGTCACGACCTCTGCAGTAGAAAAGATCGCTTTAAACAGATGTAAACTGTGAACATTAGCAAGGATCTGAGACGTGTGTAGTAAGATGCCCGAATTAAATTAATATCAAGCAGAATAAATTTAATATCAAACAAAATAAATTTAATATAAGTTTTATATCAAGCAGTATAAATTTAATATAAATTTAATATAAGTTTTATATCAAGCAGTATAAATTTAATATAAATTTAATATAAGTTTTATATCAAGTAGTATAAATTTAATATAAATTTAATATCAATTTTATATCAAGCGATATAAAAGGGGCGGGGGTAGCTGTATAAAAGGGGGCGTGGTACCTGTCACTTTTAGTTTGACGAGACATGTATACCCTTACTACTGAGGCCAGTATACATGTCTATTCTGCATAAGGTACGGACAAGTCCTGTGGGATCCAAGTCTGGTTCATTTTAATGAACGTGAGCTTGTCCACATTGGCTGTGGACAGGCGGCTGTGCTTGTCTGTGATAACGCCCCCTGCACTGCTAAACACACGTTCAGACAATAGACTCGCTGCAGGGCAGGCCAGCAACTCCAAGGCGTGAAGGACAAGTTCAGTCCATGTGCCCAATTTGGAGACCCAGAGGTTGAATGGGGCAGACCCATAAGTCAGTATGTGTAGGCGTATGCACACATACTGTTCCACCATGTTGCTGAAATGCTGCCTCCTGCTAAGACGTTCCATATCAGCTGGTGGTGCTGGTTGTTGTGGCGTGCTGACAAAGCTTTTCCCATTCCTCCTCTGTGTTCGCCTTGTGCTCCCATTGAGGCCCCGGTGTCGGGTGGGAATGCCGTCAGCAGCACGTCTTCCAGAGTGCGCTTGTAAGGGGTATAGATCACCCAACAATCTAAACGCCGCCAAACCTACAGAATATATTTCCCAGTCAGGTATGCAGGGCAGGGGTAGTTTGAAAGAAAAAAAGGGGTCATGGAACATCCCCGTCATCAGGCATCTATTCGCCCCGCTGAAGGATGGTTTTGAAAGTGTGTAGAAGCCACACGAGGCCCCCACGCAGCAGATTTATCATGGAGACATCATGGAGATTTTACAACATATAACTACAGCACTCAACAATGTAGACGCCACCGAATTTACAGAATATATTTCCCAGTCAGGTATGCAGTATAGGGGTGGTTTGAAAGAAAAAAGGGGTATAGATCACCCAACAATCTTAACGCCACCAATTTTACAGAATATATTTCCCAGTCAGGTATGCAGTGCAAGGGTAGTTTGAAAGAAAAGAGGGGTATAGATCACCCAACAATCTAAACGTTGCCGAATTTACAGAATACATTTCCCAATCAGGTATGCAGTGCAGGGGTAGTTTGAAAGAAAAAAGGGGTACAGATCACCCAACAATCTAAACGCCGACAAATTTTCTGAATATTTTTCCTTTCAGGTATGCAGTCCAGCAGGAACACACCCTCCAAACCACTTGTGAATGACTGGTCTGATAACCGTGGAAATGTCCACCTACAATCTAAGAGCTGGATTTAATGATTAAATTTCATCCTTAGAGATACAGTGCAGGCCGCAAATGTACTTTATGGCAAAAAATCTGTGACTTTTTTTCACTAATAATGTCACAGTAGTATTTACTTGTTATATTGCACTCTCACAAATGCAACACAGGCTGCAAATGTACTATCTAGCAAAAAAGTGTGCTTTTTTAAATCAAAAATGTAAATGCAGTATTTTATGGTTTTATTGAACTGTCAGAAATGCAGCGCAGGCTGCAAATGTACTATCTAGCACACAAAGTGTGCTTTTTTTAAACCAAAAATGTAAATGCAGTATTTACCGGTTTTATTGGACTGTCAGAAATGCAGCCGTCACGCGCTGCCCTGTGAATGAGCGGAGGTCTGTCAGACTGGCTGACTTCTCTGTTTGTTTTGGTTTGGGTTTGAGCTGGATCCACCTTTCCTCAGGTGTACTGGGTTTGATTGTTAGTGAGGCTATTTGTCCCTCCTTCTCCCAGTGGCCTGTGCAGCTTATAGTTCTTTCCTGTGAGCTCTGGATGTGTGGTGAACCGTCCTCTTCAGTTCTGCTCTAGATAAGTCCTCTCTGTTATTTCTTATTGTGTATTTTACCTAGGCCTCTAGGGAGACGGTTGCTTCCTCCGGGTTTGAATTGCCTCTTGGACAGACAAGCACAGCCGCCTGCTTCCTCCGGGTTGCCTCTTCCCTTTTTCCAACACCTTAGGGTTTGCCCAGGGTGTACAGATTTAGGCACGAGGGCATGTGCATATCCACCATTAGGGTATGCACATGGGCACAGCAGTTTAGGGAAAGCTTTTAGGGATTGCTAGGAGGTGATCCTTTTCTCCCCAGCTTTTAGGCCTAGTCATTTGTTCTGTTTGTTTTCCTGTATTTGGTTATTTCCTCACTTACCTACCTATCGTGACATTATAACCCACCAAAACTGTTATTTCTCTGCTGTTTGCAAAATTGAGGCTATGCATGCTTTGGCTGTTCACATGCAGGGATTATAGCTGGGGATTGCTGACCTCCGCAGTTCTTTTGCACGGTGTCAGAATTGTCTGGCGCCGTTGGAGGTAATCAGGTCTGTCTAGAGCCTAAAGTCGTTCTTCCTGGTGGTGGTGGTGACTTTATTCGGTTCAGGGAGGCCTGTAGGTTGTATTTTCCTCTGCGGCCCATTTCATCTGGCGACGAGAATCAAAGAGTGGGGATCATTATATCTCTGCTCAAAGGGGACATGCAGTCCTGGGCTTTTTCTCTGCCGACCGGTTCACCATCCCTTTGGTCGGTGGATGAATTTTTCAGAACCTTGGGCTTGATTTATGATGATCCAGACCGGATCTCTATGGCTGAATCTAAGTTGCGCAGTGTGTTACAGGGAAAACGTACTGCAAAGTCATATTGTGCAGAATTTAGAAGATGGGCGACTAACTCGAGGTGGAATGATCCTCCACTCCGGAGTCAGTTTTGTCAGGGGCTATCTGAGAGGTTGAAAGATGCCCTTGCTTTTCATGAGTATCCCGATTCATTGGAGACGGCCATGTCTTTGGCAGTGCGGCTTGAGAGACGTCTTCGAGGGAGGTATAAGATTTCTTTCTAGCGGGGGTCCCGTCTGAAAGTAGATCCACCCCACCTATTCCCCGGGGTAATTTGACATTTGAATCTGGGGCAGGAGAGGAGCCTATGCAGTTAGAACAGGTTTCCTTTCGCTCAGGTGATAGGGATTTTAGGAAGCTGTATAAACTATGTTACTTCTGTGGAAAAGAAAGTAATTTTGTTTATGCGTCTTTTATGCGTCTTCTTTTGTTAAACCTCAAGGCGGTAATGAAAAACTGCAGACGTATTCACGTAAAGAAAGAAAAAAAACTTCCCTGACTCTTGGTAGTGTGAATGGGGAGTCTGAGCAAGCAAATGTGCATTCTCCCTGCAATACCCATTTCCTCCTGCCTGCCATGGTGGCGCTAGACTTTGTAAATTTAAATTTTGAGATAATTGTTGACAGTTGTGCGGGGGTAAACCTTATTGATTTTCATTTCCTCCAAAATCTTGGTTTTAGAACTAGCACATTAGATAAAGAGTTACCAGTGTTTGCAATTGATTCCTCCCCTCTCTCACAAAAGAGTCTTACTCATATAATTCATGACATTCAGTTAAGGGTGGGTGATTCACATGTTGAGTCCATTTCTTGTTTTGTTATGAAGTGCTGCTTTGATGGTTCTAGGTTTACCATGGTTGATAAAGCATAACCCTACTATTGACTGGCAAACAAGACAAATTAGTAGCTGGAGTGAATTTTGTATGGACAACTGTCTTTGTGCTTCTATCTCAGGGGTGTCAACTATGGTCCTACCTCAGTTTCTCTTTGATTTCCATTTCATCCACCATGACGGCATACAGAGAGATGACCCTTGACCTCTATAGGGGCAGGAACACAGAGAGTTTAAAAAGCCACCACCCACTCACACCCTCAGTGTTTTCCTGTCCCTATGGGGCACCTCACAGTATGTCCTCCTGGTGGAGGTGGAAACAGAGTTTTTTCTTTACTTTTTTTTAATTTTTATTTTTTTTTATAGGGGTTTTTTGTTTAATCCCCTTTTTACCTTCCCTCCTGCCTTTTTTTCAGGGCTGGGTTTGGTTATAAGTCTGGGGGATTCTCGTCGCTCTCTAAGGAGTGTCCTGCTCTCCCCCACTAGCATCTGCATGTCTTGCCTCCGGTTCCGGCTTCTGACCGCGCGCACTGCGTTGTGTCACTGCCGGATAAGGGAGGTTCGGGAGTATCCTCGCCGCTTTCTGAAGTGGCCTGTGTTCCCCCTTCATGTGCGCAGGTCCCCCTTCCTCTCGGGAGGCTCACCGCGCTTAATTTTTTTTTTGCCGCCGGCACCGGGTATACCGCGTTCATGCGGTCACTTCCGGGTGGGCGGAGCTTGGGGGTGACGTGGGCAAGGAGCACGCTTATGACGTCAGACGCCGCTCAGTGAAGCGGTCAGGTCAGTCTCGGTATCCATACTGAAGGGAAGGTACAGAGGCAAGGACCTGTGCGGCGTCTAGATGTCAGCCCCGATCACACCATCTTCCCAGTCGGATACTGGGGACCCATCCTCGGCTACTCCAAGCGTGAGTACCCCTATGGGGAGAAAAGTTATCTTTGCTGCTTCTTTTGTGTTTACTGACTTCTGGTTGCTCCTCTCTTACAGGGAGTGAAAGAGCCCAGAGTCAGAAGTAAAAGTATTAAATGTGCCACTTGTGGAAAAAAAACTGCCAGACAGTTACAAAAGAAGCTTTGCAAAGCATGTATTTCGGATTTAATCAAAGAGGAACAGCCTTCCTTTCTATCGGAAGTCAAGTCTCTCATACAGAATGAAATTAAATCCTCTATCGCTTCCCTCAAATCTTCTGGACCGCCCGCAAAGAAGGCCAGACCCTCTGTTCCATCTTCCTCCGACGCGGAGGACATGGAAGAAAGAGCCTCTACTTCTTTCCAGGGTAGTAATGAAGCCCTGTCTGAAGGAGAAATTGTGGAAAGTGAGAGGAAATATTTTTCTCTTCGGAAGATATGAATGACCTTCTTTCTGCTGTCAGATCCACTATGGGCATTGAAGATGTCCCTAAACCAAAGTCGGTACAGGATGAGATGTTTGGGGGTCTCAGAACCAGGAAACTAAGGTGTTTCCTGTGAATGGAAATGTCAGAGAAATGATTCTAGACGAATGGGCCGATCCGGAAAAGAAATTAGGCTTGTGCAGAGAATTCAAGAACCGATTACTATTTGACCCCTCTGAGATTAAGCTATTTAATGATGTTCCTAAAATCGACATCCAGGTGGCCAAGGTGGTTAAAAAACTTCCCTGCCCTTTGAGGATTCTTCACAGTTGAAAGATCCTATGGAAAGGAAGGCCGACTCACTCCTCAAAAGATGTTGGGAAACGTCTATGTTTGATATAAAAACGAATATTGCGGCCACCTCCGTGTCTAGAGCCATGTATATATGGCTCAATGAGTTAGAAGAACAGATCAAAAATGGAGCACCTAGAGAGGAATTGATTAACTCCCTTCCGTTACTCAGATCTGCAACAGCTTTTTAGCAGATGCTTCGGCGGAGACGGTGAGATTCGCCGCAAAGGAGCAGCCTTGTCCAATTTGGCAAGACGTGCTCTGTGGATAAAATCCTGGGAGGGGATAGAACCTCCAAATCTAAGCTGTGTTCTATTCCCTTCTCAGGGGAATATGTCTTTGGTCCGGTCCTTGATACTATCCTGGAGAAGGCAGCGGATAAGAAGAGGGGGTTTCCGGAGGAGTCAAAGAAAAAACCCTTTCGTCCCTTCAGCTCGCAGTCGGGTTCATATAGAGGAAAAGGTAAATCTGGCCGCTGGAGCCATGCTAAAGGGGGAAGAGGAAGAGGTACCTTCACTAGCCCCCAAAACAGGTCAGAGAAAAATGACGCCAGAGTTGGAGGAAGGTTGAGGGGTTTTCTGCCTGCTTGGAGGTCAACAACTCAGAATCCGTGGGCAGTGAACATAGTCAAAGAAGGATACAAGATCGAATTCACCTCAACCCCCCCAAAGAAATTTCAACTTACTTCCCACAGTCAGGGAGTCCGGGAAAAAATTTGGAGGGGTGTGGTAGATCTAATGGAGGCAGGGGTAGTACAGAAGGTCCCTTTATCAGAAGAAGGACGGGGTTTTATTCAAGTATGTTTTTGGTAAAAACCGACGGCTCTTTTCGTCCTATAATAAACTTAAAGTTACTAAACGAGACCATTACCTACAGAAGATTCAAGATGGAATCGATATCATCTACTACACCCCTAATAGTGGTCATGAAGGCTCCTTGTTCTATCGACCTAAAAGACGCCTACTTTCACGTCCCAATTCATCAAGACTCCAGAAAATATCTCAGATTCGCACTAAGATCCGACAAAGGTTTAATAGAACATTTTCAGTTTACAGCTCTACCCTTTGGCATATCGTCTGCGCCAAGGGTTTTCACAAAGCTGATGGTCGAGGCCCTCTCCCCCCTTCGGTTAAGGGGCATAAAAATTTTTCCTTATTTAGACGATTTCCTTATAGTCGGCGGGTCAGAGACGGATGTGACAGCTCTAACCAGGGAATTCATTCAACACCTAACTTGGTTAGGATGGATAATAAATACAAAAAAATCCCATCTAGAGCCATCTACAGTCATAAGGTTCCTGGGGTTCATGTTGGACTCGGTCAATCAAACAACCACCCTTCCACTACAGAAAGTAGACTCAATCAGAGAAAAGATTGGATCCTTCCAATCTCACAGACAGTGCTCAATCAGAAGAGCCATGAGTCTCTTAGGAACCCTAACTTCCTGTATCCCTGCAGTTTCGTGGGCACAGGCACATACCAGGGTGATGCAGTCCTGGATTCTGCAGGTCTGGGACAAGAAACAATGCTCTCTAGACAAGAGAGTTCAGATCCCATACAACGTAAAGTTAAGTTTAAATTGGTGGAAGAACAGGAAAAATCTGTTAAAAGGAGTCACTTGGGTAAAAGACCCAGTAATCACGATAACAACCGACGCAAGCAGCCTGGGCTGGGGAGCTCAGGTGGCCTCAGAAAACCTCCAGGGTACCTGGCCAAGAGACATCGCATGCAGATCATCAAACTACAGAGAACTGCGGGCGGTCTGGGAAGCAATAAAAACTCATCAGTTTCCTTCAGAGGAACCAACTTAAAGATCCTTTCGGACAACACAACAACTGTCGCATATTTAAGACATCAAGGCGGCACAAGATCCTCAAGTCTGGGAGATCTCGCTCGGAAGATTTTTCAGTGGGCAGAAGGAAACGTCTTATCAATCTCAGCGGTCCACATAAAGGGGACAGACAATTGTGCAGCGGACTATCTCAGCAGAACAACCTTGGATCCAGGAGAATGGTCCCTAAATCAAGACATTTTTCAGAAAATTTGCAAAAGATGGGGAACCCCACAAATAGATCTGTTTGCTTCAAAAGCAAACGCAAAGGTGGCAAATTTTTGTTCTCTAGATCCCAGGGGAAACCCATGGGCAGTGGACGCTTTCTCAGTTCCCTGGACCTGGGAGAAAGCTTATGCGTTTCCTCCCTGGCCGATGATTTCAAGGGTCCTTCAGAAGATCTCAAGGGACCCAGTCACGGTGATTCTGGTAGTTCCATACTGGCCGAAAAGGAGCTGGTTTGCCAGTCTGAAGGCAATGGCGGTAGAGGATCCCTGGATAATTCCTCCCCAAAAGAACTTATTATACCAGGGCCCGATTCTTTACGAGAATCCCAAAGTGCTAAGTCTGTCGGTGTGGATCCTGAGAGCGAGATCTTGAAAAGGAGTGGCCTTTCTGAAAGGGTGATAAACACCTTGAAACTGGCCAGGAAGAAGGTCACCACAGCAATTTATCTAAAGATTTGGAAAAGATTCTGCTCCTTCCTGGGGACGTCTCTCCGAATTCTTCTCCTCCCTGTATTCAAAAGATCTTAGACTTCCTACAGGAGGGGCTTGAAATAGGTCTTAGACCTAGCACATTAAAAGTACAAATTGCTGCGCTTGGAGCCTTCTATGACCAAGACATAGCCAACCATAGGTGGATTAGGCGCTTTATTAGGGCAGCCTCCAGGCTAAGACCCTCTCTTTCACCAAAGTTTCCTCTATGGGACCTAGGGTTAGTTCTTTCAGGATTAACGAAGCCTCCTTTTGCTCCAACTACCAATATTTCTCTCAAGCATCTGTCTCTTAAAACGGCTTTCTTAATAGCCATTACTACGGCTAGGAGACTGGGAGAGATCCAGGCTCTCTCATGTCGCGAACCTTATCTCTCTATTTACCCAGATAGGGTCGTCCTTAGGTTGGATCCGGGGTTCTTACCCAAGGTAGTTACGGATTTCCATAGAGAACAGGAGATTATTCTTCCATCTCTGTCTCCCGAGTCAGCTAGTTCTTGGGAGGGTTGTGCACAGCTCCTAGATGTAAGGGATTCCATAATCCAGTACCTAGAGGTCTCTGAGAAGTTTAGGAAGGATAATAACCTCCTTATCTTATTTTCTGGTCAGAATAAGGGAAAAAAGGCGTCCAAAGCTACAATTGGTCGTTGGATAAAGGACACCATTTCCTGCAGGCAGGGAATGTCCTACTAGTATCAGGGCTCACTCTACGCGTGCCATGGCATCCTCATGGGCTGAGAGAGCAGGAGTTTCTATAGAAAACATTTGCAAAGCAGCAACCTGGGCCAATGCAAGTACTTTCATTAGGCACTACAGAATGGATGTTTCTGCTTCTGCAGACTTATCCTTTGGCCGTAAAATTTTACAGGCGGCGGCCCCACCCAAAATCTAGTGATCTGGTAGCTCTCTGTATGCCGTCATGGTGGATGAAATGGAAAAGCCGTATTAGACTTACCGGTAATTCCGTTTCCTTGAATCCACCATGACGGCTGGTATATTCCCTCCCTTTTTTGTTGGGTTTTTTTTCTCAGATTGAGTATGAAGTAATACTCATATATAAAAAAAAAAAAAAAAAAAAAACCTTTTTTTATATAAATTTTGTGCACCCATTGGTAATTTGTAAACAGTGAGGGTGTGAGTGGGTGGTGGCTTTTTAAACTCTCTGTGTTCCTGCCCCTATAGAGGTCAAGGGTCATCTCTCTGTATACCGTCATGGTGGATTCAAGGAAACGGAATTACCGGTAAGTCTAATACGGCTTTTTGCGGACGTGTTCTCGGAGGGTGGAGCTCAGGAGTTGCCTCCCCATCGAGAATATGATTGTCCGGTCAATCTCATGCCTGGAGCTAAATTTCCAAAGTCTCGGCTATGTAACCTTTCATAACCCGAAAGAGAAGCTATGCGGGAGTATATTGCCGAGAGTTTGGAAAAGGTACATATTAGGCCATCTAAGTCCCCTGTGCCGCCGGCTTCTTTTTGTAAAGAAGAAGGATGGATCACTTAGACCGTGTTTAGATTTCCGGGAATTAAATCTCATTACGGTCCGTGATCCGTCTCCCTTTCCTTTGATTTCTGATCTATTTGATCAAATTGTCGGAGCCAAGGTGTTCTCCATTCTGATCAGAATTAAGGAAGGAGATGAGTGGAAAACGCCTTCAATACATCCGAAAGTCATTTCGAGAATCTTGTCATGCCCTTTGGTTTAACTAATGAGCCAGCGGTCTTTCAGCAAATTATCAATGATATTTTCCATCATTTAGTGTTCATTGTTGTTTACCTTGATGACATACTAATTTACTTACCCGATTTGGAGACCCATCAGGATGACGTGAGACCGGTGTTGTCGATCCTTCGGGAGAATAAATTGTATGAAAATTGAAAAAATGTGTATTTGCTGTCCAGGAGCTACCATTTTTGGGATACCTGCTTTCTGACTCTGGTTTTCGTATGGACCCCAAAAAGGTCCAGGCAGTACTGGAATGGTATCGGCCTGAGAATCAGAAAGCTCTGATGCGGTTTTTAGGTTTTACCAATTACTACAGAAAATTAATCTTGAATTATTCCACCAATGTAAAACCTTTGACTAGTGTTGAGCGAACAGTTCGAGCATAGTTCAACATTTTCAAAAAAGTTCGGGTTCGTTGTTCGGCGATTTCTTCCCGCTTTCTGAAGGGCTGCACAGCAGCCAATCAGCTATTGTTTTACTTCTTGCCCTAAGAGCCCATCACAACCATGCCTACTAATGGCATGGCTGTGATTGACCAAGTGCAGCATGTGACCCAGCCTCTATTTAAGCTGGAGTCACGTAGCGCCGCACCTCACACTGCTCTGATTAGTGTAGGGAGAGGACGCAGCTGCTGTGAGGGCGAGATTAGGCAGGGAAAAGTCTGCAAAAGCACCTTATGAAGTGATCGATCTACAGCTGTGAATAATTGAACTCCTGCTAGTTACTTGCTCACTGGTTTTTAGGCTGCACAGAGCGTTTTTCTGTCACTTTTTTTCTGGGGTGATCTGCGGCCATTTTGTGACTTGTGGTGCACCAGAACAAGCTGCCACCAAGTCCATCAATCCATCAATACTAGTTTTTTTTTTTTGCTATATCCTACATCAGGGGCTTGGCTGTGCTAATTGTCACCCCTAGAAACTCAGGATAGCAATTTCTATATTTTATTAAGGGGTTAAAAACAATTGCCAAAATACTAATCCCCTAAATCTGGTGTTCCAGATTTGGCTAGCCAAGTATAATACTGTCTGCTGTTTGGCACAGGATAGATTATTTTCTGTGGTGAAATTCAATTATGAAAATAGCAATCCCCTAAATCTGGTGTCCCAGCACTGGCTAGCAAACTATAATAGTGTCCGCCAAAACATATTTTTTGTTCTGGGGTGAAATTCAATTGCCAAAATAGCAATACCATAAATCTGGTGTCACAGCTGTGGCTGGCCAACTATAATAGTGTCCGCCAAAACATATATTTTGTTCTGGGGTGAAATTCAATTGCCAAAATAGCAATACCATAAATCAGTGGTTTCAGCTGTGGCTGGCCAAGTTTCATAGTGTCCTGCAAAGGATATATTTTGTTCTGGGGTGAAATTTAATTGCCAAAATCGCAATACCATAAATCAGTGGTTTCAGCTGTGGCTGGCCAAGTTTCATAGTGTCCTGCAAAGGATATATTTTGTTCTGGGGTGAAATTCAACTGCCAAAATAGCAATCCCCTAAATCTGGTGTCCCAGCACTGGCTGGCAAACTATAATAGTGTCCGCCAAAACATATATTTTGTTCTGGGGTGAACTTCAATTGCGAACAAACACAGAACCAGAGATAGGTGCACACTGCCGTCACACTAAACCCTCACACTGATGTTAAAAATTGAGAGGTTAGTTCGACATATCCTACTAGGAGGACATGTCTTAAGCTCGGGCACCAGCGTCAAGGTCTTTCAAGTAGCCCGAGGCCCTAACACTTACCTACCTGCGCCATATGGGCGATATCAGGGGCCAGTGGGCAATTACAGGAGCATTAGGACGACTCACAAACATCTCCTCTGTTACCTCCAGCATGTAGCCATGCTTGCAATGGGAGGTGGGAGGTGTCTATGAGCCACATTTTTTGATGGTTTATATATATGTACGGATGTGTAAACTTCAATTGCCAAAATAGCAACACCATAAATCAGTGGTTTTAGCTGTGGCTGGCCAAGTTTCATAGTGTCCGCCAAAACATATATTTTGTTCTGGGGTGAAATTCAATTGCCAAAATCGCAATACCATAAATCAGTGGTTTCAGCTGTGGCTGGCCAAGATTCATAGTGTCCTGCAAAGGATATATTTTGTTCTGGGGTGAAATTGAATTGCCAAAATAGCAATCCCGTGAATGTGGTGTTCCAGCTGTTGAAGGCCTAGTTTAAAGCTGTCCATAAAAGGATACCTTTCATCCAGGGCCTAAATACTAGCCCTAAAAGAGATATGTCCCTAAATCAGTGGTTACTGCTGTGCCTGGATTAGTGTAATACGCTACATAAATAAATAAGCAGATAGTGTTAGGTGCCTGTAAAAAAAAAAAGGCCTGAATTTGAAATCAATACATTGGGCCAAATTTTTTTTTCTTCTTTTCTTCTTGTGGTGCTTGGCGAACGGTAACAATGAGGAAAACATCTAGTAAGGGACACGAACACGGTCGTGGTTGTGTTAGTGTACCCTCTGGTGCTGGGAGAGGATGTGGCCCTTCTGCCACAGCCACACGTCCTAGTGAACCAACTACCTCAGGTTCCAGTACCCGCCAGAATTTACAGCGATATTTGGTGGGGCCCAATGCCGTTCTAAGGATGGTAAGGCCTGAGCAGGTACAGGCGCTAGTCAATTGGTTGGCCGACAGTGGATCCAGCACGTTCACAACATTATCTCCCACCCAGTCTTCTGCAGAAAGCGCACAGGTGGCGCCTGAAAACCAAGCCCATCAGTCTGTCACATCACCCCCATGCATATCAGGGAAACTGTCTGAGCCTCAAGTTATGCAGCAGTCTCTTATGCTGTTTGAAGACTCTGCTGGCAGGGTTTCCCATGGGAATCCACCTGGCCCTTCCCCAGTGGTGGAAGACATAGAATGCACTGATGCACAACCACTGATGTTTCCGGATGATGAGGACATGAGAAAACCATCTCATCGCAGTCCGCACGTCTCTGATGATGACGAAACACAAGTGCCAACTGCTGCGTCTTTCTGCAGTGTGCAGACCGAACAGGAGGTCAGGGAGGAAGACTGTGTGGAAGACGATGCAGGGGACGATGAGGTCCTAGGCCCCACATGGAATGAAGGTCGTGCCACTAATTTTCATAGTTCAGAGGAAGAGGCAGTGGTGAGACCGAGCCAACAGCATAGCAATAGAGGGAGCAGGGGGCAAAAGCAGAACAGTCGCCGCCAAGAGAGTTCGCCTGCTACTGGCCACCGCCACCAGGGACCGAGCACCCCAAATGCAGCTTCAAGGAGTTTCCTGCCATGGCACTTCTTTAAACAATGTACTGACGACAAGACCCGAGTGGTTTGCACGCTGTGCCATCAGAGCCTGAACCGAGGCATTAACGTTCTGAACCTTAGCACAACCTGCATGACCAGGCATCTACATGCAAAGCATGAACTGCAGTGGAGTAAACACCTTAAAAGCAAGGAACTCACTCAGGCTCCCCCTGCTCCCTCTTCTGCTGCTGCCTCGGCCTCTTCCTCCGCCTCGGGAGGAATGTTGGCACCTGCCGCCCACCAAACAGAGGATGTGCCACCGACACCACCACCTGCGTCACCAAGCATCTCCATCATGTCACACGGCAGCGTTTAGCTCTCCATCTCACAAACCTTGGAGAGAAAGCGTAAATTCCCACCTAGCCACCCTCGAGCCCTGGGCCTGAAAGCATTTCTAGACTATTGGCCTTTGAAATGCTGTCATTAAGGCTGGTGGACACAGACAGCTTCAAACAGCTGTTGTCCATGGCTGTCCCACAGTATGTTGTTCCCAGCCGCCACTACTTCTCCAAGACAGCCGTGCCTTCCCTGCACAACAAAGTATCCGATAAAATCAAGTGTGCACTGCGCAACGCCATCTGTGGCAAGGTCCACCTAACCACAGATACGTGGACCAGTAAGCACTGCCAGGGATGCTATATCTCCCTAACTGCACACTGGGTAAATGTAATGGCGGCTGAGCCCCAGGCGGAGAGATCCTTGGCGCACGTCCTTCCTCCGCCAAGGATCGCAGGGCATCATTCTTTGCCTCCTCCTCCTATTCGGCTTTCTCCTCCTCTGCTTCCACCAGCTCATCCAGTCAGCCACACACCTTCACCACCAACTTCAGCACAGCCCAGGGTAAACGTCAGCAGGCCATTCTGAAACTCATATGTTTGGGGGACGGCCCCACACCGCGCAGGAGTTGTGGTGAGGTATTGAGCAACAGACCATCGAGTGGTTTCTGCCGGTGGGCCTCAAGCCCGGCCTGGCGGTGTGCGATAATGGGCGAAATCTCGTCGCAGCTCTGGGACTAGCCGGTTTGACTCACATCCCTTGCCTGGCGCATGTGCTGAATTTGGTGGTGCAGAAGTTCATTCACAACTACCCCGACATGTCAGAGCTGCTGCATAAAGTGCTTTCGGCGTTCACATCCTGCCGCTGCTCGCCTGTCTGCGCTACAGCGGAACTTCGGCCTTACCGCTCACCGCCTCACATGCGACCTGCCCACCAGGTGGAACTCCACCTTGCACATGCTGGAGAGACTGTGCGAGCAGCAGCAGGCCATAGTGGAGTTTCAGCTGCAGCACACACGGGTCAGTCGCACTGCGGAACAGCACCACTTCACCACCAATGATTGGGCCTCGATGTGAGACCTGTGTGCCCTGTTGCGCTGTTTCGAGTACTCCACCAACATGGCCAGTGGCGATGACACCGTTATCAGTGTTACAATACCACTTCTATGTCTCCTTGAGAAAACGCTTAGGGCGATGATGGAAGAGGAGGTGGCCCAGGAGGAGGAGGATGAGGGGTCATTTTTAGCACTTTCAGGCCAGTCTGTTAGAAGTGCCTCAGAGGGAGGTTTTTTGCAACAGCAGAGGCCAGGTACAAATGTGGCAAGCCAGGGCCCACTACTGGAGGACGAGGAGCATGAGAAGGAGGTGGAGGAGGATGAAGAAGGTTCACAGCGGGGTGGCACCCGACACAGCTCAGGCCCATCACTGGTGCGTGGCTGGGGGGATATGGAGGACGATGAGGATACGCCTCCCACAGAGGACAGCTTGTCCTTACCTCTGGGGAGCCTGGCACACATGAGCGACTACATGCTGCAGTGCCTGCGCAATGACAGCAGAGTTGCCCACATTTTACTGTGTGCGGACTACTGGGTTGCCACCCTGCTGGATACCCGGTACAAAGACAATGTGCCCACCTTACTTCCTGCACTGGAGCGTGATAGGAATATGCGCGAGTACAAGCGCACGCTGGTAGACGCGCTCCTGAGAGCATTCCCAAATGTCACAGGGGAACAGGTGGAAGCCCAAGGCGAAGGCAGAGGAGGAGCAAGAGGTCGCCAACGCAGCAGTGTCACGACCAGCTCCTATGAGGGCAGGGTTAGCATGGCAGAAATGTGGAAAAGTTTTGTCTCCACGCCACAGCTAACTGCACCACCACCTGATACGGAACGTGTTAGCAGGAGGCAGCATTTCACTAACATGGTTGAACAGTACGTCTGCACACCCCTCCACGTACTGACTGATGGTTCAGCCCCATTCAACCTCTGGGTCTCCAAATTGTCCACGTGGCCAGAGTTAGCATTTTATGCCTTGGGGGTGCTGGCCTGCCCGGCGGCCAGCGTTTTGTCTGAAAGTGTATTCAGCATGGCAGGGGGCGTCATTACTGACAAACGCAGCCGCCTGTCCACAGCCAACGTGGACAAGCTGACGTTCATAAAAATGAACCAGGCATGGATCCCACAGGACCTGTGCCTCCCTTGTGCAGAATAGACATTTATAACTGCCTCCCCCTCAACTATGTATTCTTGTACTCCGGGGCACTTCTTTATTGAATCCTCATTTTTTTAACTTTACCATGATCTTGCGGTGCAACCCAAAGTTGAATGAACCTCTCCTCTGTCTGGGTGCTGGGGCCGAAATAACTGAAAGTGGCCTTCACCAGTGGTGGGTGATATGACGCATGATTCCTTGCTGTGGGACCTCTCTCCTCTGTCTGGGTGCTGGGGCCTAAATAACTGAAAGTGGCCTTCTCTAGTGGTGGGCGATATGACGCATGATTCCTTGCTGTGGGACCTCTCTCCAATTGATATTGGTTAATTTTTATTTATTTTATTTCAATTTATTTCCCTATCCACATTTGTTTGCAAGGCAGTTAACTACATTTTGCTGCCCTTTTCAGCCCTCTAGCCCTTTCCTGGACTATTTTACAGCCTTTTTAGTGCCCAAAAGTTCGGGTCCCCATTGACTTCAATGGGGTTCGGGATAAAGTTTGGGTCGAGTTCGGATCCCGAACCCGAACATTTTTGGGAAGTTCGGCCAAACTTCTCGAACCCGAACATCCAGGTGTTCACTCATCTCTACCTTTGACAGCTATGGAAAAAAAAAAAAGCCGCCGACTTCTCTGTCTGGTCGGAAGAGGCATTACAGGACCTTTCTGCTATTAAGAAATGTTTTGCGTCTGCTCCCATTCCTGATGTGTCTCAACTGTTCATCGTGGAGATTGATGCATCAGAAGTAGGGGTCGGAGCAGTTCTGGAGCAGGGTCCATACCCTAGCAAATTGTGCCCGTGTGCTTATTTCTCCAAGAAACTCTCGGCTGCTCAAAGAAATTATGATGTAGGAGATAGAGAATTACTGGCCATCAAATTGGCTTTTGAGGAATAACGTGTTTGGTTGGAAGGGGCTCCTCATCCTATTACGGTATATACTGGCCACAAGAATTTGGCTTACCTGCAGTCTGCTAAGCGCTTGAATCCTAAACAGGCTAGATGGTCACTGTTTTTTACTATGTTTAATTTTGTGGTCATCTTTCGCCCTGGGGTTAAAAACGTCAAGGCAGATGCGTTGACACGTAGTTTTCCTGGGGGGAGTGATGGGGGGATCCTGGGAGATCCTGCTCAGATTTTGGCTGATGAGGTGGTGGTACCCGCTCTGTACCCCAAGTTGGAGATGGAGGTGTTGGGGGCTCAGGAGGAGGCTCCTGATTCTTGTTCTCCAGACAAGTTGTTTGTTCCTGCTGAACTGCGATACAAGGTGTTCAAGGAACATCATGATACGGTCCTTGCAGGACATCCTGGAAGCAAATCCACCATAGATCTTATTTACCATAGATTCTGGTGGCCAGGGTTGTGCAAGGGTGTGGAGGGTTATGTGGCAACTTGTGAGACCTGTGCACGTGCGAAGGTGGCTCACACTCGGCCTTCAGGATCCCTTCTTCCTTTGTCCATCCTGTCTCGTCCTTGGATGCATTTGTCCATAGAATTTATTACCGATTTACAGAGTTCCTCAGGGAAAACTCTGATTTTGGTGGTAGTGGACCGCTTCTGTACGATGGCCCACTTTGTACTGTTACCTAGCTTGCCCAATGCCAAAACTCTCTCTCAGGTTTTTATCAATAACTTTGTGAAACTACATGGCATTCCCTCTGATGTGGTGTCTGATAGGGGGACGCAATTTGTTTCCAGGTTTTGGAGGGCATTCTGTTCTCATCTGAGTATTCAATTGTATTTCCCTTCGGCTTTTCATCCCCAGTCGAATGGTCAGACAGAGCACATTAAACAAAACCTGGAGACCTATTTGAGGTATTGTGTTGCCGAGAATCAGGATGACTAGTCCTCATTCTTGTCTCTAGCCGAATTTGCCTTGAATAACCGTGGAAAGGAGTCCACTGACAAGTCGCCATTTTTTGGCGCATATGGTTTTCATCCACAGTTTGGTACTTTTTCTGGGACTAGATCTTCTGGGGTGCCAGAAGAGGAGAGATTCTCTTCCCCCTTGTCATCTATCTGGCGGAAGATCCAAGTTAATTTGGAAAAGATGGGTGAAAGATATAGGGTAACTCTTCCCTCTCAGCCATTGTCTGCTTAATTGAGCTATATTAAGGGGCCTTAACACAAAGTTTTTTTTTTGTTTTTTTTAGCAGGCCATCTCACACCATCGCTTTAGAACTCAACGCAGGTGTACAAGTACCCTTACATGAGCCGATTATTGTGTAACTTATCGTCAAAGTGAGTGAAACTGCACAATTATCAAACAATGTAGAAGCAATGAATGACGGAAAGACAAC
Organism: Bufotes viridis; assembly: GCA_033119425.1. Lineage (NCBI taxonomy): Eukaryota > Metazoa > Chordata > Amphibia > Anura > Bufonidae > Bufotes > Bufotes viridis. The sequence continues at coordinate 221,852,694 of CM065592.1, read as the reverse complement.
TGACAATCGCTAGATTTTTCTTTGGTTTGATCGTTTGACTGACGCTTTGTAAAGTGGTAATATTACATGCATGCCCCACGAGTCTATACCTCGTTTAATGCATGACAATTTCCTGGTAGTAGGGATGAGCGAACCCAAACTGGATAGTTCGGATTCGTACCGAATTTTGGGGTGTTCGGGACACGGACCCGAACATTTTAAAAAAAGTTCGGGTTCAGGTCCATTGTTCGGCGATTTCTTCCCGCTTTCTGAAGGGCTGCACAGCAGATAATCAGCTAGTGTTTTACTTCTTGCCCTAAGAAGCCATCACAGCCATGCCTACTAATGGCATGGCTGTGATTGGCCAAGTGCAGCATGTGACCCTGCCTCTATTTAAGCTAGTCACGTCACGTAGTCACGTAGCGCCGCACATCACACTGCTCTGATTAGTGTAGGGAAAGGACGCAGCTTCTGTGAGGGCGAGATTAGGCAGGGAAAATTTTGCAAAAACACCTAATGAAGTGATCGATCTACAGTTGTGAATCATTCAACTTCTGCTAGTTAATTGCTTACTGTTTTTTAGGCTGCACAGAGCGTTTTTCTGTCACTTTGATCAGTGGCCATTTTGTGTCTTGTGGTGAACCAGCACAAGCTGCCACCAGGTCCATCAATACTATATTTTTTTTTTTTGCTATATCCTACATCAGGGGCTTGGCTGTGTTTGTCACCCCTAGAAACTCAGGATAGAAATTTCTATATTTTATTAAGGGGTTAAATTCAATTGCCAAAATAGCAATCCCTTAAATCTGGTGTTTCAGCTGTGGCTATCTGGCAAAGGATAGATTTTTTTTCTGTGGTGTAATTCAATTGCCAAAATAGCAATACCCTAAAACAATTGTTTAAGCTGTGGCTGGTAAAGTTTAATAGTGCCCGGCAAAGATATATGTTGTTCTGGGGTGAAATTCGATAGCCAAAATAGCAATACCGTAAATCTGGTGTTCCAGCTGTGACTGGACAAGTTTCATAGTGTCCGGCAAAGGATATATTATTTTCTGGGTTGAAATACAGTTGCAAAAATAGAAATACCGTAAATCTGGTGTTCCAGCTGTGACTGGACAAGTTTCATAGTGTCCGGCAAAGGATATATTATTTTCTGGGGTGAAATACAGTTGCAAAAATAGAAATACCATAAATCTGGTGTTCCAGCTGTGACTGGACAAGTTTCATAGTGTCCGGCAAAGGATATATTATTTTCTGGGTGAAATACAGTTGCAAAAATAGAAATACAGTAAATCTGTTGTTCCAGCTTTTGCAGGCCTAGTTTAAAGGGAGTCTTTCACCCCAAATGTGCACTATCTCACACTAACACCATTGCGTCTAACAGTCCCCACATTAAAATCCTACTTACCATAAGGTTGTCAGTTGCATAGTTCGTCTAAAAAACACTTTTATTGTATATGTAAATCAGGGTCTGAAGGTGCCCAGGGGCGGCGTTCCAACGGCCGGTGCCCAGGCCCTGTGCTGATTTCCATGTGCAACCCCTCCGCTTTCACCCATTTGGCCCGCCCTTTCTCTGGATGACCTCCTTCTCTTCTCTTCTTTTGAAATCCAGCGCCTGCGCCGATGACAGCCCTCTGATGCAGCGTCGGCTGGAGCATGACGTATGGGCTGGCGCATGCGCAATGTACTACCCATTACTGGCAGATGCCTCAGAGTATCCAGTGCGCATGCACCGGCCAGTACGTCACGCTCCAGCCGATGCTGCATCAGAGGGCTGTCATCGGCGCAGGCGCTGCATTTCAGAAGAAGAGGAGGTAATCAGCCAGAGAAAGGGCGGGCCAAATGGGTGAAAGGGGAGTTGTTGCACATGGAAATCAGCACGGGGCCTGGGCACCGGCCGTTGGAACGCCGCCCCTGGGCACCTTCAGACCCTGATTTACATATACAATAAAAGTATTTTTTAGACGAACTATGCAACTGACAACCTTATGGTGAGTAGGATTTTAATGTGGGGACTGTTATCGACGCAATGGTGTTAGTGTGAGATAGTGCACAACTCCCTTTAAATCTGTTCGCAAAAATAGAAATACAGTAAATCTGGTGTTCCAGCTGTTGCAGGCCTAGTTTAAATCTGTCAGTAAAAGGGTATATTTTTTTCTGGGGTGAAAATGAATTGCTAAAATAGCAATACCCTGAATCTGGTGTTCCAGCTGTTGCAGGCCTAGTTTAAATCTGTCCGTAAAAGGGTATATTTTTTTCTGGAGTGAAATTTAATTGCCAAAATACCAATACTATAAATCAGTGGTTTCAGCTGTGGCTGGCCAAGTTTAATAGTGTTCGGCAAAGGATATATTTTTTTCTGGGATGAAATTCAATTGCCAAAATAGCAATACCGTAAATCTGGTGTCCCAGCAGTGGCTGGCCAAGTTTAATAGTGTCCGTCAAAGGATTTATTATTTTCTGCGGTGAAATTCAGTTGCCAAAATAGAAATTCAGTAACGAAAAAAATGGAATCCAGCTCACCCATTCATTTGCTCCAACTAGAATCCCCTGATGCACGGAGGTGTAGGTAAGACCCGGATACGGCAGTAAGGAAAATGAAGAAAACTCCAGCATCTGGTTCACGAGTATCTTCTCTTTATTAATAGTGTTGGTGATACAGCGGCAATAAAATGTATCTTCTCACATCCTCAAACAGTCAACGCGTTTCGAAAAAGTTCTAATTCATGACTGGTACCAGTCATGAATAAGAACTTTTTCGAAACGCGTTGACTGTTTGAGGATGTGAGAAGATACATTTTATTGCCGCTGTATCACCAACACTATTAATAAAGAGAAGATACTCGTGAACCAGAAATTCAGTAAATCTGGTGTTCCAGCTGTGACTGAACAAGTTTAACAGTATCCGTCAAAGGATAGATTTTGTTCTGGGGTGAAATTCACTTGCCAATATAGCAATACCCTGAATCTGGTGTTCCAGCTGTTGCAGGCCAAGTGTTAATCTGTCCGCAAAAGGGTATATTACACTAGCGTGCATCTCCAAGTAAATTTCTTTCCGTAAAAGGGTATATTACAAAAAGTGTTATATTACAATTGCTGAAAGCATAATCCTGTAAATCAGCATGCACAATTTTGCATCTCATAGTGTGTTTCTGTCCGTAAAAAGGTATATTACACTCAAGGTGTATATACAAGTGCTGAGAGGATCATCCTCAATAACTTCACACACTACCGTGCATCTCCCATTGTATTTCTGTCCGTTAAAGGGTTACATAAAGTGTTAAAATACAATTGATGAAGGCATAATCCTACATATTTTTTCACACGCTACTGTGCATCTGCAAGTGTAAATCTGGTCATAAAAGGATACCTTTCATCAAGGGCCTAAATACTAGGCCTACAATTGAAATTCCCCTAAATCAGTGGTTACTGCTGTGCCTGGATTAGTGTAATACAGTACATAAATAAATAGGCAGATAGTGTTAGGTGCCTGTAAAAATAAAAAAGGCCTGAATTTGAAATCAATACACTGGGCCAAATATTTTTTTTTATTATTGTGGTGCTTGGTGAACTGTAGCAATGAGGAAAACATCTAGTAAGGGACGCGGAAGTGGTGGTGTTAGTGGACCCTCTGGTGCAGGGAGAGGACGTGGCCATTCTGCCATAGCCACACGTCCTAGTGAACCAACTACCTCAGGTTCCAGTACCCGCCAGAATTTACAGCGCTATTTGGTGGGGCCCAATGCCGTTCTAAGGATGGTAAGGCCTAAGCAGGTACAGGTGTTAATCAATTGGGTGGCCGACAGTGGATCCAGCACGTTCACAACATTATCTCCCACTCAGTCCTCTGCAGAAAGCGCATAGGTGGCGCCTGAAAACCAAGCCCATCAGTCTGTCACATCACCCCCATGCCAATCAGGGAAACTGTCAGAGCCTCAAGTTATGCAGCAGTCTCTTATGCTGTTTGAAGACTCTGCTGGCAGGGTTTCCCAAGGGAATCCACCTAGCCCTTCCCCAGTGGTGGAAGACATAGAATGCACTGATGCACAACCACTGATGTTTCCTGATGATCAGGACATGGGAATACCACCTCATTGGAGTCCGCACGTCTCTGATGATGACGAAACACAGGTGCCAACTGCTGCGTCTTTTTGCAGTGTGCAGACCGAACAGGAGGTCAGGAAGGAAGACTGTGTGGAAGACTATTCAGGGGACGATGAGGTCCTAGACCCAACATGGAATGAAGGTCGTGCCACTGACGTTCATAGTTCAGAGGAAGAGGCAGTGGTGAGACCGAGCCAACAGCGTAGCAAAAGAGGGAGCAGGGGGCAAAAGCAGAACAGCCGCCGCAAAGAGAGTTCGCCTGCTACTGGCCACCGCCACCAGGGACCGAGCACCCCAAAGGCAGCTTCAAGGAGTTCTCTGGCATGGCACTTCTTTAAACAATGTCCTGACGACAAGACCCGAGTGGTTTGCACGCTGTGCCATTAGAGCCTGGAGCGAGGCATTAACGTTCTGAACCTTAGCACAACCTGCATGACCAGGCATCTACATGCAAAGCAGGAACTGCAGTGGAGTAAACATCTTAAAAACAAGGAACTCACTCAGGCTCCCCCTGCTCCCTCTTCTGCTGCTGCCTCGGCCTCTTCCTCCGCCTCGGGAGGAATGTTGGCACCTGCCGCCCACCAAACAGAGGATGTGCCACCGACACCACCACCTGTGTCACCAAGCATCTCCACCATGTCACACGGTAGCGTTCAGCTCTCCATCTCACAAACCTTGGAGAGAAAGCGTAAATTCCCACCTAGCCACCCTTGAGCCCTGGGCCTGAAAGCATTTCTAGACTATTGGCCTTTGAAATGCTGTTATTAAGGCCGGTGGACACAGACAGCTTCAAACAGCTGATGGCGATGGCTGTCCCACAGTATGTTGTTCCCAGCCGCCACTACTTCTCCAAGACAGCCGTGCCTTCCCTGCATAACCAAGTATCCGATAAAATCAAGTGTGCACTGCGCAACGCCATCTGTGGCAAGGTCCACCTAACCACAGATACGTGGACCAGTAAGCACGGCCAGGGACGCTATATCTCCCTAACTGCACACTGGGTAAATGTAGTGGCGGCTGGGCCCCAGGCGGAGAGTTCCTTGGCGCACGTCCTTCCACCGCCAAGGATCGCAGGGCATGATTCTTTGCCTCCTGTAGCCTCCTCCTCCTACTCGGCTTCCGCCTCCTCTGCTTCCACCTGCACATTCAGTCAGCCACACAGCTTCACCACCCACTTCAGCACAGTCCGGGGTAAACGTCAGCAGGCCGTTCTGAAACTCATATGTTTGGGGGACAGGCCCCACACCGCGCAGGAGTTGTGGCAGGGTATTGAACAACAGACCGACCAGTGGTTGCTGCCAGTGGGACTCAAGCCCAGCCTGGTGGTGTGCGATAATGGGCGAAATCTCGTCGCAGCTCTGGGACTAGCCGGTTTGACTCACATCCCTTGCTTGGCGCATGTGCTGAATTTGGTGGTGCAGAAGTTCATTCACAACTACCCCGACATGTCAGAGCTGCTGCATAAAGTGCGGGCCGTCTGTGCGCGCTTCCGGCGTTCACATCCTGCCGCTGCTCGCCTGTCTGCGCTACAGCGTAACTTCGGCCTTCCCGCTCACTGCCTCAGATGTGACGTGCCCACCGGGTAGAACTCCACCTTGCACATGCTGGAGAGACTGTGCGAGCAGCAGCAGGCCATAGTGGAGTTTCAGCTGCAGCACACACGGGTCAGTCGCACTGCGGAACAGCACCACTTCACCACCAATGACTGGGAGTCCATGCGAGACCTGTGTGCCCTGTTTCGAGTACTCCACCAACATGGCCAGTGGCTTTGACGCCGTTATCAGCGTTACAATACCACTTCTATGTCTCCTTGAGAAAACACTTAGGGTGATGATGAAAGAGAAGGTGGCCTAGGAGGAGGAGGATGATGGGTAATTTTTAGCACTTTCAGGCCAGTCTGTTAGAAGTGCCTCAGAGGGAGGTTTTTTGCAACAGCAGAGGCCAGGTACAAATGTGGCCAGCCAGGGCCCACTACTGGAGGACGAGGAGGATGGGGAGGAGGTGGATGAGGATGAAGCAGGTTCACAGCGGGGTGGCACCCGACACAGTTCAGGCCCATCAATGGTGCATGGCTGGGGGCATACGGAGGACGATGACGATACGCCTCCCACACAGGACAGCTTGTCCTGGCACACATGAGCGACTACATGCTGCAGTGCCTGAGCAACGACAGCAGAGTTGCCCACATTTTAACGTGTGCGGACTACTGAGTTGCCACCCTGCTGGATCCCCGGTACAAAGACAATGTGCCCACCTTTTTTCCTGCACTGTAGCATGATAGGAAGATCCACGAGTACAAGCGCACGCTGGTAGACGCGCTCTTGAGAGCACTCCCAAATGTCACAGAGGAACAAGTGGAAGCCCAAGGCGAAGGCAGAGGAGGAGCAAGAGGTCGCCAACGCAGCTGTGTCACGCCCAGCTCCTCTGAGGGCAGGGTTAGCATGGCTGAAATGTGGAAATGTCACCACACCACAGCTAACTGCACCACCACCTGATACGGAACGTGTTATCAGGATGCAGCATTTCACTAACACGGTTGAACAGTACTTATGCACACCCCTCCACGTACTGACTGATGGTTCGGCCCCATTCAACTTCTGGGTCTCCAAATTGTCCACGTGGCCGAGCTAGCATTTTATGCCTTGGGGGTGCTGGCCTGCTCGGCGGCCAGCGTTTTGTCTGAGCGTGTATTCAGCACGGCAGGGGGCGTCATTACTGACAAACGCAGCCGCCTGTCCACAGCCAACGTGGACAAGCTGACGTTCATACAAATAAACCAGGCATGGATCCCACAGGACCTGTCCATCCCTTGTGCAGAATAGACATTTATAACTGCCTCCCCCTCAACCATATATTCTTGTACTCTTGGGCACTTCCTTTATTAAATCCTCATTTTTTTATTTTACCATTATATTGCGGTGCAACCAAAAGTTGAATGAACCTTTCCTCCGTCTAGGTGCCAGGGGCCTAATTATCTGAAAGTGGCCTGTTCCAGTTGTGGGTGACATGACGCCTGATTCTCTGCTATGCGACCTCTGTCCTCTGTCTGGGTGCCGTGGGCTAAATATCTGGAAGTGGCCTTCTCTATTGCTGGGTGACATGAGGCCTGATTCTCTGCTATGCGACCTCCATCCTCCATCTGGGTGCCAGGGGCATAATTATCGAAAAGTGGCCTTCTCCATTGGTGGGTGAGGTGACGAGACCAATCTCGCCACATTGCATTGGAGAAACCTGGTTGCTCGCCTGCTGCCTTTGGACTATGGCCCCCTGTTAAAAGACATCTTTTTTTACCTGCAGAAAAGCTTAATTCGTGCTTTTCTGCCTGGGGTTCGGTAGTTTTGGTTGAATGTGTTATACCCCAGATAGGAATCCCATGGAGCCCATTCGTATGAAACTGACTGTAAAGACTTTGGCTCCATGGCGATTAAACTGTATTCGTGTGGTCTGAGCGCCATTCACTTAATAATGTGCGCTCAGACCTGAGCTATCTGGGGATATGTTAAATGTATAGTTTTAATGTAATGTGTCTTACCTGGTGTATTTTAACAGTAATGCTTGTTCTGTGTCCCCATGTGCATAATGGAGTCTTGTCTCTGAAATGTCTGTGTGTATTGTAAAGGGTGGGACATTGTGTATTGAATAGTGATGTCTGTCCTATTGTCCCCACATGTGTATTGGCGATTTCCCTTTGTCCTGAGAGATAATTGAATGACTCCTCAATTGTCTCCAGGACAGAAGACATTGTGTATTCGTCTGCCTGTGATGATTGCATTACCCATGTAGGGTGATTGTATCACAGGCAGAGGGAAGAGATATGCTGGGGGTGTCTGTATTGTCCCAATGTGTGTGATTGGCTGCTGTATCCCGTGTCGCAGTCTTCCTTCTGGTCCTCTAGGGAGTGTCCACCAGGTGGGAGACCTGGATAAATACCAGGCAGGTAGCCGTTAATAAATGAGAGAATTCCTGTTTACCATCAATACGGAGCCTCGTCTCGTTCTTGGGGATTCACTGTATGCTGTTAGAGACTGATTGCCAGGAGTGTAAGCTGATTGTCTGCTTTTCCTGTTCGTCTGCTAGCAGCTATTTGGGAAGGTTCCAGTACGGGAGTTGGAGTGCTATTTTGTATCCAGTTCGGGAGTTTGGTGTTCTGCAGTAGCTGTGCCTATATCTCTGTAAAGGGGCCGATCGCCTAAGCGGTTTTACCCCTTGTCTGCAGAAACGGTCCGTTACAATTGGTGGCGAGCAGCGGGATCGTTCCTACAGCCAGAAGGACAGCTACAGGAGACACCATTTCCTTGGATTTACAAGTGGGGGCAACGCATGTCCCAGTACAGCGACCCTAAAAGCACCAGAATGGAACCAGCAGTGTCATACGAGGAGGAGGACCTGGATGGCCGGGATGCATTAAGGAAAGGCATCTGGTACCAGGCCCTGGACAATGTACAATACCAGCGGGGTGAGAGTCTCCCCAGTGAAGAGCAGCGGTGGCAGAAGCAAGTGGCCCTGCGGCTGCCCTTTCTGGGAGAGCAGCCCCTGGATGAATGGGTGAAGGAACTAGAGCACCGGGTATGGCAGGAGCTATGGCTGGAGGATGCCTACCAGGCGCTCTGGTGGTATATGGCACAGTATATACCCTGGACAGCCGAGCATGACAAGCCAGAGGGAGAGGAGTTTGATGGTTCTGGCTTGTTATGGGAGTCCTTTGCAGAGCCTGACTTCGGGAGTCCTGCGCAGAACAGACTTCAGGACATTTTCTACGAGAGGGAGGCTAGGCATGACGGGGATGACCCCCATGAGGTAGAGCAAGACCTGGCTCACCTAGCAGCCCTGGAGTGGGAACTGGAGCAGGACTACCGAGATCTCTTCCACTCCATTGGGAAGGCTCAGCAGGACAGCAAGGTGACAGATCCAGTTCCAGACCCATTCCGCTGGGAAGACATTATTGAAATTTACTGGGAGGAACCCCAGGCGGCAGGTGGAGATGGGACCGAGGTCTCTCCACCGGTATTGCAGGGAGTGGGAGCCTGAGCTCCATTCCCCAGCGGGAGATATTACAGGGAATTGGGAGCCTGAGCTCCATTCCCCAGCGGCAGGCTGAGCTACAGGGGGCAGAGGTAGTTGTTCCTGCCCCACAGCAGCAGCGTGATTTTTCGGGAATTGGGAGCCCGGTCTCCATTCCCCAGCGGCAGTATTATTTGTTGGGAGTTGGGAGCCCGGTCTCCAGTCCCCAGCGGCAGAGTAACCAGCAGGGAATAGAGAGCCCAGTCTCCTTTCTCCAGCAGCAGGACTCTGTATTGGGAGGAGAGACAGTCGGTCTCCCTCCACTGAGGAGGAAGGTATGTATGGGAGAGGAGCTTACTACCACCTCTCCCCAGCGGCGGATCATTAATGGGCAGGGAATAGAGAGCTCAGTCTCCTTTCCCCAGCAGCAGAGCTGTGTAACCAAAGGGAGACAGTCGGTCTCCAGCAGCAGAGCTGTGTAACCAAAGGGGAGACAGTCGGTCTCCAGCAGCAGGACTGTATATCTAAAGGGGAGACAGTCGGTCTCCCCTCCAACAACCAGGCTTCAACCAGGCTACCCTCCCAGTAGCGCTGGCAACAGGAGCAGAGTGACGCGGGTCTCTGCCCATGCAGCACCCCACCAAGTCAGCGTACCCGTACCCAGCACAGCCGTGGTGAGGCACCTGGACATGGACAAGCTTCTCCTCTACCCAGTTGCAGTAACTATTTATTGTGGGTGGGCTGTGCTGTTGATTGTGTTTTGTGGGTGGGCTGCTGGACTAACAAGGGCACTGACCGGCAGGAGGTCAGATACCCTGTTAGTCTGTTTGGAAAAGGGGAGAGATGTGACGAGACCAATCTCGCCACATTGCATTGGAGAAACCTGGTTGCTCGCCTGCTGCCTTTGGACTATGGCCCCCTGTTAAAAGACATCTTTTTACCTGCAGAAAAGCTTAATTCGTGCTTTTCTGCCTGGGGTTCGGTAGTTTTGGTTGAATGTGTTATACCCCAGATAGGAATCCCATGGAGCCCATTCGTATGAAACTGACTGTAAAGACTTTGGCTCCATGGCGATTAAACTGTATTCGTGTGGTCTGAGCGCCATTCACTTAATAATGTGCGCTCAGACCTGAGCTATCTGGGGATATGTTAAATGTATAGTTTTAATGTAATGTGTCTTACCTGGTGTATTTTAACAGTAATGCTTGTTCTGTGTCCCCATGTGCATAATGGAGTCTTGTCTCTGAAATGTCTGTGTGTATTGTAAAGGGTGGGACATTGTGTATTGAATAGTGATGTCTGTCCTATTGTCCCCACATGTGTATTGGCGATTTCCCTTTGTCCTGAGAGATAATTGAATGACTCCTCAATTGTCTCCAGGACAGAAGACATTGTGTATTCGTCTGCCTGTGATGATTGCATTACCCATGTAGGGTGATTGTATCACAGGCAGAGGGAAGGGATATGCTGGGGGTGTCTGTATTGTCCCAATGTGTGTGATTGGCTGCTGTATCCCGTGTCGCAGTCTTCCTTCTGGTCCTCTAGGGAGTGTCCACCAGGTGGGAGACCTGGATAAATACCAGGCAGGTAGCCGTTAATAAATGAGAGAATTCCTGTTTACCATCAATACGGAGCCTCGTCTCGTTCTTGGGGGATTCACTGTATGCTGTTAGAGACTGATTGCCAGGAGTGTAAGCTGATTGTCTGCTTTTCCTGTTCGTCTGCTAGCAGCTATTTGGGAGGTTCCAGTACGGGAGTTGGAGTGCTATTTTGTATCCAGTTCGGGAGTTTGGTGTTCTGCAGTAGCTGTGCCTATATCTCTGTAAAGGGGGCCGATCGCCTAAACGGTTTTTACCCCTTGTCTGCAGAAACGGTCCGTTACAGGTGACATGACACCTGATTCTCTGCTATGCGACCTCTCTCCTTCGTCTGGGTGCCAGGGGCCTAATTATCGAAAAGTGGCCTTCTCCATTGGTGGGTGACTTGAAGCCTGATTCTCTGCTTTTGGACCTCTCTCCAATTGACATTGCTTAATTTTTATTTATTTTATGTTATTTTAATTAATTTCCCTATCCACATTTGTTTGCAGGGGATTTACCTACATTTTGCTGCCTTTTGCAGTACTCTAGCCCTTTCCTGGACTATTTTACAGCCTTTTTAGTGCCCAAAAGTTTGGGTCCCCATTGAATTCAATGGGGTTCCGGTTCGGGATGAAGTTCGGGTAGAGCTCGGATCCTGAACCCGAACATTTTCGGGAAGTTCGGCCGAACTTCTCGGACCCGAACATCCAGGTGTTCGCTCAACTCTACCTGGTAGCCTTAGAAGCAGCTGATTGATATTTTATGCTGTTATTTAATCTACGTTCACTGCACGCACAATTACAGAGGATTAAATTGTCCACAACACCATGCAACAGTCTGCTTTACAAATGATAACATAGTCTGTAAGGCTGAAAAAATATATCTGTCCATCCAGTTCAGCCTGTTATCCTGCAAGCTCATCCAGAAGAAGGCAAAAATCTAGAAGGCAATTTTCATCATTTTAGGGAAAAAAAATTCCTTTCCGACTCCAATCAGGCAATCAGAATAACTCCCTGATCAACAACCCTTCTCTAGTAACTCTAACCTGTAACATTTTTACACTCCAGAAATACATCCAGACTCCTCTTGAACCCCTTTAGTGAACTCACCATCACAACCTACTCAAGCAGAGAGTTTCATAGTCGCACTGCTCTTACTGTAAAGAATGCTCTTCTATGTTTGTGCACAAACCTTCTTTCCTCTAGACGCAGAGGATGTCCCCTCGTCACAGTCACAATCCTGGGGATAAATAGATGATTGGAGAAATCTTTCTACTGATCCCTGATATATTTTATCGATAAATATTGATCAAAATCACAATTTTGTGAATGATAATCGGCACTTCTAAAGGATTCAATGCTCAATAGTAGCGATAATCGCCTCGTGTAAGGGTACTTTAAAGATAATAAAGGACCCATGCAATTAACTATTTATCAATTATTATTTATCCTATTTATTAAATTAAGAAATATAATTGATGTTAATCTATTATCGGCAATATATACGAAACTATCAGGCAGATGATATCATTAATAGGTAAATCATGGGTATTAGATCTACATCATTTAATATAAATTCCCTTTGAACAGTAAGAAAACACAGTCGACAGTTTTAGCAAGGATGATTCATTTCTTGGTAACATGCTTAAAATGCACGCTCGGTGGACCACTCGGCCCCCTTCAATCAAAAAGATAAATTGGGTGACAAAATAGAAAAACTTGAGTGGCATTGAAAGGTTGCATCTGAAATCAGTGGTTAACAAAGGAAGACACTTTTTTCTATTTTCGCAGCTGACAAATGATAGATTGCTAAGCTGCTTTATGTTAATTAATGCCCGCTTAGAAACTTTTGACATTATAATGTGAAATAAAAATGTATACATAAATGTTACATGGTAATTCATGTAGGGATGTAGTAATTTACCAGTTTGGTACACTATTACAATGTATGTATTTTACATAATTTTACACGAATACCCATCAATTTCCAAAAACAAACCTTAAAAAGGTTTTCCAGAATTTGAAAAATGTGGCTTCTTTCTTCCAGAAACTGTCTATGGTTGTGAGTGGCACTTCTACAAAGCGACTGGGAATGAACTGCAATATCACACATAACCTGTTGAAGGGTGTGGCACTGCTTTGAGAAGACAGCAGACATTATTAAAATCCTCAAAACCCATTTAAAGTAAGTTTGCAACTGATAAAAAAAAATTATGTTGCTGTTCCATAAAAATTAGGAGGTTTTTTGAAACAGAGACATGATTAAGGGTGTATTCCGGTTGGTTGGTTATCCATAGGATATGGGATAACTATTAGATCCGTGGGGGTCCTACCACTGAGACCCCCACTAATCCTGAGAATGGAGGCCCCATACCCCCTGAAATGAACGGAGCTGCCGGTCGCACAGGCACATAGCTGCTTCAATCATTTCTATGGGCATTCCAGAGATGGTGAGATACAGTACATCACTCAGCTTTCTCTGGAATCCCAAAGAAATGAATGGAGCACCTGAACGCAATTCTGACTGGCTGCTCTGTTCCTTTCAGGGGGGCTGCAGGGGGTACAGGGCCACCATTCTCATGATTGGTGGGGATCCCAGCTGTAGGACCCACTTTAACCAAACAGAAAACCCATTTAAGTAATTTTACATAACTTTGCAGTGCTGAACACAAAACTTACAGGGCGCATTCACACGACGCTGTGTTTTGTAGTTCACAAATAGCAGATCAGCAAAACACAGATGCCACCCATGTGCATTTCTCAATTTGCAGAACGGCCCATTACAGAAATGCCAATTCTTGCTGACAAGAATAGGACATGTTTTATCTTTTATGCAGGGCCACGGAACGGAGCAACAGATGCGGACAGCAAATCATATGCTGTCCGCATCTTTTGTGGCCCCATTGAAATGAATGGGTCTGCACTTGTTCTGCAAAAATTGCGGAATGGATGTGGACCCATTCATTATGGTTGTGTGAATGTGCCCTTAATATGAGACTGGGTCTTGTTTGGAAGATTTGAAAAAATGTAAACTCTAAAAGCCGGTTGAAAGAGAAGCATGGAAGTGGATAATTTCCATCAGCTTATAGACTAACTTCTAACAACGTAGAAGAAAATAGACTGTAGTCCCTGAAGCTGCACATCCTCTTTTTCCATTCAGATGTCTTTCCCACTCAAGTGACTAACATCTTGAGCATTTTCATTCGAATATCGTAGTCAAGCTTTACAAACATAAACGGAGACCGGCAATATTGGCACATTTACTGCTGGATGATCTGAAGAGATTGCCCAAAAATGGAATACAAGAGGCAAACAAAAAGATGTCATATTTGAAGCATGAATATCCATTTTCTTATCAAAATTAGTGGGGGAGACTTATCAAAACTGGTGTTCCCATACACCAGTCTTGATAAGTCTCCCCTCACTGTGCGCTGGAGTGATATGTGCTTAGATTATTAAGATGCCTCTTGATAAATTAGGTCCATCTATGGCACTCAGTGTGCCAGAAAATCAAATCTATTCCATCTAGATTCTGGAACAAGTTATAGTAAATCTACCACAATAGGCTCTGCTTCCTCCCACTGAGCCTTACTCTTTTTTTCTCATCACATTTGAAAAGTGTTGGGAAGCTCAAAAAGTCACAAATTATGGAGTGTGCCATAATTTGCATCTTTTTAACGTCACTAGGGCGTACATAGCTTAATAAATGTCCTCAGTGTTCTTTCCATTTTCCCTCTGTAACTTCCAAACAAGAACCAATCCCGCATTTTCAGCATGATTTTCATGTTTAGCAACCAAAAATAACATAAGATTAGTTAATCATGTCTCCATTCTAAAACCTGTGAAGAACAGTGTAATTTATATTCAACATTCTGTGCTGGTAAATTTCATTAAATATCACTACCTTGGTCCGATCTCTGTTTTTTTTTTTTTTTTGCTACAGAGCTTCAATTCCCCAGAATATCTTCACACAGTCAGAGAATTAAATGATAAAATTATGGCTGCTTGAGCAACCACCAGAGGCAGCTTAGAGTGTACAATTTTATGCAGCTCCATTAATTATGTGCAATAAACTGTAAAGCTAAATACTAGTGTCATGTGTAATATTACGTTTTGGAAGCTGTCCTGGTATAGAGTGACTGCTTAGAGCATTAGAGCATAGTATTTGCTATCTCTTTGTGATACTGTGTTGTTTTGTCCTAATTTTCATCTAACTTTGCCCTAGTGCCTCTATCTATAGTAAGTCTTTGGTAGTGATTGCCCTCTGATGAATCTGTTACAAGGGGTAATCTTGGGAATTAGTCAGGGGTAAGTGTTATGAGTCCTATGTATATGTTTTAATCACCATTTTTGTTTTCGTTAATACTTAGAATAGACAGAACAATAACCCCCCAAAAAACAGATCCTGTCTGTTAAGCATCTTCCTTCACTCAGCCAGCGTTTGGTCAGTAATCCATCAGTATTGCTAAAGCCAAAAAAAAAAGGAGTGGACCCAAAACAGAGATAACACGTGAATGGAATATTTGCTTGTCTTCTGTGTTTTGTACCCACTCCAGCCTTTGGCTACCAAATCATAAGTCAATTCTGATGGGACCATACTGGCCTTATAGCTGCTACACAGACAGGATCCGTTGTGCGTCTCATTTTTCCTTCCTTCTGACAGATCAGAAGAATGGCCCCAATTCAATGTTCATGTGTTCTGACCCATAATAGTAAACATCAATCACAGAGAAATAATATCTGAATTCATCATAATGTTTATTAGTCCAAATACATTAAAAAATTGACAGTAAAAATTCGAATCATATACAACTTTCTACAATCATCATATATCCATATGGGTAAAAAGACACATCAGGTGGTACACAGGAAGAGAGTATCAGGGGGAGGGGGAGGGGGGACAAAAGAAACCCCCTCAATATAATTAAAGTGCTACTAGTGCATCATACTAAGTATGGATCAAGTAAAAAAGCACACACCTAGGTACAATATTTTAGTATAGCTACAGAGGCAAGTAATATATAATTAGTACAGGTCAAATGTAAACAGCGTATATAATAATCAATATGTTCCTATAGCTAGTCAGAGTTTAGGATAACAAGTTGCCCATGCTCAAAATGGTAAATCACTAGGTCGTGGCTCTAGTATACCTCACCCATCCCCTCCTGTGTCACTCACCCACCTCGACGCGTTTCGCACACTGCTTCGTCAGGAGATGGGTGACACAGGTAGGGCGCCACCTTATATACACACAAAATCGCCACTCATGTGAGACACCGGATACAGGAGGGAGGAGAGTAAACGTCACTGACACGTGACCATAAAGGCCCGATTATTATAGTTTCAGGATCCCAACAATAGAATTTGATCCCATTCGTAACCTTCAAGCATATGTCTGCGCAAATATTTCGGTTATAAGCCTCGGACATTACAGGAAACATCTAAATATATCGGATAACTTGCAAGTTGTATTGAAGGACCTTTGGTGACGCTGCATTGGCGTCACGGACACGTGATCGAAAGTCCGGTCACATGACCGCAACCCCAAATGCCGGCGGATACAAGAATAGCATCTGAAAACCTGGCTAGATTTATTGTTTTATCGTGAAAGAAACAGCAATAAATAAGTAAAAATGAAGTGAAAATGAGAAAAAAACCAAAAACAACAGTGTAAGTATACTGTGTAGTGAAATAAATAAAAGTGATGAAAGTGCTCGTGCCAAAGTGTAGAAGAGAGTGAAATTTAATACTCACCAGGGCATTAACCCCAATATGACAAATACCTAAAAACATAAACTCATTCCAAAAATGACATAAATTCATTTATATAATTACTCAAATCAAAATACATAGTCCCTATAAATAAAATCATGTGAGTGAATATACATAGTGCTAAAATACTTGCCATTGTTGCCATACATAAAACATTATACTGAATAAAGTGATGTGTCATACGTAATGATATCTATAATTGTATATATAGTGAATATAAAAAATAAAAAATAAAAAATAAAAAATAAAATTAATTTTTGTTAATCATGTGATAAAAAAATCAACCTAAAAATGTGATACAAAATATTGTACATATTTTTCCATAAATACAGGCTTCAGAAAGATTTTACATATATATATAAAAAATATATAAAAAATATATATATATTTCAGATTCCACTAGTCCGTCACATTTGTCCCTCTTTGTCCGAAGTTCTATCATACTTCTGCTTCACTGAACTCTCCCCTTCAATCCACAAGTTCCGGTGCTGATATATACTGTAAAAAAAATTAAAAAAACACTAAAAACCAAAATAATTCATACAGACATGAATTGTTCCACCAAACTCACAATTAAAAGAAATTCTGTAAAGAGCTAACACCCTACTTACATCACTCAGAAGGGAATCCCATTAAAGGTACGGCACAAAACTGTTATATTCGTTTAGTCCTCTTGGGGATAGTGTGTCCAATTTAAAAATCCAACGTGTCTCCATTTGAGCCAACTGTTTTTCCAATCTCCTGCTCGATTTGTAATCTTTACCCGATCAATGCCTCGTATCTGTAAGAGAGATGAATCGCACTTATGGTGTAACTTAAAGTGTCGTGGGATCGGTTTAAGCATAGAGCTGTACTCCTCGTCTTTGGCCCCCTCGATATCCAGGATATGTTCCCGAATTCGACGTCGTAGTTCGCGGGATGTCATGCCCACGTAAATCTTCTTACATGGGCAAGTGGCATAATAGACCACCCCTGTAGTTTTACAGTTAATTTGGTGTGTAATTTTATATTCTTTAGTCCCATCCGAATTAAGGAAAAAATCACTACGTGTTACATTGGGACATGCCACACAATCACCGCATGGTGTGCAGCCCCACCTGGGGCCTTTTGATCCAAACGCTCGTGTCAATTGGGCTCCAACATGATGGCTCTTCACCAACATATCCCGCAAATTTTTTGGTCTTCTAAATGTAATAGCAGGTTGTGGAGGTAAGTATTTACGAAGTTTTTCATCAGTTAACAAAATTGGCCAATATTTGTTTAAAATTTGACGGAGTTCATCAGAACCTGTGGTAAACGTTGTGATGAACCTCACCAAATCCTGACTTTTTTTCTTTTCTCTTACATATAGCAGTGTATTCCGATCTGTATAACGTGCCTGTTGTTGGGCTTTCTTGATACATCTATTGCTGTAGCCCCTTTCACGGAATCTGTCAGCCAATATAGATGATCGTTTCTCAAAAGTGTCCTGTTCCGAGCATAGACGACGGACACGGAGGAACTGTCCAACTGGGATGTTCCTAATTAAGTATTGAGGATGTGAGGACGATGCATGCAGTAAACTATTTGTCGCAGTAGGCTTCCTGTATAAATCTGTTTGGATGAGTCCCTCCGAATCTTTTTTCAACAATACATCCAAAAACTCTACCTCATCTTTGCTCCACTTAAAGGTGAGTCGAATATTGTACATATTTCTGTTCAGGGTTTGTATGAAATCCTCCAATTCCTGTCTGAAATATTAGAGTTCGCCCTGACCCATAATTTCTTTCTCTTTAAAGAAACATTTTATCTCCAGGTACAAGGTACTGCTATGGGGGCAGCCTTTGCGCCCTCATATGCAAACCTATTCCTGGGGTTATGGGAAAGGGAGGTGTTTTTAACGGACCCTGCCAGGGGAATTGAGAGAGTCCAATTGTGGACGCGGTATATTGATGACATTCTTTTCTTCTGGCAGGGTTCCGTTTTAGAATTGGAGGATTTCATACAAACCCTGAACAGAAATATGTACAATATTCGACTCACCTTTAAGTGGAGCAAAGATGAGGTAGAGTTTTTGGATGTATTGTTGAAAAAGATTCGGAGGGACTCATCCAAACAGATTTATACAGGAAGCCTACTGCGACAAATAGTTTACTGCATGCATCGTCCTCACATCCTCAACACTTAATTAGGAACATCCCAGTTGGACAGTTCCTCCGTGTCCGCTGCCTATGCTCGGAACAGGACACCTTTGAGAAACGATCATCTATATTGGCTGACAGATTCCGTGAAAGGGGCTACAGCAATAGATGTATCAAGAAAGCCCAACAACAGGCACGTTATACAGATCGGAATACACTGCTATATGTAAGAGAAAAGAAAAAGTCAGGATTTGGTGAGGTTCATCACAACGTTTACCACAGGTTCTGATGAACTCCGTCAAATTTTAAACAAATATTGGCCAATTTTGTTAACTGATGAAAAACTTCGTAAATACTTACCTCCACAACCTGCTATTACATTTAGAAGACCAAAAATTTATGGGATATGTTGGTGAAGAGCCATCATGTTGGAGCCCAATTGACACGAGCGTTTGGATCAAAAGGCCCCAGGTGGGGCTGCACACCATGCGGTGATTGTGTGGCATGTCCCAATGTAACACGTAGTGATTTTTTCCTTAATTCGGATGGGACTAAAGAATATAAAATCACACACCAAATTAACTGTAAAACTACAGGGGTGGTCTATTATGCCACTTGCCCATGTAAGAAGATTTACGTGGGCATGACATCCCGCGAACTACGACGTCGAATTCGGGAACATATCCTGGATATCGAGGGGGCCAAAGACGAGGAGTACAGCTCTATGCTTAAACCGATCCCACGACACTTTAAGTTACACCATAAGTGCGATTCATCTCTCTTACAGATACGAGGCATTGATCGGGTAAAGATTACAAATCGAGCAGGAGATTGGAAAAACAGTTGGCTCAAATGGAGACACGTTGGATTTTTAAATTGGACACACTATCCCCAAGAGGACTAAACGAATATAACAGTTTTGTGCCGTACCTTTAATGGGATTCCCTTCTGAGTGATGTAAGTAGGGTGTTAGCTCTTTACAGAATTTCTTTTAATTGTGAGTTTGGTGGAACAATTCATGTCTGTATGAATTATTTTGGTTTTTAGTGTTTTTTTAATTTTTTCACAGTATATATCAGCACCGGAACTTGTGGATTGAAGGGAGAGTTCAGTGAAGCAGAAGTATGATAGAACTTCGGACAAAGAGGGACAAATGTGACGGACTAGTGGAATCTGAAATATATATATATTTTTTATATATTTTTTATATATATATGTAAAATCTTTCTGAAGCCTGTATTTATGGAAAAATATGTACAATATTTTGTATCACATTTTTAGGTTGATTTTTTTATCACATGATTAACAAAAATTAATTTTATTTTATTTTATTTTTATTTTTATATTCACTATATATACAATTATAGATATCATTACGTATGACACATCACTTTATTCAGTATAATGTTTTATGTATGGCAACAATGGCAAGTATTTTAGCACTATGTATATTCACTCACATGATTTTATTTATAGGGACTATGTATTTTGATTTGAGTAATTATATAGATGAATTTATGTCATTTTTGGAATGAGTTTATGTTTTTAGGTATTTGTCATATTGGGGTTAATGCCCTGGTGAGTATTAAATTTCACTCTCTTCTACACTTTGGCACGAGCACTTTCATCACTTTTATTTATTTTTCACTACACAGTATACTTACACTGTTGTTTTTGTTTTTTTTTCTCATTTTCACTTCATTTTTACTTATTTATTGCTGTTTCTTTCACGATAAAACAATAAATCTAGCCAGGTTTTCAGATGCTATTCTTGTATCCGCCGGCATTTGGGGTTGCGGTCATGTGACCGGACTTTCGATCACGTGTCCGTGACGCCAATGCAGCGTCACCAAAGGTCCTTCAATACAACTTGCAAGTTATCCGATATATTTAGATGTTTCCTGTAATGTCCGAGGCTTATAACCGAAATATTTGCGCAGACATATGCTTGAAGGTTACGAATGGGATCAAATTCTATTGTTGGGATCCTGAAACTATAATAATCGGGCCTTTATGGTCACGTGTCAGTGACGTTTACTCTCCTCCCTCCTGTATCCGGTGTCTCACATGAGTGGCGATTTTGTGTGTATATAAGGTGGCGCCTACCTGTGTCACCCATCTCCTGACGAAGCAGTGTGCGAAACGCGTCGAGGTGGGTGAGTGACACAGGAGGGGATGGGTGAGGTATACTAGAGCCACGACCTAGTGATTTACCATTTTGAGCATGGGCAACTTGTTATCCTAAACTCTGACTAGCTATAGGAACATATTGATTATTATATACGCTGTTTACATTTGACCTGTACTAATTATATATTACTTGCCTCTGTAGCTATACTAAAATATTGTACCTAGGTGTGTGCTTTTTACTTGATCCATACTTAGTATGATGCACTAGTAGCACTTTAATTATATTGAGGGGGTTTCTTTTGTCCCCCCCCCCCCCCCTGATACTCTCTTCCTGTGTACCACCTGATGTGTCTTTTTACCCATATGGATATATGATGATTGTAGAAAGTTGTATATGATTCGAATTTTTACTGTCAATTTTTTAATGTATTTGGACTAATAAACATTATGATGAATTCAGATATTATTTCTCTGTGATTGATGTTTACTATTATGGGTCAGAACACATGAACATTGAATTGGGGCTGTTGGTGGTAAGGTGTGACCCAATTAGGTCTCTTTTTCTCTTTTGGTGTTAGATCAGAAGAATGGTCAAATAAATGATAATGTCAACCAGGCCAAAAAGGCAAAATAGTGGCCCAATCCTGGAGTAGGTAGGGTGGGAGAAGAGCTTGACAAATCCACAGAGTGGCCCAGTGACAGAGTGTCAAGTTAGCAGCAGCATGAGGAGGCCACATAGTGGACCAGTGACATAGTGTTAACGTAGCAGCAGCATGAGGAAACCACAGAGTGGCAAGGTGACATAGTGTAGAGGTGGCAGCAGCTTCCGGAGACCACAAAGTGACCCGGTTACAGAAAGGTCAGTCTCTCCACATTTTGGGTGGACAGGTGAGTTCTCCTTGGGGTAACTATGTCCCCCGCCACACTAAACACCCGCTCTGATGCCACAATACTGTCCGGGCAGGACAGCTTTTCCAGGGAAAACTCCTCCGGTTGCGGCCACAAATCCAGTTTGGCTGCCCAGTAGTCCAGCGGATCTTCAATGTGGGGTGGCAGGGTGCTGTCAAGTATGCCACCACCTGCTGGTTCAGGCCCTGCTCCAGGTCTAGCTGCTGCTGCTGGTGAGTAGTTTCTGTTGGTTATGTATTAGAGAAGACACTAGTAGCTTGTGATGAAGCAGACCTTGGTTTACTTGTGTGGATTAAGTTGCAAACATACGAATTATTTCAGCAAACTGTAACAGCAGCCATCTTGGTATAAAGAGACAAGAAGAGAGAGAAACCAACACGTTTTACAGATATACACAACTGGTAACCTTAGTGTACAGTGTCATCTACTGGTCAAGTGATATTATTACACAATACTGTATATGGTACATGCTGTTGCATCCCCAACACCCCTTCTAAGTGGCATGTGCATAATTATATGACATTTAGTCTCTTTTGTAGAAGACAATGATGTTCCCTTGGCAAAGGTTTGGTGAGTGCGTCTGCAGTCATCTCCTTTGGGCAGTACTGGATGTTGATAACTCCTTGTTCTTGCATGTCCCTGAGCAGATGATATTGTGCTTGGTTCTTGGGCTAATCTTCTCAGAGTGTTTAAGCTTTATGCATCCCTGATTGTCTTCAAAGATGGGTGTGGGTTGTGACATATTCAGTCCCATGTCTAGTAGAAGTTGACGAATCCAAATGGCTTCTTGACATGCATGTGCTGCTGCTATGTATTCCGCTTCAGTTGAAGAGAGTGCAACAGTCACTTGTTTCCGACTAGATCAGCTGATGATTCCATGTCCATACTGGAAGATGTAACCACTTGTAGATTTACGGTCAGTGGTGTTCTAAGCCCAATCGGCGTTCACATATCCAATCAGTTTTGGGTTTGACGATGCTGGAAGTCGCAGGGATTTGTTCCCTTTAGGTACTGCATTACCCTCTTTACTGCGTTCCAGTCGCATTGACACGGTATTGCTACGGCGATGTCTAGTCTTGTCATGGTGCGGATATTTAGCAATTTTCCAATTTCCATGCGGTAATAATTATTGTTAGGTAACAAGTTTTCTGTTCCATTGTTTTTGGGATAATCTGGTTCTATTGGTGTTCTCGCTTCCTTTGCATTCTGCATGTAATTTTCTGTAATTTTCTGACTTTGGTTAACCACTTCAGCCCCCCTAGCTTAAACACCCTTAATGACCAGGCCACTTTTTACAATTCTGCACTACGCTACTTTCACCGTTTATTGCTCCGTCATACAACTTGCCACCCAAATTAATTTTACCTCCTTTTCTTCTCACTAATAGAGCTTTCATTTGGTGGTATTTCATTGCTGCTGATAATTTTACTTTTTTTTTGCCATTAATCAAAAATGACCGAAATTTTTGCAAAAAAATGACATTTTTCACTTTCTGTTGTAATTTTTTTTTTTTTAAAACTACATTTCTATATACATTTTTCTCTAAATTTATTGTTCTACATGTCTTTGATAAAAGAAAATCCAATAAGTGTATATTTATTGGTTTGGGTAAAAGTTATAGCGTTATGGTGCAAAAAAGTGAATTACTGCATTTTGAAGCAGCTCTGACTTTCTGAGTACCTGTCATGTTTCTTCAGGTGCTAGAATGCCAGGATAGTTTAATACCCCCCAAATGACACAATTTTAGAAAGAAGACACCCCAAAGTATTCACGGAGGGGCATGATGAGTTCATGTATCATTTCATTTTTTTTCACAAGTTAGCAGAAAATGACACTTTCTGAGGGAAAAAAATAATAATAAAGTTTCCATTTCTGCTAACTTCTGGCAAAAAAAAAATAAAATCTCCCATGGAATCACTATGCCCCTCAGTGAATACCTTGGGGTGTCTACTTTCCGAAATGGGGTCATTTGTGGGGTGTGTTTACAGTTCTGGCATTTTGGGCGGGGCTTAATTGTGAGCAACCTTGTAAAACCTAAAGATACTTGTTGGAATTTGGGCCCCTTTGTGCACCCAGGCTGCAAAAAAGTGTCACTAATGTGGTATCACCGTACTCAAAAGAAGTAGGGCAATGTGTTTTGGGGTGTATTTTTACATATACCCATGTTGGGTGAGAGAAATATCTCTGTAAACTGACAACTTTGCATAAAAAATTAAAAAGTTGTCATTTACTGAGATATTTCTCACACCCAGCATGAGTATATGTAAAAATAGAACCCAAAACACATTGCCGTACTTCTCCTGAGTACGGCTATACCACATGTGTGGCACTTTTTTGCTGCCTGGGTGCGCAAAGGGGCCCAAATTCCAATGAGTACCTTTAGGATTTCACAGGGCATTTTTACGCATTTAGATTCCAGACTTCTTCTCACAATTTAGGGGCCCCTAAAATGCCAGGATAGTATAAATATCCCACATGTGACCCCATTTTAGAAAGAAGACACCCCAAGGTATTCTGTGAGGGGCATGGTGAGTTCATGTAAAATTTTATTTTTTGTCACAAGTTAGTGGAATATAAGACTTTGTAAAAAACAAAACAAAAAAATATATCAATTTCCCCTAACTGCCCAAAAAAAAAAAAAAATTCTGTGAACTCGACATGCCCCTCACGGAATACCTTGGGGTGTCCTCTTTCCAAAATGGGGTCACTTGTGGGGTACTTATACTGCCCAGGCATTTTAGGGGCCCTAAAGTGTGAGAAGAAAAATGCGTAAAAATGCCCTGTGAAATCCTAAAGGTACTCATTGGAATTTGGGCCCCTTTGCGCATCTTGGCTGCAAAAAAGTGTCACTCATGTGGTATCGCCGTACTCAGGAGAAGTAGGGAAATCTGTTTTGTGGTGTATTTTTACATATACCCATACTGTGTGTGAGAAATATATCTGTAAAGGACAACTTTTAAAAAAAAATTATACAAAGTTGTCAATTTACAGAGATTTCTCTCACCCAGCATGGGTATATGTAAAAATACACCCCAAAACACATTGCCCTACTTCTCCTAAGTACAGCGATACCACATGCGTTTCACCTTGTTGCAGCCAAGATGCGCAAAGGGGCCCAAATTCCAATGAGTACCTTTTAGCAGGGCATTTTTACGCATTTTTCTTCTCACGCTTTAGGGCCCCTAAAATGCCAGGGCAGTATAAATACCCCACATGTGACCCCATTTTGGAAAGAAGACATCCCAAGTTATTCCGTGAGAGGCATGGCGAGTTCATAGAAGGTTTTTTTTTTGACACAAGTTAGCGGAAATTGATTTTTTTATTGTTTTTTTCTCACAAAGTCTCCCTTTCTGCTAACTTGTGACAAAAAGTTCAATATTTCATGGACTCACTATGCCCCTCAGCGAATACCTTGGGGTGTTTTCTTTCCAAAATGGGGTCATTTGTGGGGTGTTTGTACTGTTCTGGCATTTTGGACGGGGCTAAATTGTGAGCATCCCTGTAAAACCTAAAGGTACTCTTGGAATTTGGGCCCCTTAGCGCACCCAGGCTGCAAAAAAACTGTCACTCATGTGGTATCGCCGTACTCAGGAGAAGTAGGGCAATGTGTTTTGGGGTGTATTTTTACATATACCCATGTTGGGTGAGAGAAATCTCTCTGTAAATTGACAACTTTGTATAAAAAAATGTAAAAAGTTGTCGTTTACAGCGATATTTCTCACACAAAGTATGGGTATATATAAAAATATACCCCAAAACTTATTGCCCTACTTATCCTGAGTACGGCGATACCACATGAGTGACACTTTTTTGCAGCCAAGATGCGCAAAGGGGCCCAAATTCCAATGAGTACCTTTAGGATATCACAGGGCATTTTTACGCATTTGGATTCTGACGCTTTAGGACCCCTAAAATGCCAGGGCAGTATAAATACCCCACAAGTGACCCCATTTTGGAAAGAAGACACCCCAAGGTATTCCATGAGGGGCATGGCGAGTTCACAGAAAAAAACAATTTTTGGCACAAGTTAACGGAAATTGATATTTTTATTTTAAATTTTTTATTTTTTTACAAAGTCTCATTTTCCACTAACTTGAGACAAAAAATAAAATTTTACATTAACTCACCATACCCCTCACGGAATACCTTGGGGTGTTTTTCTTTCTAAAATGGGGTCACATGTGAGGTTTTTGTACTGCTCTGGCATTTGAGGGTCTCCGCAATCATTACACGTATGGCCAGCATTAGGAGTTTCTGCTATTCTCCTTATATTGAGCATACGGGTAATGAGATTTTTTTTTTCTTCCATTCAGCCTCTGGGCTGAAAAAAAAAAAGAAATGGTAGGCACAGATTTTTTCATTCGCATCGATCAATGTGGATGAAAAAATCTCTGCCAAAATCAGTAACTGCAGTGCGGTGGGCTGGGCGCTAACTACCTAAAAAGTAGCTAACTAACTGGCGGTGATAAGGGACACTTATGCCCCATTCACACGTCCGCAATTCTGTTTGCGGAACGGAATGGCGGATCCATTCATTTCTATGGGGAGAGACTTTGTCCCGCTCGGATCCGAAATTGCGGATCCGCACTTACGGGTCTGCACTTCCATTCCGGAAAAATATAGAACATGTCCTATTCTTGTCCGCAATTGCGGACAAGAAAAGGCTTCTTCTATATAGTTCTGGCAATGTGCGGATCTGAAAAATGCGGAAAGCACAGTGCCGGTGTCAGTGTTTTGCGGAAAAACACATAAAATCCGCAAAACACATATGGACATGTGAATGGAGTCTTACAGGGGGGTGATCAGTGACAGGGGGGTGATCAGGGAGTCTAGATGGGGTGATCAGGGGTTAACAAGGGGTTAATAAGTGACAGAGGGGGGGGGTGTAGTGTGGTGCTTGGTGCTACTTTACATAGCTACCTGGTCCTCTGGTGGTCGATCCCAGCAAATGGGACCACCAGAGGACCAGGTAGCAGGTATATCATACGCTGTTAACAAAACAGCGTCTGATATACTTGTTTTATGCGCTTTATTTCGCATCTACAGCCTGCGAGCGATTGATCATCGCTGGCAGGCTGTAGTACAACTCCTGAGGCGCGATCTTCTGTGAACGCGCGAGCGCTTTCAGAGCAGATCTCGCCTCGCGTGATGACGCGCCGCCCGCGTCAAAGAGGAACAGACCTGCCGCTGCCTGGACGAATCCCTGCGTTAGGCGGTCGGCAGGCGGTTACGAAGATAGCTTCAATCCTCTTCCCACTCTATTTGAATTCCTAGGTACTGAGTAATGTTCCCCAACTCTTTAATTTCAAAATTTAGTTTCAATTTGTGAACTATTTGGTCACAGTCCCCTTCTTTTTCAAAACAAGTCAAGATGTCATCAATGTAAATGAGGATGTACAGTTGTGTTCAAAATTATTTAACCCCCACTGAAATTGAGTGTTTTGGCCAGTTTGACATTGATTTTGATCATTTCAGTCATCTTGTTTACAATAAAATCAAAGTCAGACAAATATAACATAACCTTTATAATGAAATAACCACAAATGTCTATTCTGTGCTTACATCATTATCAGTTTTATTCAACCCCCAAGTGACATTCAATCTTTGTACTTAGTACAACATCCTTTTCCAGTTATAACAGCTTTTAAACGTGAAGCATAGCTTGACACAAGTGTCTTGCAGCGATCTACGGGTATCTTCGCCCATTCTTCATGGGCGAAAGCCTCCAGTTCAGTCACATTCTTAGGCTTGCACGCTGCAACTGCTTTCTTTAAGTCCCACCAGAGGTTCTCAATCGGATTTAAGTCTGGTGACTGCGATGGCCACTTCAAAATGTTCCAGCCTTTAATCTGCAACCATGCTCTAGTGGACTTGGAGGTATGCTTGGGATCATTGTCCTGTTTAAAGGTCCAATGTCTCCCAAGCCTCAGGTTTGTGACGGACTGCATCACATTTTCATCCAATATCTCCTGGTACTGAAGAGAATTCATGGTACCTTGCACACGCTGAAGCTTCCCTGTACCTGTAGAAGCAAAACAGCCCCAAAGCATGATTGACCCCCCCGCCATGCTTAACAGTAGGCAAGGTGTTCTTTTCTTCATAGGCCTTGTTCTTCCTCCTCCAAACATAGCGTTGATCCATGGGCCCAAACAGTTCTAATTTTGTTTCATCAGTCCACAGAACACTATCCCAAAACTTTTGTGGTTTGTCCACATGACTTTTGTCATACTGCAGTCGACTCTTCTTATTCTTTGGAGACAGTAAGGGGGTGTATCTGGGAGGTCTGGCATGGAGGCCTTCATTATGCAGTGTGCGTCTTATTGTCTGAGCTGAAACTTCAGTACCCGCATCTGACAAATCTTTTTTCAGTTCCTCAGCAGTCACACTGGGACTTTTCTCCACTTTGCGCTTCAGGTACCGCACAGCAGTCGAAGTCAGCATCTTCTTTCTGCCACGACCAGGTAGCGTTTCAACAGTGCCCTTTGCCTTGAATTTGCGAATTATGCTTCCTATGGTGTCTCTTGGTATGTTTAACATCTTTGCAATCTTCTTATAGCCATTGCCCTTCCTGTAAAGAGAAATCACCTCTTCTCTTGTTTTTTTTGGACCATTCTCTTGACTTCACCATGTTTGTAAACACACCAGTAAATGTCTAGAAGGAGGTGAGTATTACAGTCATTTTAAATCTGCCGAATTGGTGCTTATTATGCTTGATTGCTGCTCCTTGACATCCACAGGTGTTTTCAATACCTGATCAAAAACACTTGAATGAACCTCTGTTCTTAAGAGTGGTAGTCTTTAAGGGGTTGAATAATTGTGTCAATGAAGAAATCACAAAAAAAAACATTCAATACCGTATTACAAAAACAATTGATGTCATTTTAGTTGCATTTGGTTCTTTAAAAAGTCCTTGTAAGATTTCATTCTGAACACAATTACAAATGTACACTAAATTCCCTAAAACCCTTTACAGCATTGGGGGTTGAATAATTTTGAACACAACTGTACATGCCCATTTGTTCTCTTGATTCTTTGAATACAGACATGGATCTGCTTTACTTCTTGAGAATCCTTATTTTGTGAGTATTCCTTTCACTTTTTCATTCCACACTCACGCCGCCTTCTTGAGCCCATATATGCTCTTTTGCAGTTTACATACAAGGTTCTTTTCCTTCTCAAATCCTGGTGGCTGTTCCATCTATAGATCCTCGATGTCTCCATACAGAAAAGCAGTTTTGAAGTCTAGGTGCTTCACTTGCATTCCCTTTCCGGCAGCAATGCTAAGGAGTGTTATGGTGGAATGTTTCACAACTTGAGCAAATGTCTTATCACAGTTAATCTTGCTTTGTATCTATAGATGTTTTTTTCTGCATCATATTTCACTTTAAAATTCCATTTGCTTCCGATAGTTTTCCGACCAGGGGGGAGTTCTGTTAGTGACCAAGTTTTATTTTCTTGAAGTGATTTTATTTCTTCTTCAGCTGCTTTTCTCCATTGATCGGCTTCCCTTCTCGGCAAAGTTTCTATGTCTTCCCAAGATGTTGACTCCTGTATTTGATGTATTTTAACAGTGTATGATAACCTGCAGGGTGGCATCCCTTTTGTCATCCGAGAGGATCTTCTGATTTCTTGTTGTTCAGTGGGTTCTACTGGCTCGTGCTCGTTGATTGTAAGTTCCACATCTTGTTCTGGCTCTTGTCCTACTTTGCATGGGTCATGGGTTCTTGCTGATTCAGCGTGCAAATCCTCTCAGCTTTCATCAAAATGAACACTGCGGCTTACTGTGACCTTGTTGGTCTTTGGACAAAGGATTCTATATCCCTTACTCTGCTCACTGTAGCCCACTAGAATGCCTTCTATGGCTTTGTTCTTCAACTTGGAGCGTTTCTCACTTGGAATGTAGGCATATGCTTTACAGCCAAACACATGCCCTACATTAGGTTTTGATCCATTCCACATTTCATATAGTGTACTCAATAGCTGTTAATGGGAGCCTGTTTTGTAGGTATGTTGCAGTCATTATCACTTCAAAGTATTTGTTAGGTAAGGCAGCATCTGAAATCATACATCTTGTCCTTTGTACAAGAGTGTGATTATGGTACAGTTTTTCTTAGGTGTTTATGGTACAGTTGTTTGGTGTATAATACCTTGGTTCTTTAGGTATAATTCCATTTCTTTACTAATATATTCACCTCCATTGTCAGTGTGTATTATTCCAGGTTTCCTTTGAAACTTGATGCTTGTCATTAGAGTTAAGTGAACACCTGGAATTTCGGGTTCGGCCGAACTTCGGCGCAAAGTTCGAGTTCTGGACTCAAACTTGACCCGAACTTTACCCCGAACCCCATTGAAGTCAATGGGGACCCGAACTTTGGCGCACTAAAATAGCTCTAAAAAAGTAATGGAAAGGGCTAGAGGGCTGCAAAAGGAAGCAAAATGTGGATAGGGAAATGACTTCAAATAACATAAAATACATAAAAATTAAAAATTATAATCTTGAACTAGGCGGTCCATATGGAGTAGGAGGTTGAAGAGGCGGTGGAGATGGCAGTGTAGGTGGAAGCGGTGGTGGAGGAGGTAGTTGCCAACAATACTGCTTTTTTGTTTTGTTTGTTTTTTATTTCTATTTGGGTGGCCCCCAAAACATTTGGAAATATAGAAAAGAAAACAAAGAGAAAGTGCGCTGGAGTATAACAAAGGCTGGGTGAGGCTAGTATACATGTCTATTCTGCACAAGGTACAGACAAGTCCTGTGGGATCCATGACTGGCTCATTTTAATAAACGTGAGCTTGTCCAAATTGGCTGTGGACAGGTGGCTGATCTTGTCTGTGATAACGTCCCCTGCAGTGCTAAACACACATTCAGACAATTCACTGGCTGCAGGGCAAGCCAGCACCTCCAAGGCATAAAGGGCAAGCTCAGGCCATGTGCCAAATTTAGAGACCCAGAAGTTGAATGGGGCTGACCCATCAGTTAGTACATGTAGGCATGTGCACACATACTGTTCCACCATGTTGCTGAACTGCTGCCTCCTGCTAAGACGTTCCATATCAGCTGGTGGTGCTGGTTCTTGTGGCATTTTCTCTGGCAAATCTTTTCCACATTTTGGCCATGCTAACCCTTCCTTCTTAGGTGCTGGTGGTGCCCCAGCTGCGTTGGCGACTTTTTCCTCCTCCTCTGCCTTTGCCTTGTGCTTCCACTGAGTCCCCGGTGTCAGGTGGGAATGCCATCAGCAGCACGTCTACCAGCATGCAGAATATATGTCCCAGTGAGATATGCAGTGCAGGGGTAGTGTGAAAGAAAAAAGGGGTACAGATCACCCAACAATTTAAACGCCTCCGAATTTACAGAATATATTTGCCAGTCAGGTATGCAGTGCAGGGGTAGTTTGAAAGAAAAAAGGGGTCATCATGAAGTATCACGGTCATCCGGCATCTATTCGCCCCCCTGAAGGATTATTTTGAAAATGTATAGAAGCCAAAAGGGGCACCCACGCTGCAGATTTATCATAGAGACATTGTGGAGATTTTACAGCATATAACTACAGCACCCAACAATCTAATTACAGAATATATTTCCCAGTCAGGTATGCAGTGCAACAGGAACACAACCTCCAAGCCACTTGTGAATGACTGGCCTGATAACCGTGGAAATGTGCACCCACAATCTAAGAGCTGTATTTACTGATTTTATTTGACTGTCAGATACACAGCGCAGGCTACAGGGGTACATTATGCCAAAAATTAAGTGTTTTTTTCACCCACAATGTCTCAGTTGTATTTCCTGATTTTATTTCACTATCAGATTTGCAGTGCAGGCCGAAAAGGTACTTTATTGAAAAAAAAAAAGATTTTTTTCACCCACAAATGAAACAGATGGATTTAACTGATTTTGTTTCACTATCACAAATGCAGTGCAGGGCGCAAATGTTCTTTGTTCCAAAAATTAAGTTGTTTTTTCACCCACAATGTCCCAGTTGTATTTACTGATTTTATTTATCAGATTTGCAGTGCAGACCGCAAAAGTACATTTTAGCAAAAAAAATGAATTTATCCCCCCAGAATCTAACAGATGGATTTACTGAATTGATTACACTCACATGGGTACTTTGCAGAAAAAAATGTGAAAATGTCACCCACTGGCTCCCTAAACTCATAGACGGATTACCTAGATTACTTTCCCTTCCCCTGGCACATATGCAGTACAGGTGCACTTAAAAATGGGTATATGTTGCCCACTGAACTAAAAGAACAGGATTAAATTATTGTCCCTGGTACCAGTGGCATTGCAAGGGGGGTGCGGGCCGCACCGGGTGACACCAGTGCCTGCTGCCAGCACAAGATAATTTATTCACTGCACTGATCGCTGTAGAGGGAATCCCCGGTCTGAGCTCTGACTCTATATATGGTTGTGTCCATATATGGAGTCAGTGCTATGAACATGAAGGGGGTATCCTTGGGGACACCCAATGTATTTTAATCTAATTTAGCTTCTATTTCTGAAAAGTTGCCACCAGGTTTCGAACTCACAACCTTTCATATCAGAGGCAAGAACACTAACCACTGAGCTATGGAGCTCAATGGTAAACTGTACTAGAAAATCCTCATAGTAGTTTATCAAGTATTAGGTATTCCTATATAGCAGAGTGATACATGATACACTATACAGCCGAAGTATAAATTGCATATTTCTTTTTCAAGAATTGTAAAAGAAATGTATGACACAAAATACAGTAAAAATAAATGTGTAATTACTACATTTATATATAGTAATTACACATTTATTTTTTTTATTTAGTTATACTTCTGCTATATAGGAATACCTAATACATGATACACTACTAAGAGTTTTTTCCAACATAATTTATCATTGAGCTTCATAGCTCAGTGGTTAGGGTTTTTGCCTCTGATGTGAATGGTTGTGAGTTCTAGTCCTGGGGGCAACCTTTTAGAAATAGAGGCTAAATTATGCATTCATGTACATCAGAAGTATAATAATATATATTTATGCTTCTGATATATATATATATATATATATATATATATATTGGAAACTATTACTGAGGTTTTTAGCCATAATAGTAGTATAGCAGGTTAATATGAAGCTCTGATGGGGGATGTATGGTTGCCACTGATGGGGAGGATGTGTGGAGGGAGTACACTGATGGGGGTATGTGTGGAGGACACTGATGGGGGTATGTGTGAAGGACACTGATGGGGGTATGTGTGGAGGACACTGATGGGGGTGTGTGTGGAGGACACTGATGGGGGTGTGTGTGGAGGACACTGATGGGGGGTATGTGTGGAGGACACTGATGGGGGTATGTGGAGGACACTGATGGGGGTATGTGTGGAGGACACTGATGGGGGTATGTGTGGAGGACACTGATGGGGGTATGTGTGGAGGACACTGATGGGGGTGTGTGTGGAGGACACTGATGGGGGTATGTGTGGAGGACACTGATGGGGGTGTATGTGGAGGATACTGATGGGGGTATGTGTGGATGACACTGATGAGGTATGTGTGCAGGACACTGATGGGGGGTATGTGTGGAGGACACTGATGGGGGATGTGTGGAGGACACTGATGGGGGATGTGGGGATGTTGGGATGGGCGGTCCTGAAGGGGTGTTTGGGTGGAAGCTCTGAAAGGGGTGGGAGGTCCGATAGGTATGTGGGGGTGGGGGTGGGAGATCCGGGAGGGGGGGCCCATAAAAAATTTAGCTATGGGGGGCATAACATTTTTGCTGTGGGGCCCAGTCATTTCTAGCTACGCCCCTGGGTGACACCACCAGGAGATGAGAGATGAGCACTTGCATTATGGAAGCACTCATCTCCCTACATTCATCTGTATCGCGATACAGATGAACACTGCAGCAGGGGAGGGAGAGGCATCTCTCTTCCCTGTTCCTCTGATAGGCTGCCGGCACAAGGCCAGCAGCCTATCAGAGGCCGGTGCAGGCGGCGCGATTACATCATCGCTCCGCCTGAGCTGTACTGCTCGGGACAGGCCTGCATCGCATCACTGCCATGGAGGTAAGTATGTGTTTTGTTTTGTTTTTCTGTGAGGCGCTGGGCTGCGCTGGGGGGTCATTGCTGGCATAAAGGGACACTTTGGGGCAATGGCTGGCACATGGGGAACACTATGGGGGCATTTCTGGCATATATTGGACAATATAGGGGCATTGCCGGCACATGGGGGACACTATGGGGGAATTGCTGGCACATGGGGGACACTATGGGGGCATTGCTGGCACATGGGGGACACTATGGGGGCATTGCTGGCACATGGGGGACACTATGGGGGCATTGTTGGCACATAGGGGACACTATGGGGGCATTGCTGGCACATGGGGGACACTACGGGGCATTGCTGGCACATTATGGGGACACTATGGTGTTGGATGGGAGAAGAATACTATGGGGGTATATTATATAGGCACATTATGGGGGCACTAAGAAGGGGCATTTAATACTGGCACATTCTGGGGGACACTATGGGGGAATCTTATACTGCCACATTCTGGGGGCACTATGGGGAAGAGGAGAGGAGCACTATGTGGGCATTTACTAGGGGCATTATATAGGGGTATTTTATACTTGCACACATTATGGGGACATTAGCTCAACTGGCGGCACTGAGGGAGTTTTGTACCGGCACACAGAACGGGAGCACTTTTGAATTAGTGCACATTATTAATATTACTGAAGGTGGCAGGTGAGTTGTTAATAAGGTAGGAGGATGATGGAAAAGTAGGAACCTAAGATGTCTTTTGTCAAACTACAGAGACGAGAGATGGGTGAAAAATCATCATGGCGGTCAGATCTGAAAGGAGAAGATGAAGAAAGAGAAGGTCTGCATCAGAGAAGTTACTGGATGTAAGGTATGTGGTGCTGTATTCTGGATATATTCTGGATACAGAATATAATATGTATGCAAATATGTGTGTGTGTGTGTGGGGGGGGGTTCTAAGCAGACAGAAGACAGATCGCCAGGGGTTGGGGGCCTGCTGGGGGTGCTAGAATTTGAACCCAAGCGATAACATGGATGGGGGTTTAGATAGTAAACAGACAGCTGACGTGGGGGCGGGGCTAAGCAGAGAGATCGCCGCCGATGGGAGGGGGGGTGTTGTGCTGGGGGGGGGGGGGGTGACACCATTTTCTACCGCACCAGGTGACACCAGCCCTAGCAACGCCACTGCCTGGTACATATGAAGGTGCAAGGGCACTACACTTACAGAAAATGGCTGCCAACACCCACCTAACTAACAGACAGATAAAACTTATTTTTCTTTGTCACTGGGCTCAGGGCTCAGAAAAAAAATCGCTGTAGATCGCTAAGTTAACAACAAGTTCTGATATCAGATTCTTTCCTATTCTCTCCCTCACAGAAGCAGCATCCTATCCCTACACTAGTAAGAGCTGAGTGATGTGCGTTGCTACGTGACTCCAACTTATATAGAGGCTGGGTCAAATGCTGCACTTGGCCAATCCCAGCCATGCCATTAGTAGGCATGGCTGGGATGGCTTCTAAGGGCACACATGTTAAACGCTTGTTGATTGGCTGCACTGCAGCCTTTCAACAAGCTTTATTAAACGGCCGAACACCGAACTCCGGATACAAAATACGAAAATTCCTAAAGTCCGGTACGAACCCAAACTTTACAGTTTGGGTTCGCTCAACTCTACTTGTGATAGCTAGAAACTCTTGAATTTTTCTAATGTCTCACTTTTGGGCTTCATTAGATACGTTATTGTGTACCTAGAGTAATCGTCAATGAAAGTCAGTAACATAGTAACATAGTATATAAGACCGAAAAAAGACATTTGTCCATCCAGTTCGGCCTGTTTCCTACAAGTGGATCCAGAGGAAGGCAAAAAAACCCTGTGAGGCAGAAGCCAATTTTTCCCACTTAAGGAGAAAAAAATTCCTTCCCAACTCCAATCAGGCAATCAGAATATCTCCCTGGATCAACGACCCCTCTCTAGTAGCTGTAGCCTGAAATATTATTACACTCCAGAAATACATCCAGTCCCCTCTTGAATTCCTTTATTGTACTCACCATCACCACCTCCTCAGGCAGAGAGTTCCATAGTCTCACTGCTCTTACAGTGAAGAATTATTTTCTATGTTTGTGTACAAACCTTCTTTACTCCAGACTCAGAGGATGTCCCCTCGTCACAGTCACAGTCCTGGGGATAAATAGATGATGGGACAGATCTCTGTACTGACCCCTGATATATTTATACATAGTTATTAGATCACCCCTCAGTCGTCTTTTTTTCTAAAGTGAATAACCCTAATTTTGATAACCTTTCAGGGTACTGTAATTGCCCCATTCCAGTTATTACTTTAGTTGTCCTCCTCTGAACCCTCTCCAGCTCTACTATTTCTGCCTTGTTCACAGGAGCCCAGAACTGTACACAGTACTCCATGTGTGGTCTGACTAGTGATTTGTAAAGTGGTAGGACTATGTTCTCATCATGGGCCTCTATGCTCCTTTTGATGCAACCCATTATCTTATTGGCCTTGGCAGTAGCTGCCTGACACTGGTTTTCGCATCTTAATTTGCTGTTTATTAAAATTCCTAGATCCTTTTCCATGTCAGTGTTACCGAGTGTTTTACCATTTAAGATGTACGGGTGACTTGCATTATTCCTTCCCATGTGCATAACTTTACATTTGTCAGTGTTAAACCTCATCTGCCATTTCTCTGCCAAAGCCTCCAATCTATCCAGATCCCTCTGTAGTAGAAAACTGTCCTCTTTAGTGTTAATTACTTTACACAGTTTAGTGTCATCTGCAAAAATAGATATTTTACTGTGCAGGCCTTCTACAAGATCATTAATAAATATATTGAAGAGAATAGGGCCCAATACTGACCTCTGAGGTACGCCCACTAGTGACAGTGACGCAATGTGATTATCTACCGTTAATAACCACCCTGTGTTTTCTGTCACTCAGCCAGTTACAGTACCTACCCACATACAGACATTTTCTCCCAGTCCGAATTTTATATACTAACCTTTTATGAGGTACAGTGTCAAATGCTTTGGAGAAGTCCAGATATACAACATCCATTGATTCACCGCTGTCAAGTCTAGAACTTACCTCCTCATAGAAGCTGATTAAATTCGTTTGACATGACCGATCCCTCATAAAGCCATGCTGATATGGCGTTAGTTGCTTATTTTCATTGACGTACTCCAGGAGGCTTCCTTCTAGACTTGAAACATACAGAACATTCTTTACAAGGATGCTCTGCTTGCCCCCTGATGGCATTTTGCAGTTCAGAAACCCCTGAACATTTCCTTTCGCTATAATACTTTTAATATTGCTAGGAAGACTTTGTCTTTTACACTAAAATCAATTTCTGTGTCACAGGTATATGTGAACAACAGGAGCATAAACAGTGCTGAAGCTACTGACCGGACCCAAACTAGGGAGCATAAAGGGTGACCCCTGTCAGACCCTAAGAGCTCTCCCTATGCTGCTATGCCCATGCCCAGACCCTGATGGTGGGTCGTGGCATGCCCGCGTACCTAAGGCTGGTGACAGCTCAAACCCCTACAATAGTGGGAGGGGCACGACCACCGGCGCCCTGCTCAGAACACGGACGGAACCGGGGTCGCCTCGGATCCAGTCAGCAAACAAACCAAAACACACAATGTCTGCAAACTTATCTGTAGGAGCTGCAGCAGCAGTGAAGACAGATCCAAACTCAGCAGACAATATCCGATGTTACTTGCTTCAGCGGAACACAGGTCCAGTGTAAAGAGACCACACAAGTGTAGATACTCCAGCGGCAGACACAACTCAGATGAGAAATATAATCCGCACGATTAAACAGGAAGAGGGGTATTTTATAGGAAGAGGAATCAATCACAGGAGGGACAGCTGGGAGGAGGGAAACTGAAAGTAAAGACCTCATCACAGGGGCGGAGAAACAGAGCTGTGAGAACTCCTCAAAATTGGTAGTGACAGTACCCCCCCCCCCCTACTGGTGAACTCCGGACACCCAGGACCCACCTTCTCAGGATGAGCCCTATGAAAAGCCCTGATAAGGCTTTAATGTCCAACACCGGAACCCACATCCTCTCCTCAGGACCATAACCCTTCCAATGAACGAGGTACTGAAGAGAATCGCGGACAAGGCGAGACTTCACAATTCTAGAAACCTCAAACTCCAGATTGCCATCAACCGAAATCGGAGGAGGAGGCAAAGAGGAGGGTACCGTGGGCTGGACATATGGTTTTAAGAGAGACCTGTGAAATACATTATGTATCTTCCAAACCTGTGGAAGATCAAGACGGAAGGCAACAGGATTGATAATGGACAGGATCTTATAAGGCGCAATAAACTTGGGACCCAATTTCCAGGAGGGAACCTTCAGTTTAATATTTCTTGTAGACAACCACACCAGATCACCCACATTCAGGTCCGGACCAGGCACACGTCTCTTATCAGCCACACGCTTATATTTCTCACTCATCTTACTTAGATTACTCTGAATCTTTTGCCAAATAGTAGACAAAGACGAGGAAAATCTCTCCTCCTCAGGCAAACCAGAAGGGCAATATCAGAGGAGATGCCATGCAATTTAACAATGTGGTCGACAAAAGCTTGCGCCAACGTCTTAGCATTGGGCAAACCAGGGAAGGGTATGAAATGAGCCATCTTGCTAAAACGGTCCACCACCACCACCAGGATCACCGACTTCCCTGAGGAACGAGGAAGATCCGTGATAAATTCCATGGACAGGTGTGTCCAAGGACGGGAAGGTATGGGTAACGGGAGAAGGGGACCTGAAGGCCGTGAACGAGGGCCCTTAGCTCGAGCGCACATCTCACAAAACCCTCCACTGACTTACGAAGAGCCGGCCACCAAAATCTCCGAGTAATGAGATCTACAGTGGCTCTACTCCCGGGGTGACCAGCAAGAACAGTATTGTGATGCTCCTTGAAAAGTTTGTGACGTAACTCAAGAGGTACAAACAACTTCCCAGAAGGACAACGAGCAGGTACCTCTGTCTGGGCAGCCTGGACCTCGGCCTCCAAATCAGGATACAGAGCAGAAACAACTACCCCCTCCGCCAAAATGGGACCCGGGTCCTCGGAGTTTCCCCCTCCCGGAAAACAGCGAGAGAGGGCATCACCTTCACATTTTTAATCCCAGGGCGGAATTTAACCACAAAATTGAATCTGGAGAAGAACAGAGACCATCTGGCCTGTCTCGGATTCATACGCTTGGCCGACTCCAAGTACGCCAGATTCTTATGGTCGGTAAAAACGGTGATAGGGTGCCTGGCCCCCTCCAACCAATGGCGCCATTCCTCGAAAGCCAACTTGATGGCCAACAACTCCCTATCTCCCACATCATAGTTTTTCTCTGCAGGGGAGAGTTTTTTAGAGAAAAAGGCACAGGGTCGCCATTTGGCAGGAGAGGGGCCCTGGGACAAAACCGCACCCACACCCACCTCGGAAGCATCCACCTCAACAATAAAAGGTAAAGAAACATCGGGATGCACCAAGATGGGAGCAGACGCAAAACTCTCTTTAATCTTAGAAAAAGCTGTAAGCGCTTCTTCCGACCAAGAGGAAAAATCTGCCCCCTTTTTTGTCATATCCGTGAGTGGCTTGACAACAGAGGAATAATTCAAAATTAACTTTCTGTAATAGTTCGCAAAACCCAGAAAGCGCATCAATGCCTTCTGATTCTCAGGAAGCTCCCACTCAAGCACAGCACGGACCTTCTCCGGGTCCATGCGAAAACCAGAAGCAGAGAGGAGTAAACCCAGAAATTAAATCTCCGATACCATAAACACACATTTCTCCAGCTTGGCGTACAATTTATTTTCCCGCAGAATCCGCAGAACCTGAAAAAGATGATCCTGATGGGTCTGGACATCAGGGTAAAAAATCAAAATATCATCAAGATACACCAACACAAATTTCCCCATTAAATGGTAGAAAATACTGTTAACGAAATGCTGAAAGACAGCTGGAGCATTCATCAAGCCAAAAGGCATAACGAGATTCTCGAAATGCCCCTCAGGGGTATTAAAGGCCGTTTTCCATTCGTCCTCCTCTCTGACCCTGACCAGGTTGTACGCGCCTCTCAAATCCAATTTGGAAAAAACCTTGGCCCCAACAATTTGATTGAAGAGGTCCGGGATAAGAGGAAGGGGATAGGGATCACGAATCGTGATACGGTTCAGCTCCCTAAAATCTAGGCAAGGTCTTAAAGAGACATCTTTTTTTTTAACAAAGAAAAAGCCAGCAGCAACAGATGATTTTGAGGGACGGATATGCCCCTTACCCAGACTCTCAGAAATATAGGTACGCATCGCGATTCTTTCCGGTTGTGAGAGATTGCACAGGCGTGATTTTGGCAGCTTGGCGCCGGGAATGAGGTTAATGGGACAGTCATACTCCCGGTGAGGAGGTAGCTCCTGAACACCACACTCGGAAAACACGTCCGAAAATTCAGAGAGAAATGATGGCACAGACTTAGTAGTAACCTCTGCAAAAGTCGCCGTGAGACAATTCTCTCTACAAAAATCACTCCATTCATTTATTTGCCTTGCTTGCCAATCAATAGTGGGGTTATGTCTAGTGAGCCAGGGTAACCCCAAGACTAGAGGAGTAGGCAATCCGTTAAGGACAAAACAAGATATATCCTCCACATGAGCGTCACCCACAGCCAACCGGATATTGTGAACAATGCCCTTCAGGGATCTCTGTGAGAGTGGAGCAGAGTCAATAGCAAAAACAGGTATAACCTTTTCTAATGTGCAAACCTGAAAACCATGCATGGCTACAAATTGACTGTCAATAAGATTGACGGCCGCTCCACTATCAACAAAAATTTCACAAGAAATGACTTTGCTCCCTAGCGCCACCCTGGCAGAAAGGAGAAAACGGGAACTGCAGGCCAGAGGAAAAGCATCTATTCCTACATCAACTTTGCCCAGGGTAGCAGATGGGGCAAACCTTGAGGATTTTTTTACCTTTTGAGATTTTTCTTTTATTATCACCCTTAGTAAAGTTCATGAATTCCCTAGAGGGGCAAACATTTGCCAAATGACCAATGCCCCCACAACAGAAACACATCATTCTCTGAGGACTAAATCCTCCTTTATCAGGGGCAAGTCGACCTAGCTGCATAGCCTCCTCCTCAGAGGGGACCGAGGCAGGATGAGGCCCCTGCACATTGAATGAGTCCGCCCCACTGCCCCTAGGCTGAAAATGGCAGGGAAGAGAAGTCTCCTCTCTTTCTCTAAGGCGCCTGTCCAGGCGTACCGCTAGAGACATGGCAGACTCTAAGGACGTTGGTCTCTCATGGAAAGCAAATGCATCTTTTAATCTCTCTGAGAGACCATGACAGAACTGACTCTGGAGTGCAGCATCATTCCAACCTGAATCAGCTGCCCATCTCCGAAATTCAGAACAATAAAGCTCAGCAGACAGTTTGTTCTGGCATAAAAACGTAAGCTAGATTCAGCCAGAGCAACACGATCTGGGTCATCATATATCTGCCCCAGGGCCACAAAAATCCATCCACTGATCGGAGGGGAGTGCCCCGATGGCAGCGAAAAAGCCCAAGTCTGAGCATTACCCCTGAGCAGGGAGATGACAATCCTCACCCTCTGCTCCTCATCACCAGAGGAATGGGGAAGCAAGCGGAAATGAAGTTTGCATGCCTCTCTGAAGCGAACAAAATTCTCACTGCCCCCGGAAAACGTTTCCGGAAGTGAGACCTTCGGCTCGCAACAAACTCCATGGACCCGAGCAGAGCCAGAAGCTTGAAGCTGAGTCATAGATTGACGGAGATCCGCTACCTTCAAAGAAAGACCATGCAAGTGGTCAACCAGGACAGAAGCGGATCCATGTCAAAAGACTGTTATGGCGGATTATAACGTCAGGGGTATATGTGAACAACAGGAGCATAAACAGTGCTGAAGCTACTGACCGGACCCAAACTAGGGAGCATAAAGGGTGACCCCTGTCAGACCCTAAGAGCTCTCCCTATGCTGCTATGCCCATGCCCAGACCCTGATGGTGGGTCGTGGCATGCCCGCGTACCTAAGGCTGGTGACAGCTCAAACCCCTACAATAGTGGGAGGGGCACGACCACCGGCGCCCTGCTCAGAACACGGACGGAACCGGGGTCGCCTCGGATCCAGTCAGCAAACAAACCAAAACACACAATGTCTGCAAACTTATCTGTAGGAGCTGCAGCAGCAGTGAAGACAGATCCAAACTCAGCAGACAATATCCGATGTTACTTGCTTCAGCGGAACACAGGTCCAGTGTAAAGAGACCACACAAGTGTAGATACTCCAGCGGCAGACACAACTCAGATAAGAAATATAATCCGCACGATTAAACAGGAAGAGGGGTATTTTATAGGAAGAGGAATCAATCACAGGAGGGACAGCTGGGAGGAGGGAAACTGAAAGTAAAGACCTCATCACAGGGGCGGAGGAACAGAGCTGTGAGAACTCCTCAAAACTCTGGTAGTAACATCATCACAGGGGCGGAGAAACAGAGTTGTGAGAACACCTCAAAACTCTGGTAGTGACATTCTGTGAAGAATGTCTCGTCACTTGTCATGTGACTTGCTGCCCCTGAATCAATGTACCATCTGTGTGAGGTACTATTCTGAGTCACTTTAATAGTACCACTCCATGATGCACTTTCATTTTCTTTTATGAACGCTTTAGCTCTTTCTCTTGTGGGTGGCTCCTGCTTTCGCTGCTCAGCTTTCCAGATTGAACAGTTCTTTTTCAGGTGACCGGCCTTTTTGCAGCGAAAACATACCCTGGTTTCTTTGCTTTGTCTTATGCCTTTATGCACCTTCAGAGCTGCCTCTGATCTTTCGTTCTCTTCACTATGCAGATTTTCCCTTCCTCAGCTGTATTCATCAATTAATTTTTCCTTAAAATATTCTAGCATCACTTCAGTTTCTGGTCTAGTTTCTAGAGCATTTATAAGGGCACAGTATGATTCTGGAAGGCTGCATAGCAGTAATGCTACTACATGATTGTCTTTCATTTCTTCACCTATTGCACCCAGCTGATCCACAATCTCTAGCATAGCCTTTACATGTTCACCCATTTCCTGCTTTTTTTCCAGCCTCATCTTATATAGTTTGCGCAGCAGATATAGTTTACTGTTTAGGTTTGCACGTTCATGCAATTTTTGTAATGCAGTCCACATACCTTTAGCTGTGTTTGTTTTCTTTCCTTATATAAATGAGTTGATCATCCTCCACTAACAGGTAGTGTTGAGCGCGAATTTTCAAAAAGTGAATTTTAATAGTGAATATCGCAACTTCGAGAATTAGCGAATATTTAGAATATAGTGCAATATATTCGTAATGACGAATATTAGTTTTTTGTTTTTTTTACAAAGTACACAAACATCACAATGAAGTGATGAATGATGTGTAGTGAGTTATGATGAGCGCGGCAGGGGCTTTATTCTATATATTTAAATAACATATGGTTGAATATTCGTCAAATATACTTGAAATCGCTATATTCGTTAATGTTATAATAATGCAATAATCCGAAAGTAAAAATCGCAAAAATGCGCATGTGAGAGTGAGAAAGAGGTGTGGCGCAGTTTTAAAACTACCAAAAGTTTGCTGCAATGGTAGAAAATGTCTCCCACTAATACTAACAGCATATTTGACTCCAAAGAGACAGAACACCTGATCACTATAAGTAATGTGACATTCCAGCACTGTATTTGATGTCGTCTGAACTTACTGGTGCAGTAAGTATTCTTGTGTGACATTACAAAACTGTGTCTGTAGCATGTATGTCTCTCAAATGCACATTGCACATCCATTTTTTGTGTGGAGTTTTCGTTACAGTACTGACGATTTACCAAACAATACTTAGTTTTATTACATTTATGATAATTATATAATTGGTTAGTCAGTGATTAGAGATGAGCGAACTTTAAAAAAAAGTTCGGCATTCGGGTTGTGGTAACTCGCGCATCCCATTATGGATTCCACTACCGCGGAATATCGCGGCATATGGAATTCATAAGCGGCGGCTTCCACCAACCCGAACTGTTGAACAGCCGAAGGACCTGGGGTGACGTCACCATCATATGATCAATGCAGGGGGCGTGGCTCAGCACTGGATTTGATCCCGTGCTGAGCCACGCCCCCCTGCACTGATCACATGGTGGTGACATCACCCCAGGTCCTTCGGCTGTTCAACAGTTCGGGTTGGTGGAAGCCGCCCCTTATGGATTCCATATGCAGCGATATTCCGCGGTAGTGGAATCCATAATGGGATGCGCGAGATACCACAACCTGAACGCCAAACTTTTTTTTAAAGTTCGCTCATCTCTATTAGTGATAGTTCAATAAAGTATAATGTTATTTAGTTGGTTAGTTAATGCAAGTTCAGTAGAGTATAATAGTATTTAGTTGGTTTCTTTGAGATAAAAGAAGAATCTACACTTTCCTGTGGCTAAGCATTTCTGTTGGCCATGAACACTATGAAGAACACATGAAAGTTCTCATATTAAAAGATAACTTCAAATTCAAAAGAGCTAGAAGATTTTTGGAATATAAATTTAAACCACTGCTTGGCACTTTGAATACTGCACTGAATTTTTACCCGGGATTTATGACACACTACAAGATCTAAAAAGTCTTCTATAGTCATAGTCGTAGCACCAGTTATCAGAGATAACATCAACTTAAAGACCATAAAACTTACTCTGCCCCTTATCTGTAAGATATTTACAGACTTATTCTGATGGTCTTTGATATGTTTTTATCTCATATTTTAAA
Organism: Bufotes viridis; assembly: GCA_033119425.1. Lineage (NCBI taxonomy): Eukaryota > Metazoa > Chordata > Amphibia > Anura > Bufonidae > Bufotes > Bufotes viridis. The sequence goes on along the minus strand of CM065592.1, from coordinate 221,808,277 downwards.
TGCCCATTTATTCCCCCATGTCTCCGTTCTTATTGTATATACTCCTGATGAAGGGACTGGTGAGGTCTCGAAAGCTCGCTATGTGACATAATAATTTTTTCTTTTTGCCATTAAAAGGTATTAAACCGGCAAAACTCTTATTTTGTATCTCTTAATTAGAGCACTGAATTACTTTGTTATAGTTATGTAAAGTATAATGTGATTTAGTTGGTTACTTTATTGTTTTAATGTAGATTACAGAGTTATTGTGTTTTTAGTTTTTTTTTTTTCTATTTCTGTAGTGTTAGTTTTTTTACTTCATTTTTGGCCCTTTTTTTTCTAAACATATTATGCAGACATGTCCATTCTGCGGCCCTCCGGCTGTAGCAAAACTACAACTCCCAGCATGCCCTTATACGGTTGTGCTCAAAATTATTCAACCCCCAATGCTGTAAAGGGTTTTAGGGAATTTAGTGAACATTTGTAATTGTGTTCAGAATAAAATCTTACAAGGACTTTTTAAAGAACCAAATGCAACTAAAATGACATCAATTGTTTTTGTAATACAGTATTAAATGTTTTTTTTTGTGATTTCTTCATTGACACAATTATTCAACCCCTTAAAGACTACCACTCTTAAGAACAGAGGTTCATTCAAGTGTTTTCGATCAGGTATTGAAAACACCTCTGGATGTCAAGGAGCAGCAATCAAGCATAATAAGCACCAATTAGGCAGATTTAAAATGACTGTGATACTCAGCTCCTTCTAGACATTTACTGGTGTGTTTACAAACATGGTGAAGTCAAGAGAATGGTCCAGGAAGACAAGAGAAGAGGTGATTTCTCTTCACAGGAAGGGCAATGGCTATAAGAAGATTGCAAAGATGTTAAACATTCCAAGAGACACCATAAGAAGCATAATTCGCAAATTCAAGGCAAAGGGCACTGTTGAAACGCTACCTGGTCGTGGCAGAAAGAAGATGTTGACTTCGACTGCTGTGCGCTACCTGAAGCTCAAAGTGGAGAAAAGTCTCAGTGTGACTGCTGAGGAATTGAAAAAAGATTTGTCAGATGCGGGTACTGAAGTTTCAGCTCAGACAATAAGGCGCACACTAAGTAATGAAGGCCTCCATGCCAGAACTCCCAGGCGCACCCCCTTGCTGTCTCCAAAGAATAAGAAGAGTCGACTGCAGTATGCCAAAAGTCATGTGGACAAACCACAAAAGTTTTGGGATAGTGTTCTGTGGACTGATGAAACAAAATTAGAACTGTTTGGGCCAATGGATCAATGCTATGTTTGGAGGAGGAAGAACAAGGCCTATGAAGAAAAGAACACCTTGCCTACTGGTAAGCATGGCGGGGGGTCAATCATGCTTTGTGGCTGTTTTGCTTCTACAGGTACAGGGAAGCTTCAGCGTGTGCAAGGTACCATGAATTCTCTTCAGTACCAAGAGATATTGGATGAAAATGTGATGCAGTCCGTCACAAACCTGAGTCTAGGTAGACGTTGGACCTTTCAACAGGACAATGATCCCAAGCATACCTCCAAGTCCACTAGAGCATGGTTGCAGATTAAAGGCTGGAACATTTTGAAGTGGCCATCTCAGTCACCACACTTGAGCACCGGTTGAGAACCTCTGGTGGGACTTAAAGAAAGCAGTTGCAGCGTGCAAGCCTAAGAATGTGACTGAACTGGAGGCTTTTGCCCATGAAGAATGGGCGAAGATACCCGTAGATCGCTGCAAGACACTTGTGTCAAGCTATGCTTCACGTTTAAAAGCTGTTATAACTGGAAAAGGATGTTGTACTAAGTACTAAGATTGAATGTCACTTGGGGGTTGAATAAAACTGATAATGATGTAAGCACAGAAAAGACATTTGTGGTTATTTCATTATAAATGTTATGTTATATTTGTCTGACTTACAAGTGCCTCTTTGATTTAATTGTAAACATGATGACTGAAATGATCAAAATCAATGTCAAACTGGCCAAAACACTCAATTTCAGTGGGGGTTGAAAATTTTTGAACACAACTGTGGCTGTAGGCCATCCAGGCATGGTGGGAGTTGTAGTTTTGCAACAGCTTGAAGGCCGCAGTTTGGACATGTCTGATCTTATGGATGTTTAATTATATTGCTGTGTGCACATATTTAGCCTCCTGGCAGGGGGTGGTGACAACCTCCTCCTCTTCGTCTTCTTCCTCACCAGGAGCTGCTGGGGGTGGGGGGAATGCTCCTGGTGATGGTGACCAGTCTCTTTAGCCAACACCTCAACATTTTCCCCAACATCCGGTGGTGGTGGAGCATCTACATGCTGAGAGGGTCCAGCCTGCTCTCCGTCATCGTCCTCCTAATCTGCTGAGACCACCTGAATGTCTAATTCTTTCATGGCCCGTCAGCGCACAGAGGGAAGTGGAACCGCTGTAATTACACGATGTTCATAATTTAGACAAAAATAGCACAAGTCATAACAAAGGCAAATTCACCTTTTTTTATAATTGTTAAACATTTGTAACGGGCGTGAGATACAAAAGTAAACTCACACTTAACTCACACTTATAGGGGTGCTGCCGTATTGAGGATGTGCCTGAACGCGGCGTCCTGCGTAGTTCACGGCACAAGTCTTACCTTTAGTCAAGGCCTTCCACTTTTGTGGAGTTCCCTATGTTGGTGGTTGGCTGGCACTGGCTCACTGGGTGAAACAAAAACGCACGGATATGCAGACACGGAGACCTTACATCACGTGACTGGAGCTTCCAGTCCTGCGGACACCTCCGTCATTATACCCGGAAGTATACGCGGTTATTCAGCGTGAACAGCAAGCACGGGGAACGCGGACCACGGTAACTATACGCAGTACAACGCCTGCCTGCAACCAACTACAAGCCGAACATCACCGCATATCAACATAGGGAACTCCACAAAAGGGTAATGCCTTGACTAGAGATAAAACTTGTGCTGTGAACTACGCGGGACTCTGCGTTCAGGCACAACCTCAATACGGCAGCACCCCTATAAGTGTGAGTTACCCCAGGATTGTTGGCTACCAAAAGGTGGAATCGTGTTTTGCTGCTTTTCACTATATTGTGGCATATAAAGTGTTGTGCGGGCGATACTAATTACATTTTGGTCTGCCAAGTGTCACTCTAAAGCCAATACCCAGTGACAGACAACATAAAAGCATTATAATATGGACCCCAATGACTTTATTCAAGTGCATTACTAAGTGCTGCAGTACCCATTAGTGCCCTAACAACGGGAGTTGATTATACACCGTGTAACATATCTTTTATGCGCTATATATATTTAGCTTGTTTTCATTATATTGTCTTTTATCATTTAGAATTATTTTACCTTATTTCATCTTTATATTATATCCAATAAATATACAGGAATTCAGATGTATAGTAAGTGCCTGCTAATTCTGAATTAATATGCCTTTTTTTTAAGCTTGGGTGTAGCAAAGCAGAGCACCACTACCGTTGAAGACAGACGGTAGAGCCACCTCATCCAATTTATTTCCTCAATATCTACTTAGACCAGATTAAATGAAGTTTTGTTTGCGAAAATAATTTCGGATCAAAAAAGTTATTTTTGCAAGTGCGAACATTTTCTAAAACTCTATCTGCATATAAACTGAATGTTCTACATAACGTGACATGTTATCAAAGACACTGCTGTCAAATTACTTACATGGATCAGTAGTTCTTCCTCTGTGTCACGAAAGTTGTTTCCTACCATCTTTAACGCTCTTTTAAACCTTCCAGTTGTTCGGATTAACGCCACGCCCTATTACACACGCACTGTATATGAAAGTTCTTTCCCGATTTTCACATACTAGAAAATGCCACAAATATAGCGAACTCGCGAATTCATGAGTATATGTGAGGATTATCCGTCCATATATTCGCCGAAACATCGCAAATTCAAATATCGCACCTGCTGCTCATCACTACTTACAGGCTTATGACTGCTTTTGCTTGCCTGTTTTTCCTCTCCAATTCTATCAGGTTGTCATTGGGTCTGGGTGTACAGTATCTAGTACCTGCCACAACTCATCTTTGGATAACATTTCAAGCTTAAACTTCCATAGCTTGTATTTGGTATTGTTGAGCTTTGCTATTGTAAACTTTATATCCGACGCACAGGATTTGGTAGGATCGTACGTAGATGTAGCACTTATGTACTTTTTGTAGTTTTCCTTCTTCTAGTTTCTGCAGGTAGGCCCATAACCTGTTGGTTATGTATAAGAGAAGACACTAGTAGCTTGTGATGAGGCAGAACTTGGTTTACTTACAACTGGTAACTAGTGATAGGCGACCGTATAAAACAATAGAGGTGAGGGCCTGAAGCCGAGCGAACCCCATAAAACATTGCAGGTATGGCCTACAGGTGAGCAGACCATATAAAACATTGGAGGTGAGAGCCTGAAGCTTAGTGAACCCCACAAAACATTGCAGTAATGGCCTACAGGTGATCAGACCGTAAAAAGCATTGGAGGTGAGGGCCTGAAGGCGAGCAAACCCCATAAAACATTGCAGTAATGGTCTATAGGTGAGCAGACCATGTAAAGCATTGGAGGTGAGGGCCTGAAGCTGAGCTAACCCTACAAAACATTGTAGTGAGGGCATATATATTCTGAATGGAAGAGGAGGCGGAGGTGGAGGTGGATGAGAAAACAAGATTTAAACATATACCCTTTTTTGCGGTGAAAAGGGTGCATCTGTATCTTGTGGATTGAGTATGTTATAAAGCATACATTTACATTGTTTTTTTTGTTCCTCATTAGCTCAGCTTTCCTCTGGTGGAGCGGAGAAGTCAGGGGCAATCCAGGTCTTATTCATTTTTATCGGAGTCAACCTGAGTCCACCCGTCAGTGGACAAGCGGATACGCTTATCTGTTATAATGCCACCAGCAGCACTAAATACACCCTCAGACAATACGCTGGCGGCAGGGCAGGCCAGCACCTCCAAGGTGTAGAGCGCAAGTTCGTGCCACGTGTCCAGCTTGGACACCCAGTAGTTGTAAGGCACTGAGGGATCATTTAGAACGCTGACACGGTCTGCAATGTATTCCTTCACCATCTTCCAAAATGTTTCCCTCCTTGTAGCACTAGGCTGCGCTTCAGGGTGAGGTTGCTGGCGGTGTTTCAGGAAAGTGTCCCATGCCTTCGAAAGTGTTGCCCTTCCTCAGTTGGAACTACTGTGTGTTCCCCTTGTCTCCCTTCCTCGGTTGCCTAAGGAAGTACGGATTTTGGCGGCCGCATTGTCAGATCGAAAATTTTGTCAACAAAATCTGTCAACAAGTACCTTCTGGTATTGCACAGTTTTACTCATCCTCTCCACCACAGGAATGAGAGATAAAAAGTTATCTTTGTAGTGGGGGTTGAGAAGGGTAAACACCCAGTAATCTGTGTTACCTAAAATGCGTATAACGCGAGGGTCGCGGGAAAGGCAGCCTAACATGAAGTCAGCCATGTGTGCCAGAGTACCAATGGGCAAGACGTCGATGTCAACTTCAGGATGACTCTCCATACCCTCATCTTCCTCTTCTTCTGCCCATCCACGCTGAACAGATGGAATAAAATTTCCATGGGTACTAGCCTCTGTAGCAGAGGCAAGTGCCTCCAGCTCCTCCTCCTCTTCATGGCCCAATTCGCGTTGAGAAGATGAACTGGGGGAGGTCTGGCTATCACCCTGTGTCATCTTCTCCCCTATTATCTCGTCTGCCACATTCAAAGCATGCTCTTTAATTGTGAGCAGCGATCGTTTGAGTAGACCCAGCAGTGGGATGGTTACACTGATAATAGTGTTATCGCCACTAACCATCTGTGTGGATTCATCAAAGTTTTTTAAAACCTCACATAGGTCTGACATCAATGCTCACTCCTAGTGGAAGTTGACTGGAAAGGTAACAACCATATTGCAGCTGGTATTCCACAACTGCCCTCTGCTGCTCACAAAGCCTGGCCAACATGTAGAACGTAGAGTTCCACAGCATGCTGACGTCGCACAACAGTCAGTAAGCTGGAAGCCGCAAGCGCTGCTGCAGCGTTGACAGACTGGTTGAAGCTGTGGAGGACTTTCGGAAATGGGCACACAAGCGGCGCACCTTCACTAGTAGCTAGGCATGGAATGTGTGTCAGTTTGCCAAGCTCCAGAGCCGCCACCAAGTTAAGGCCATTGTAAGACACAACCATGCCTGGTTGTAGGTTGAGTTGCGAGAGCCAAAGCTCAGTCTGGTCCCTTATACCCTGCCACAGCTCTGCAGCAGTGTGCTGTTTGTCCCCTAAACATATCAGCTTCAGCACGGCCAGTTGACGCTTACCCACAGCAGTGCTACACTGCTTCCAGCTAGCGACTTATGGCTGACTGCTGCAGGAGGTGGAAGTGGAGGAGGAGGAGGCGGCAGAGGAGGAGAAGTGGGGGTTGCTATAACAACCAATGGCCCGATTTGTATAAAATATTAAAAACACATTGGTTCCTTTTACAGATGGATGAGAGATTGGCACCGTACATTGATGTGGAACCAAAAATAACTGCGCGCAGAGCACCAAATCTAAAGGATAAATTGGTTCGTAGCCACTTTCAAAGACAGACAAAACCTATACGCACGGGGGGCAGGGGGCCACTTAGGGGGACTTATTCTTGTGGTCAGTGCAATATATGTCAATTCATGAGTAATACTGATAACTTTGAATGTTTACAGGATACAAGGATTCGTCTCAAACATTATGTCAACTGTCGTACTAGAAATGTTATTTATGCATTGATTTGCCCATGTTTGAAACTATATGTTGGACAGACGTCTCAGGAGCTAAGGAAGAGGATCCAGCAACACATCTCGAACATACGATTAGCGGCACGGGATAAAGAAAAAGGTGAGAAGCCTCTCACCAGTGTTGCTGCTCATTTCCTAGAATTTCATGGGGGTCGTTATCATAATCTTCAGGTCATTGGCCTGGAGCATGTTAAATCAGATATTAGGGGCACAAAAGTATCAAATAGATTGCTTCAATCTGAAGCTAGGTGGATTTTTAACTTGGGTACCATGACACCGTATGGACTTAATGAAGAACTTACTTTCACAGGATTTTATACTTAATTTAGCACGACTATTCACTGTTTTTGTTTTTTTCAGAGTTTGATGAGCCCTGTTTGTTTTGTCTTCCACCACTACACGGAACTTGATTACATCTCACTTGAAGATTGGGGATTCACAACACAGATGAAGATTTCATCTAACTATTTAATTTAATTATGACATTATTGGTGTTTATTGTCACAATAGGTTTTCTTTTTTTTTTCTTTTTTTTTTTTTTTTTTTGATCAATTTGTGCAATCATTTTCATCTTAGGAATAAACAATAGGTTATTTTGTTAAATGATATTGCCTAACTATGAATTGTTGATTGACATTAATTTGTAAAATGTAGTAAATCAGTAGTAATAATAATAATTAATAATAATTATAGATTAAATAATAATAAAATTATAGATTATTGTAAGTCATATAAATTATAAATTATAAATAAAATCATGAATAACATATAAAAATACTAAAAAATGAATTAAATATTAATAATGCACATAAAAATAATTAATAAAAACTTTTATAAAAATATAAAGAATAATAATAAAAAATAATAAATAAAAAATAATGAATTGTAATACTATATAGGAATTTTTATCAAACTGATAATTAGATTTGGCAATGAATACATAATAATGGTCCAGAGGTTATGATATGGCTAATAAATTTTTTTGAATGATGGTTGCACAATTTTGATCAAGGGTGACTTGTTATTATATTACTTAAGGTTTTAATTATCACGTGTTATTAGTTATAATATATTCTCCTTTTTTGGTCATTTCTGCACATTTTTTGATTTTTTATGTAACACAAATTGTATTTTTCACGATTATATCACAATTTTGTTGGTATTTTATTGTTTCCCATGGATTATGTCTATAGTTCAAACATTGGGAGCTTATCGCGGCATTGCGGTTAATGATGGGGCGGCTCCCGCTCTTGAATAACAATATGTTCGCAGCCGTGTTCAGCTCTTCCGGTGTTTGGAACGCATACGACCTTCTTGATTTCCGGGCTTTTGACACGCATATCCGGTTGGTTGGAGCGCAATTGCTCCTTCCGCCGGCGATGTTATTGGCGTCTGCGCAGTGGATTGAATGAGACGCCGCGCCTCATGTAGACCGCATGTTTGACCTATGGTATGAAAAAAACCTCAAGTCTCTTACAGGTTAGCCCCCGATTACTGGGTATTTAATTATATATGTATCAGGTGCCTTTTAATCATTTATAATTATGTAACATTTAAAAGGAACACTGTTGATTCAGTTCACCAGAACTTCTGAGGAAGCCAGGAATGGCGATACGCGTCAGGTTTTTCCCTTAGGGGCTCTACCCTAACTACACGCTGCTATGTGAGGCTATAATTATTGTGGTATTGATTTTTTTGATTTTCATAATTTGAGGAAGTTTATTCTTGATCACTATTCATTCATGTTGAATTTATGCTTCCTGGTCAGTTGTGTAGTTTTTTATTCTTATTGTCCCTGACAGGGCCAATGTGGTGGATCCATTTTTAACATTTGTCTATGATGGTTTATGTCATTTTTTGTGTTTCAATAAATTGATCTGACTTTATAGGATGTGCGGTTGCTTTATATGGTGTTCTAAGGTTGTTTTCTCTGGGGTTGGAGCCAGTAACATAGCTGCTGACGGAGACCCTGATGGACGTAGGGCCCGCATTCCGGGGCGTGAGTAGCACCTGTGCCATTCCAGGGTACGACTCACTCCCAGCCGCCACAACATTCACCCAGTGTGCGGTCAGGGAAATGTAGCATCCCTGGCCACCAGCACTTGTCCATGTGTCCGTGGTGAGGTGGACCTTCCTAGTAAGTGCGTTGGTCAGGGCACTGGTGGTGTTCTGGAACACATGCTGGTGTAATGCGGGCACGGCACACTGTGAAATATAGTAGTGGCTGGGGACTGCGTACCGAGGGACGGCTGCCGACATCAGGATGCGGAAGGCCTCAGTGTCCAAAACCTAAATGGAAACATTTCAAGGGCCAGTAATTTCGAAAATTGCGCATTTAGTGCTATGGCCTGTGCGTGTGTTGGTGGGTATTTGCGCTTCTGTTTAAATGCTTGTGTTGTCGGCATTTGGAAGCTGCGCTGGGACAGGGAAGTGAATGTTGTTGCTGACAGTTCATGCGAAGGTCCAGGTGCAGGGCAAGGGGCATCCGGACTTGCGCCTTCGACAAGGGATTGGCCAGCAGTGCGTAACACAGGGGAATAGGAGGCAGTGGTGGCACCCGCAGACCCAGAGTGTGGACCCAGGCATTCGGCCCACTTATTAGGGTGCTTGGATGCCATGTGGCGGATCATGCTGGTGGTGGTGGTGAGGTTGCTAGTGTTCACGCCCCGGCTCATTTTGGTATGGCACAGGTTGCAAACTACCACTCTTTTGCCGTCTGCGCTTTCCTCAAAAAAGCGCCATAATGCGGATCATCTTCCCATTGGCAAGGTAGATTTATGCATTGGGGTGCTCGGTGTAACGGTTGCGGGCCTGTTTGGTGTGGGCAAACGTCTCCCTTTTGCAACCCCACTGCCTCTTCCAGAGTGTTGTGGTGCTGCAGATCCCTCTCTCTCTGTACTGCTGTCCTCGCTCGGCTTTTCACCTTCCCATGTTGGGTCAGTGACCTCATTGTCCACCACCTCCTCTTCCACTTCCTCACTCTGCTCATCCTCCTGACTTGACTTAACCACCACCTCAGTGATTGGCACCTGTGTCTCATCATCATGCACCTTGTGAACGAATGATTGCCGTTCAGACTGTGAAGGCTCAATAAGGGCACAATATCTTAGGTACCTCTTCAAGTGTGCTTGGTGAGAGAGCAAAACCAAGTAATGGCGATGAAAAGAGGTCAAGTGAATATCCGAGTGTGGGATCACTTGTTTGGCCAGACGCGACATGGTGGGAGGAAGGAGGATCAGAGTGAGGATTCGGTTGACCAGACTCTTGGCTACAGAGACTGGACTTCATGGAAGAGAGCGTGGAGCTGCGCCGCCCAGCTAAGTTGGACATGAAGCAGGGTAAGATGGATTTTTTTTCTTTTTTCCTGGTGCACTGGCAGCAGACACAATTTCATTGTGCCCAGGGCCACGGCTTCTGCTTGCACTATCGGCATCATGCCCAGGGCCCCGTCCTCTGCTTTCACCATCAGCATCATGACCAGGGCCACGGCCTCTGCTTCCACCATCAGCATCACGCCCAGGGGCACGGCCTCTGCTTGCTCTATCGGCATCACGCCCACTTCCCCCTCCCTTTGTGCTCGTCCTCTTCATATTAATGGTTTTGTCTGTAGATGTGGCGCATATTGTTTTACTGTCCGCTAAAGGCACAGTTTTCTGATGCAGGACAGTACTTGATACAGAAAAATACAGATTTTCGGCACTACACTAAGCCAGAGATAATGACATTTTTACAATACACGTGGTATTGGCTTGCTGTTATCTACTGGATACAGAAAAATATAGATTTTCGGAACTACACTAGGCCAGAGATAATGACATTTTTTACAATACACACTGTATTGGCTTGCTGTAATGTACTGAATACAGAAAAATACAGATTTTCGGCATTACACTAGCTCAGAGAAAATGTAATTTTTACAATACACACTGTATTGGCTTGCTGTAATGTACTGGATACACAAAAATATAGATTTTCGCCACTACACTAGCCCAGAGATAATGAAATTTTTACAATACACACTGTATTGGCTTCTTGTAAGGTACTGGTTACAAAAAAATACAGATTTTCGGCACTATACTAGGCCAGAGATAATGTCATTTTTAAAATACACACTGTACTGGCTTGCTGTAATGTACTAGATACAGAAAAATACCGTTTTTCGGCACTACACTAGCCCAGAGATAATGTCATTTTTACAATACACACTGTATTGGCTTCCAGTAAGGTACTGGATACATAAAAATAAAGATTTTCAGCACTACACTAGGCCAGAGGTAATGTAATTTTTGCAATACACATGGTATTCTAATTTAGTTCTATTTTGGATACAAATTTGTCCCAAATAAAATGTATTCTCTGCTGGAATACTGTATATACGGTTGCGGCCTATATGCACACACAGATGTGCCCAAAACCAGTTAACTATGGCCAAAATATAAATCACTCTCAGCTGGAGTAATTAATATACCGGTTGCGGATTGAACGCACACACAAATGTGGAACAAGTTAGGTTAATTTACCCAGAAAATATATCTCAGTACCAGGCACACTGTAGTGAATAAGCCCCTTTTTATAATGTCTGCCCAACACACTGCTTTAAGATGGTGCAGTGTATATCTCAGTACCAGGCACAATGTGGTAAACAAGCCCCTTTTTATAATATCTGCCCAACAAACTGCTTTATGATGGCGTATTGTAGATGTCACTAATCTGAAATCTTTCTGTCGTTTAGCAGTTAAAAAAGCGCTTTTCAAGCCATGCACTATCTGTCTCTTCCTGGTGATGCCTGTTCATGATAGTGGTGAAGCAAACCCCTTCTTAAAAAAAAAAATATAAGGTGCTGCACTGCTGTCAAACACACACTCTAGTGCTTAAAAGGACTGTTAGATCTTTCAATAAGGATTTTGGGGTAAAATCAGTAAGTTTAGAGCAAAACGCTATCTGTCCCTGCCTACTGTCTTCTCTCCCCGACGCTGAATGATCCGAGCCTCAGACCTCAGCTCTTATATGACATGGTATCACTTGTTCCGGCCAGCCAATCAGTGTAAGGCTTACAGCTAATATGGCTATGGCCTTACACTGAGGGGAATTACTTACCTGGACCTTGACCTTGGCTGCTTAGAAGACGACAAACGTGAGGGGAGGATACTCAAGCAATGCGACGAATGCACGTGGTGCTCGGCCGAGTAAAGCTGAGCATAGCGATGCTCGAGCTGAATCAATACTCAGCCGAGCATGCTCGCTCATTACTACTGTTAACCTTAGTGTACAGTGCCATGTACTGGTCAAGCGATATTGATATACAATACTGTATATGGTACATGCTGTTGCATCCCTAATAGTTTCTTCACTAGACGGTTTAAGAAAGCTGCTCATCATTGACTTTAGACTCAAGCTGTTGATGATGGAGCTGGTACTGCTCGTACCCCTCCACCCCCCCCCCCCACAGCAGCCATGGCAGTGGAACGAGAGCGCAGAGGGCCCCCCGGTCAGACCTGCGAGAAGATGGATGATGGCACAGATAGGCATCGGCCAACTGACTACATAGGATGTCTCTATAGTAGTTCAGTTTGTCCTCCCTCTCAGTGGGTGTAAAAAAGGCCCCTATTTTGGACCAGTAGCAGGGTCCAACAAGGTGGAGAGCCAGAAGTCATCCCTCTGCTACAATTGGTTACAATTCGGCTGTCACTACCCAAGCAAATGAGCATGCAACGGGCCATTTGCGCAAGTGACTCGGAAGAACTCCCTGCCTCCATCTCCATTGCATTATGCCACGGTGTGCCTGGGTCATCTGCCTCTTCTTCCTTATCTCCCTCTTGCTCCTCAGGCTGCTCCTGCTTCTCCTCTCCTGTCAACTGTGTAGAAAAACCACCCATTTTGCTACACATTGCTTGTGCTGCAATGTCCTCCTCCTCCTCCTCTAGTTCAGCCCCCACAGGGCTCATTTAGCCATGAGATGTAGGCGCCATGTCTCCGGTCCCCTGACCAGCCAGATTTACCAGCATTTGTTCCAGGACATGAAGCAGTGGAATGATATTGTTCATCCTGTAGTCCTGGCGACTGACAAATAACATGGCCTCCTCAAAGGGCCTGAGCAAACGGCAGGTGTCACGCATGAGCTGCCACTGGCTGACATTGAAGTTACACAGATGAGTACTCCTGTCCGCTTGGATCATCAAGAAATCGTTTATGGCCTTTCTCTGTTCTTATAGTTGGTCCAACATATGGAGGGTGGAATTCCAAGGGGTCAAAATGTCGCACATCGGCCTATGTTGGGGGATGCCGTTCTGCCGCTGCAGCTCAAGGAGGGTGTGCTTTGCTGTGGACGAGTGACTGCAGTGCATGCAAAGTTTCCTGGCCATTTTTAAGATGTCTTGCAGATGGGTGGATGTAACGCACCAAATTGATCAGTTAGGATCTCAACTGCGGTGTCCTTTGACATCCACTTTTGCCACACTGATTGAGTGTTGGTGGTGTCTTTTGCGGCTGCTCAGTGTGTACCCCAGGCGGCTCTCTCAGTCTTAAGCGGAGAGTATGGGGTTAACAAAATCATGTACCGCGTACTACAGATAGAGTGTAAAACTAATAGTGAGGAAAGTTCGTTTTAGGAATGAGAGTTCAGATTAAAGTTCATGTGAGTAACAGCTCTTGGCAGCGTTCAGGAATCCCGGGCCTGCAGTACTAATAACCACCAGCGCGAGTCCCTTCCTTTCAGTGAGCAAGGTCAGTGAAACAAAATGACAGGCTTGATACTTGCTGTTGGAAGTCATGCAGGGATCCTGCAGTGGTGGAGCCGGGTAAGGTAGGTGAGGGTTTCTCCTGGAGGTTCAGAGTTGCAGGTAGTTAGGATCTTGAGTCCTCGTGGTGAATGGAGCAGGCAGGGTGCGCACTCCATTAGTGGAACCCCCTGTGCAGCACCTGGCTCCTATTTATTGACCAAGTGTGGGTGGGCGGAGCCACCTTAGACGGCCCAGCGGCCACTGCTTCCAGCCTGGGAGGTAAACAGCGATCGTTGTCATGATTACACAGGGCATGATCCAGGCTGGAGCGCAAACCACAGTATCCCTACAGTACCCCCCCCCCCTTTAAGGGGACCCTCTCCGGGGTACCCCAGTAGGGGAGGGTCGGTCAGGAAATCTCCTGTGAAACAACCTTTGGAGTCTGGGTGCATGGACGTCTCGCACATCTTCCCAAGAGTCATCCTGAGACCCGTAACCCTTCCATCTAACGAGGTACTGGATCCTCCCCCGTCTTCTTCTGGAGTCGAGAAGCTGCTCAACCTCAAATTCCTCCTCACCTCGGACATCTATCGGGGGGAGGGTTGAGGAACCCGTGAGGGGAACGGGCTAGGTCTAAACGGTTTTAGCAACGATACATGGAATGTGGGATGTACCTGTAGTCGAGGAGGAAGGGTAAGTCTCACCGTGTTGGGGTTGATAATTCTTTCTATCAGAAAAGGACCCAAAATTGCCTACCCAGTTTCTTAGCAGGTACCCCCAACCGAAGGTTTCTCGTTAACAGCCATACCGAGTCTCCAACCTGATAAGGAGGATTTTCTCTTCTGTGACGGTCGTAGTAGATCTTCTGCCTTTCCTTTGCCCGTTGGAGGTTGTCTTTCAGCATCCTGAGGGTTGTTTGCAAGGTAGTTACAAAATCATCTGTGGCAGGAACGTTTGTAGGAAGGTTGATTTCAGGGAGAGACCTAGGGTGGAATCCATAATTAGCAAAGAATGGACTATGTAAAGTGGAGGAATTCACAGAATTGTTGTAGCTGAATTCGGCAAGAGGGAGTAGGCTTTCCCAGTCATCTTGAAGGAATGAGCAGTGACATCTGAGAAATTGTTCCAGACATTGGTTCACCCTTTCCGTCTGCCCGTTAGTTTGGGGGTGGTAGGCGGTAGACATTCTATGGTCGATTTGGAGTCTAAGACAAAGTGCTCTCCAAAATTTGGATACAAATTGTGAACCCCTGTCTGATATAACTTGGCTAGGGATTCCATGTAGTTTTATGACATTGGACAGAAAGGCCTCGGCAGTTTCACTGGAGGAAGGTAATTTTTTGAGGGCGATGAAGTGTGCCATCTTAGTTAGTAGGTCTACTACAACCATGATGGTGTTGTTTCCTCTGGAGCGGGGAGTTCTACAATGAAGTCCATTGAAACCCATTCCCAGGGTCTGTTGGGGATAGGAAGACTCATAAGAAGGCCATATGGTCGATTTCTATCACTTTTGCATGAGGCACATGTCTCGCACGTGGAAACATATTGCTTAATTTCTTTGGTCATTTTTGGCCACCAGAAGTTCCTGCGTATCAGGTTTATGGTTTTGGCAATGCCAGGGTGTCCCGCGAGGGGTGAGTCATGGCAGAGTTTGATTACCTGGGTGGTGAGAGGAGTTGGTATGTACAGTAGGTTGTTTTTGTAGAGGAAACCCCATTGGTCTTTCAGAAGTCCCGGGGGGATGTTAGCACAGTCAATTTTCAGAGCATCCTTAAGCTGGGTTTCCAATTCAATGGTGGCGAAGATAATTTTGTTAGGTGGTATAATGCATGTGGGGGCTGTGACTGCGGCGCGGCATTCAGCCAGACATGATAAGGCGTCAGCCTTCCCATTTTTTGAGCCTGGTCGGTAAGTAATTTGAAAGTCGAATCTGTCAAAAAAAAAAACTCCACCGTACCTGACGTGCTGACAGTGTTTTACTGGTTTTCAGGTATTGTAAATTACGGTGATCCGTGTATATTGTGATGGGGTGTGTTGAACCTTCAAGTAGGTGCCTCCAGTTCTCTAGGGAACATTTTATGGCAAGAAGTTCCTTTTCCCCTATGGGGTAGTTGATTTCAGCGGTGTTTAGAGTCTGGGAGTAGAACCCGACAGGATGTAATGGGGATGAGAAGGAGCTCCGCTGAGACAGGACAGCTACTATGGCTGCCTGTGATGCATCTACTTCCAGCACAAAGTGATAGTTTGGATTCGGAATGGTCAGAATTGGTGCTGAAGTGAATTTGTCTTTAAGTAACTCAAAAGCTGATTGGGCCTCCATGGACCAAACAAATTTCGTGTTGACACTAGTTAATCTGGTTAGGGGTTTACTGGTAGCGGAGAAGTCTTTGATGAATTTCCTGTAGAAGTTCGAGAACCCTATGAAACGCTGGAGGGCTTTCCTGGAGTCCGGAGTCGGCCAGTTTTGGATGCAAGTGATCTTTGACTGATCCATCTGAATTCCCTTGGGTGAGATTATATAACCAAGGAACGGAAGGGTAGTAGTCTCGAATATACACTTTTCTGGTTTGACATATAAGTGATGGACGCTTAATCGCGCAAGTACCCAACGGACGTGTTTCCTGTGATCTTGTAGGTTATCGGAGTAGACCAATATGTCATCTAGATAGATGACAACACATACATCTAGTAGATCCCTAAATATGTCGTTGATAAAGTTTTGGAATGTGGCAGGGGCATTGCACAAGCCGAAAGGCATTACCATGTACTCAAAGAGTCCGTACCGGGTGCGGAAAGCAGTTTTCCATTCATCCCCGGTTCTAATCCTAATCAAGTTGTATGCGCCTCTCAAGTCCAGTTTAGTGTAGATAGTTGATGTTTGAAGTCTTTCAATAAGCTCGGATATTAGCGGCAGGGGTACCGGTTTTGATTGTTATTTTATTTAATGCTCTGTAATCAATGATGGGTCTGAGGCTCAAGTCTTTGTTCCTTACGAAGAACATACCCGCGGCTGCAGGGGAGGTTGAAGGCCGAATGAATCCCTTCCTTAAGTTCTCTTCGAGATACTGTTTGAGGTGGTCAAGTTCTGGTTGTGCCAATGGGTAGATTCTTCCTGTGGGTATTTCACTGCCCGGCAGTAGGTCTATGGGGCAATCGTAGGGTCTATGGGGCGGTAGGGATTCCACCATCTTTGCACTAAATACCTCAGAGAACTCTGAGTATTGGGTAGGGACCTGGTTCACCCCTACATGCATGAGCGTTTTAATAGGGAAGCAGGTCTCCCTGCAATAACGTGAAGTAAACCCAATTCTCCCCTGTTCCCATAGGAGAACTGGTTGATGTAACCGGAGCCATGGCAAGCCTAAAATGATGGGGAACGAAGGGGAGTGTATGACATCAAAGGATAAAAAGTCTGTGTGGCTATTTTCGCTTGTCACCAAAAGGGGTTGAGTCTGGCTATGGATAGGTCTAGAGGTTGTACCATCAATAAAACTCACGGATATCGAAACATTTTTCTTTGTATGGGGAATTTTATTTCTCTCTACTAGATGCTTATCGATAAAATTCCCGAAGCTCCCGTGTCCACCATTGCATCAACGATAGTTCGGTTTTGGTCCCACTGTAAGGTAAGAGACGTATAAATGTAACCACTTGTGTTGTTATTTTTCTGCCTAAGTTACAGAACGTCATCATTTTACCTTCATGTTTCTTTCTTATGGCAGGACATCCATCAACCGAATGGTCAGCCGACGCACAGTATAAGCAGAGGTTGAGGTTCCGTCTCCGGGTCTTCTCTCTCTCAGTCAGAGGACCACGAATTGCCCCAATCTCCATCATCTCTGCTACAGGATCTGGGCTGGTCTGTCTCGGGGTAGGTGTAAACCCTGAGACTCTCTCAGCCCTGCGTTCCCTTAAGCGTCTGTCAATGGTGGTGACCTTCTGCATCAAGGCGTCGAGTGTATGTGGCAGCTCTCCGCGGGCTAGCTCATCTTTCAGGGCCTCAGATAGACCGAGACGGAACTGATTTCTAAGAGTGAGATCATTCCATTCCGTCTCACGGGCCCAACGAGTGTATTCCACAATAAAGTCCTCTACGGGTCGTCTCCCTTGCTTTAGAGTGAGAATGGCGGTCTCCGCAGTCAGCGGCTTGTTGTGGTCCTCGTAAAGGAGGGCCATTGTTTCAAGAAATTGCGGAAAGGAATTCAAGACCGGGTCTTCCTTTTCTAAATAGGTGTTAGCCCATGCTCTGGGCTCCCCCCTGAGGTACGAGATCATGGTGAGTACTTTGGTTCTATCGGTAGGATAGGTCCGGGGGCGTAACTGAAACATCAGTTTGCACGCATTCAGGAATTCGCGGAACTGCTTCCGGTCTCCTGAGAAAAGTTCAGGTGGACTGACCTTGGGTTCCGGTCCATCGTGGGGGTGTCCTGTGCGCGACGTGACGAGATCTCGCAACGTCTGATTTTCCAATTGGAGATTCTGTACGGTCACGTTAAGGGTTTCCACCCTCTCAGTAAGGGCGACCATGTGCCGCGCGAGCTCCGCTGGATCCATCGGGGTTCCACTAATATGTAACGCACCAAATTGATCAATTAGGATCTCAACTGCAGTGTCCTTTGACATCCACTTTTGCCACACTGATTGAGTGTTGGTGGTGTCTTTTGCGGCTGCTCAGTATGTACCCCAGGCGGCTCTCTCAGTCTTAAGCGGAGAGTATGGGGTTAACAAAATCATGTACCGCGTACTACAGATAGAGTGTAAAACTAATAGTGAGGAAAGTTCGTTTTAGGAATGAGAGTTCAGATTAAAGTTCATGTGAGTAACAGCTCTTGGCAGCGTTCAGGAATCCCGGGCCTGCAGTACTAATAACCACCAGCGCGAGTCCCTTCCTTTCAGTGAGCAAGGTCAGTGAAACAAAATGACAGGCTTGATACTTGCTGTTGGAAGTCATGCAGGGATCCTGCAGTGGTGGAGCCGGGTAAGGTAGGTGAGGGTTTCTCCTGGAGGTTCAGAGTTGCAGGTAGTTAGGATCTTGAGTCCTCGTGGTGAATGGAGCAGGCAGGGTGCGCACTCCATTAGTGGAACCCGATCGTTGTCATGATTACACAGGGCATGATCCAGGCTGGAGCGCAAACCACCGTATCCTTACAGTGGAAGACTTCAGGAATCGTTTGACAACCTGATTGAACACGTGTCATGCAGGGTGCATGGCCCATTCCCCCATGACGCAGCACCGACACCATGTTCTTCCCGTTGTCGGTCTTTCTTGGAGAAAGCCAGGATTCTATTTCTTGATGAAGGATGCGGAGCAGTTTCTCCCCTGTGTGACTCCCTTCACCCAGGCAAACTAGGTGCAGCACAGCGCGACACCGCCGTGCCCTGCACATGTGGTATGCTGTTGGGGTACTGTGAATTGTCCCTGCAGTGGAGACTGAGGACAGAGTGGAGGATGAGGAGGCAGAGGCGGACCAACAGCTTGAGAACGCGGAGGCGGAAGCAGCGTCACCAGGCCAAGTTGCTGGTTTGGCTGGGAAGGAACCACATTTACCCAGTGGGCCATAAAGGACATATATTGTCCTTGACCATAGTTACAGCTTCACACAATGGCGCTGCCTTGCACTTTGGCAGACACCGACAGGCTCAAGGACTGGCACACCATTTGTTCTACATATTTGTTCAGGGCTGGTACTGCCTTTTTGGCAAAGCAATGATGGCTTGGGACTCTTCACCTCGGCTTGGCACAAGCCATCTGTTCTCTGAAAGGTGCAGAGTCCACCACTTGGAAAGGGAGGGACTGCAGCACCAGCAACTTAGCAAGGAGCATGTTCAGCTTCTGCGCCGTTGGATGAGTGCACACATACTGTTGTCTCTTGGAAATCACTTCGGTGATCAACCGCTGACGCAATGACTGATGAATAGTAGAGTTGAGCGGACACCTAGAAGTTCGGGTTCGACGGGTTCAGCCGAACTTCACAAAAAAGTTTGGGTTCGGGATCTAAACATAACCCGAACTTGACCCTGAACCCGAACCCCATTGAAGTCAATGGGGACCAGAACTTTTGGGCACTAAAATGGCTGTAAAAAAGTCCTGGGAAGGGCTAGAGGACTGCAAAAGGCAGCAAAATGTGGGTAAGTGCCCTGCAAACAAATGTGGATAGGGAAATGACGTAAAATAAATAAAAATGTAAAATAAAAATCTTAATCTAGGAGGAAGAAATGGATGTGGAATAGGAGGTTGAGGAGGCGTCAGGTGGGAATGCCATCGCAGCGCGTCTACCAGCATGCGCTTGTAGTCACGCATCTTTCACTCATTAACATAAGTTTTGACTAAATTTGGTTCCCTGTCAGCAATGCACAGCACGGGGTTTTCAGCTGCAAAACGGGGTTCATATCGCCCACCAATGGAACAGATGATTTTTAGAAATGTAGGCCCCTGGCACCCAGACAGGAGTGCTTTATTCATAGCAAAATGGGATTTTATTCACCCACCAATATAACAAACGATTTTTAAAAATGTAGGCTCCTGGCACCCAGGCAGAGGAGGGGTTTATTTATGGTAAAACGGGGTTCATGTCACCCACCAATGGAACAGGCGATTTTTAGAAATTTAGGTCCCTGTCACCTATGCAGAGCAGGGGTTTATTCACGGCAAAACGGGGTTCTTGTCACCCACCAATGGAACAGGAGATTTTAAGACATTTAGGCCCCTGGCACCCAGGCAGAGGAGTGGTTAATTCACGGCAAAACGGGGTTCATGTCACCCACCAATGGAACAGACGATTTTTAAAAATGTAGGCCCCTGGCACCCAGGCAGAGGAGGGGTTTATTCCGGCAAAAACGGTAATATTGCACCCAACAATTTAAAAGAAGATTTTTAAAATTTTCGGTCCCTGTCACCTATGCAGAGCAAGGGTTTGTACCCGGCAAAAATGATAATATTTCACCCAACAATTTAAAAGAAGATTTTCCGCATTTTCGCTCACTGTCACCTATGCCGAGCAAGGGTTTGTACCTGGCAAAAATAGTAATTTTGCATCCAACAACTTAAAAGAAGATTTTTCAAATTTTTGGTCCCTGTCACCTATTCAGTGCAGGGTTACTTGACCGCAAAAAATTGGAATATGTCAACCCCTGAACTACCAGACGGATTAACTATATTATTGTCCCCAGAACATATGCAGCGCAGTCCTCAAAGGTAATTCCTGGCCTTAAAAAATTATTTTCCACCACCCATGAATAACATGGATTTAAGTAGTATATTTTGGGGTGTAGGACCTCATCGTTCTCAACATCATCTTCCACCCAGTCATCACCCCTGCCGCCTTTGTTGGTCTGCAGACCGCAGAAAGCCGCAGCAATTTGCACCTGTGTTTCATCATCATCAGACATGTGCTGTGGTGGTCCTCCCATGTCCTCATCCTCAAACCCAAGTGGTTGGGCATCCGTACACTTAATCTCTTCCACTTCTGGGACAGGGCAATATGGATGGGCCTGGGAAACCCTGCCAGCAGCATCATCAGAAAGCATAACCCTGGGTTCAGACCTGAGCGTTCCAAAAACGCGCGTTTTACGCGCGTTTTTGACGCGCGTTTTTTTGCGCGTTTTTGCAAATAGGAAACGCGCGTTCGTACGCGCGTTCTTGTGATTGCTACTGTGGTGTCAATCACAAAACGCGCGTCAAACGCCCCAAAAGAAGCTCAAGTACTTGTTTATGCGTTGGGCGTTTTACAGCGCGTTCAAACACGCTGTAAAACGCTCAAGTGTGAACCACTCCCATAGGGATGCATTGGTTTTAATCTGTTGAGCGTTTTACAGCGCGTTTGAACGCGCTGTAAAACGCTCAGGTGTGAACCCAGGGTTAGAGACTGCTGCATGACTTGGGGCTCAGATTGCTTGGCTGATTTGCAAGGGGGTGAGGTGAAAGACTGATGGGCATGGGCTGCAGGTGCCAACTCTGAGCTTTCAGCAGTAGGAGACAATGTTAAGGTACTGGAGGCACTGTCAGCCACCCAATCTACTAGCGCCTGTACTTGTTCTGACCTTACCGTTCGTAGAGCGGCATTCGTGCCTAGCAAATAATGCTGCAGGTTCTGTCGCCTACTCACACCTGAGGAAGGTGTTTCACTTGGACCTGTAGTTGGCGCTGAACTGCCACATCCTCTCCCAGCAACAGGAGCTCCACTAACACCACCACGACCATGCCCTCGTCCCTTATTTGATGTTCTCGTCATTATTTGCGTTCACCCACCAAATTAACAGATGGTTTATAGACTGGTAATTGTGGAGGGAGGGCACTCCTATATCTGGATCAGATAATGGCAACACTGGTTGTTTCCAGGTTAAAAATAATAAATTTATTATTTGCTTAAAAGATAATTAGATTACACAAAATAGAATAGTTAGAGCTCTATGTATGCAATAAGTAAAAGCAAGATAGTTTGCAGTTATATGTAGTTAGCAACTCTCTCCAGTGGTAAGTGTCACTTCAAGGTATTCAACGATAGTTGTGTTAGTATCTTACTTCCAAGGAGAGAATATAGAAACCTCTACATATAAGTACTTGTAAGAACGTTAATGAATTACAATGGAAAAATATGTGGATAAAAGTAAAAAAGCGCTGTAGTCTTATTATAGCACTGATGAACCTATTGACCATAAAACCCTGTAGAAGGTGTCAAAGAACGTTCATAGTAATTATTTGGGAGTTATATGGTTAATGGTTGTCCTTCTGCTGAAAAGAAGATAATACTCCTATGCATCAATGTTTTCCACATTCCTTGTCCGGTGTAAAACTGTCAATTTAACTTATGGTTGGTTTAAAAGTAATAGGTCTGTGATTTCCTGTCTGGAGATTTCAGTGGTATGTACAGCAGAGAAATAGCAGATCTGGAGCTTTCAATTGTGTATATACAGAGGAGAAAAGTCAGATCAATGTTTGGATTGTCCGGGAGTTATGCCCGCTCTACGTGCCGCTCTTTAATGAGAGGGGGTGTCGTACTGGCTACTGTACCGCTCTGGCTGGGATGCAGGCTGCGCGCGTTCTCCTTACAGCTGATGTTGGATGAAGTGCTCTCCTCCGTGCTGCAAAGTATTGTTCTGCTCTGGGGTGAGCGCTGGGTCCTAGTAGCATTACACGCGGCGTCCCACGTGATAAATGGTATTGCCAGCCGAAATCAAATGCGGGACTTTGAGCGCTCAAGTCTTGTTTTTGGACCGCAATTATGCTTATATTTAATATGCTGGTAATTGTGGTAGTAGCACCAGACCCGTTTCGGGACGCACAGTCTCTTCTTCAGTGGTTACCAGCATATTACAATTGGTGTTTTTTTATAGCCATAGAGACAATTAGTATGCAGGTGACGTCATCAGTGAGGTCACTCATGGGGCAGGATTTCAGTTATAATTGACAGCCTTCTAGAGGGAAACTATTCGTACGTCATACTTTTGGTACATGTGGCGAAACCAACCGCGCCACTGGGTTTTGGAGGGGACAGATTGCCAGCCTCTTGCCCCAGGATTATGGGCCCTCTCATCAGCCCACGCTAAACTTAAACCCCATGGCAATTTGACTGTGTTTGGGGCATCTGAGCGCTGTTTGGATATATTGAGCGCTCAGATCCAAGCCATCTGGGGATATGTTAAATGTCTGTGTGTACTGTAAAGGGTGGGACATTGTATATTGAATAATGATGTCTGTCCTATTGTCCCCACGTGTGTATTGGCGATTTCCCTTTGTCCTGAGAGATAATTGAATGAGTCCTCGATTGTCTCCAGGACAGAAGACATTGTGTATTCTCCTGCCTGTGATGATTACATTAACCTGTGTAGGGTAATTGTATCACAGGCAGAGGGGAGGGATATGCTGGGGGTGTCTGTATTGTCCCATTGTGTGTGATTGGCTGCTGTATCCCGTGTCGCAGTCTTCCTTCTGGTCCCCTAGGGGAGTGTCCACCAGGTGGGAGACCTGCATAAATACCGGGCAGGTAGCCCTCAATAAAGTCAGAATTCCTGTTTAACCATTAATACGGAGCCTCGTCTCGTACTTGGGGGGAATTGCTACGTCAGAACGTTCTCTTGCCTGTTCCAGGAAAGGAGGACTTCGTATGGTTCCAGTTCGGTGGATTCCAGCGGTTGTGGGTTGCTGTGCTCTTCTCCAGGGGAATCGCCCGAACGGTATTAACCCTCACTATACCGGGTTATACCGTAACAGTACATATTACGTTTGTTTGTATAAACTTCTTCATAAAATTTAAATAAAAACAGTTGTACAATAATCAAAATACAAGCAGCTGTACAATAAGACATAAATAGATGGATAATAGGAAAAAAATCTAAAATTATAAAATAATAAAAATGGTAAGATGAACGTATTTATATTGTTCAGATGATTGTTCTTTATACACGGGCCATGGAATTCCATATATTGTCCCGATGGTCTTTCTTAATAAAAAGCTGATTATGAATTAATATATGTCAACTTATAATCAATTACATTATCCTGTCTGGGTATCTCATATAGTGTACATGTATTCATAACTTTTTTTATATCTTTTTTTTAATGACTTTTTTGGGAGATTATCTTCCAGT
This sequence comes from Bufotes viridis, assembly GCA_033119425.1. NCBI lineage: Eukaryota > Metazoa > Chordata > Amphibia > Anura > Bufonidae > Bufotes > Bufotes viridis. The sequence goes on along the minus strand of CM065592.1, from coordinate 221,784,211 downwards.
ATTATGGGTGGGGAAAATGGAGTGTCGGCCGACAGGGAAGGGGCGGTCGACGCGCTGGTAAGCAGCCGGGCAGTCGACTCCCCCCGTCCCCCACCGGCCAGCGCCCCATGGGTCTAGTCAAATGAAGCCGAATATCTCCATCTCTGCATTTAGTCCATGAGGGATCATGGAATCAAATTCAAAGATCATCTTAGATTCTGCCTTTGATATATTAGCTACATGGTCTCCTCCTCGCCAGGGTTTCTTGACTCTCATCAATGCTGCAGAAACCTTGGCGAGGAGGAGACCATGTAGCTTTATCTCCGGTGTCAATTTTAACTGCCAATAGTCAACAATTAAGTTTACTAACAGTAAGGCAGTGCCCGTGTCATAAACAGAATAAATTTCTTTAGGTCACACACTAGTGTAACGGAGCAATTTAATACAATTACTTCACTATCACCAAAAATTAGATTTTTCAGACCAACAATGTAAAAAGCAGAAGTTAACGGTTTAATTTGTCAGAAGTGCAGCATACTCCGCTAAATGTGCTATCTACCACAAAACCTGTGTGTTTGCAACCAACTATGTAAATGCAGAGTTCAAAAAGTTACTTAAAATGACTGAAATACAGGGAAGATGTTTTTGTGCGTTGTATGCCAAACTGCTCTGTAGAACAACAATACGGGTTTATTTCCCCCAAATATAGGAATGCAGTATGTCACTGCTAAATTTCAAAATAGGTTTTTCAGCGTTCTATGCAAAAGTGCTCTGTGGAACAACAATAGGGGTTTATTTCCTCCAAATACACAAATGCTGTATGTCACTGCTAAATTTTAAAATACGTTTTTGTGCGTTGTATGCCAAACTACTCTGTGGAACAACAATACGGGTTTATTTCCCCCAAATACAGGAATGCAGTGTGTCACTGCTAAATTTTAAAATAGGTTTTTCAGCGTCACCCCAAAAATGATAAAACTGTTTCTTCAGCGTTGTATGCAAACATTCTCTGTGATATGACAGTACGGGTTTATTACAGCATCTACAGAAATGCACTTATGTCACTGCAGAATTTAAAAATAGGTTTTTCAGTGGTGCATGCAAACGTGCTCTGTGGTACGACAGTACGGGTTTATTCCCCCAACTACAGAAATGTCACCCCAAAATTATAAAATAGGTAGTGTAGGGGAACTTGACCTGCCAGAAAAAAGGAATTTTTCCTCCACTGAGCTACCAAAAAATAATAAAAATAATAGACTGATGTCCCTGGCAGGCTGGCACACATGCAGGTCACATGCAGTACCAAGGACACTGCAGTTGGTAAAATGGCTTCCGACCCCACCTCAGTAACAGATGGATTAAAAATTATTTGTAGTCTCACTGGGCTTAGGGCTGGGTACAAATATTTAGCATAGCACCCTCAATAATTGCTGTAGTTTGAAGAGTTAACACCACCAAGTTCAACTGATTTCTTCCCTAATCTCTCCCTCACAGAAGCGGCAGCATCCTATCCTACACTGAGAAGAGCAGAGTGACGTGTGGCGCTACGTGACTCAAGCTTAAATAGAGGCTGGTCACATGCTGCACTTAGCCAATTACAGGCATGCCAATAGTAGGAGTGGCTGTGATAGCTTCTTAGGGCAAAGTAGTGAAATGCTTGTTGATTGGCTGCCCTGCAGCCTTTCAAAAAGCGGGAAGAAATTGCCGAACAACAAACCCGAACCCGAACTTTTATGGAAATGTTCTGGTTCGGGTCCAGGGTACTTGGGCAAGGAGCAGGAGCACTAGGACCGGTAGATGATGGGAAGGACAGATAGCACCCTTTGGCTGAGGTGGTGGAGCTTTGATTGCCTGAAATCAGGTGCGTGCCACTGGGTGATGCAGCGGTTGCTGCGGCAGGCTGGATCACCGCATTGTAGCCACAGTTCTCCCAGGTCACTTTATGGTGATGCTGCTTATGTTGAGGCAGGGCCATGGTGCTAACTTTGGCACCCTGGCCACGCTTCACCCTCTGTCCACAGATTCGGCAAATTGCCATGTTCACCTCCTCCGGCGGCTTAACAAAAGACTGCCATACCGCCGAGTGGGTGATTTTACCCTCAACACTCCGCACTGACTGACTGCTACCACTGCTGCCTCTGTGAACCTCTGCACCACTACTTTTTGGGCAGGTAGGCTCCTGCGAAGCGGGTGGTCTACCCCAGGCATGTTTTTTGCTTCTAACCTCCCACTGCTGCCACCCTGCTGACTCCCTTCCACACTATTGACTTGCTGGCTCCGTCGATGCCTCACGCGCAAGCTGCCACCCTCTTCTCCCGATGATGATGTGGCCCCTTTGTCACCCAGCTCCCAACTGCGATCAGCTATAGCATCATGAAGTACTGTCTACACATCACTGATGTCCTCCTCAATGGTCTCTGATCCAGGAGCCTGACCGCTCACAACACCAGCTCCCACGCCACTTTCTTCATCACTACTTGCCCACCTACCAGATGCAAAGCTGTGGATGTCTCCTCCAGATCTTGGCTGAGCAGTAGTTGCTGACTGTCCTCTAGTAACTTGTCCTTGCTGTATAGTGGAGCTGAGCCCACAGCATATAAGGGGAACAGAAAAGGACAGAGGCAGGTTGAGGACAGGTGAGGGCACAGGGCCTGCTCCTGGGCCATGCCAACTAAGGGTTCTGTCTGACGAACCCACCAACTCTTGGCTGGGGGTGTCTGATGTCACTTGGGTCAAACTGGATGACCGAGTCAACCATTCAAGAACTGCTGGGTTGCTGATCAAGACATGACCGCTAGATGACACAGAAAGCTCAGGCCTCTCGAAGTGACCCCTGCTGCCACTTCCCCTTACTCTGCTGCGACCTGTGCCTGCACCAGAAACATTTAGACCTCTTTCCCTCCCTGTGCAGGGCCTGTCACTTCTCTGTCTGACATACTGTTAGATCAAATAAATAAATAAAAATGAAATTAATACACCCCAAAAAAGGCTGTAATTTTCTTAGTTCACCACACAACAGCTAATAAGCCCCCTTCAACCCTCCCCACTAATACACCCCAAAAAAGGCTTTAGAACATATAACTGCACCCCTGAACGGCAAATAAGCCTTTATTTTTTTCCCACTTATACACTCCAAAAAGACTTTAGACCATATAACTGCACTGCTGAACTGCAAATAAGCCTTTATTTTTTTTCTACTAATACACCCCAAAAAAGGCTTTAAAGCATATAACTGCACTGCTGTACGGCTAATAAGCCTTTTTCTCCACTAATACACCCCTAAAAAGGCTGTAATTTTCTCACTTCACCACACAACAGCTAATAAGCCTTTTTTTTGCACTAATACACCCCCAAAAAAGGCTTTAGAACATATAACTGCACCGCTGAATGGCTAATAAGCCCTTTTTTCCACTAATACACCCCAAAAAAGACTTTAGAACATATAACTGCACCGCTGACGGCAAAAATCTCATATTTTTTTCATTTATACGCGCCAAAAAAGGCTTTAGACCATATAACTACACTGAACAGCTAATAAGCCCCTTTTTGCACTAATACACCCCAAAAAAGGCTTTAGACCATATAACTGCACTGCTAAACAGCTGATAAGCCATTTATTTTAAGGAATCCACCCCAAAAAAGGCTTTAGACCATATAACTGCACTGCTAAACAGCTAATAAGCCCTTTTTTCCACAGATACACCCCAAAAAAAGGTTTTAGAACATATAACTGCCGCGGCACTAAACAGCAAATAATACTTTATTTTTTTTACTAATAAACCCCAAAAAAGGCTGTAATTTTCTCACTTCACCCCACAGCGGCTAATAAGCCCCTTTTTTCCTACTAATACATCCCAAAAAAGGCTTTAGAACATATAACTGCACCGCTGAACAGCAAATAATACTTTTTTCCCACTAATACACGCTAAAAAGGCTGTTGTTTTCTAATTTCACCACATAACGGCTAATAAGCCCTTTTTTTTGCACTAATACACCCAAAAGAAGGCTTTAGAACATATAACTGCACCGCTGAACAGCAAATAATACTTTTTCCCCACTAATATGACCCAAAAAAAGGTTGTAATTTTCTCACTTCACCACACAATGGCTAATAAGCCACAAAAGGCTTTAGAACATATAACTGCACAGCTGAACGGCAAATATATTTTTCTTTTGCCACTAATACACCCCAAAAAAGGCTTTAGAACATATAACTGCACCGCTGAACGACAAATAAGCCCTTATTTTTTTCCACTTATACACGCCAAAAAAGGTTTTAGAACAGGGATGCTCAACCTGAGGCCCTCCAGCTGTTGCAAAACTACAACTCCAATCATGCCTTGCTGTAAGCTGATAGCTATAGGCTGTCCGTGCATGCTGGGAGTTGTAGTTTTGCAACAGCTGGAGGGCCTCAGGTTGGGCTTCGTTGCTTTAGAACATATAACTGCACTTTAATTAGAAGTAGAAATATTTCCTAGTAATACACCCTGTTAATGGCTGTATCACACAGCACTTGCACCCCAATAACAAGAAAGGTTTGCTGGAATTAAAGAGGTATAATCTATTGCAAACCTAAAAGCAGCAGTATAATGGCAATTTGGATCCCCAGTCAGTGCAGCAAGGTGTAATAGGATTGTTCCTACTACCCAGGCTGTACACTTCCCTATTGGACCCTGTTCTGCTTCAACACTGTGTAATAATTCCTCCCTATCCTTTCCCTACACTTCTAATAATCTTTCCCTGAACTTCCATTCAGCAAAATAAAAGTTTTCAAGTCTTTCCTAGTACTTTCCCTAGCACCTGCTAACGTCTCTCCCTGCACTAAGTACACTGGAAAATGGCTGAATCCAAGATGGATGAGGCTTATTTATAGAGCTGTGACATCACAGGGCTGGCTGGCTTCTGATTGGCTGCACGCATGGCATTATGGTTGATCCCTCGTTCCCAAAGTTCTTTGTTCCATGTCCTAAAATATGCAGCAGACATTTTAGGAAAAAATTTGATTCGTTACCACGAAGCTTTAGGAAATTCGGATTTTGTGCGAATTGGATTTTTCCTGAAATTCGGAACGAATTCCAACTTCGTGAACTTCGATTCGCTAATCTCTAATTATTTATATAGTATATATTTTATATATATTATATTATATAGTATAATGTTTGTTAATACTTAGAATAGTATTTTAGATGTATCATTAATAAAGGTTAATTTTTATGGCGCTTTCAGTGAATCCAGTGAAATTAACAGTATCCTAACTTAGAACTTTGCTCCCCTCTATGAGCCAGAACTGTGAGTCACTAATGCACAGCAGCTCTTGCTCTGGTGGACCTAGCCCAATCCCAAGACACAACAGATTACCAGCAGGGGTTTCTGGAGGTGAATAAGTTGCTCATATCTAAAAGGGGTTTTCAAGCCCACCACTTTAGGCTGGCTTCAGATAGTGTTTGTGTCATTTGTGCCATTATTATATTTTTTTTTAAGTTACTCTTAGGTGTTAGCTGAATGTCTATGGGGATTATAAAATGTGCATTTTTATAGTGGCTATTTAAAAATGTGAATTATTTTTTATGTGTCTTCTCTATAAGGAAAAAAACTGTAATAAAAACACAATTCAAATATTTCTGAATAGAAAAATGCAACAAAAAATCCATAAAAATGCATCTAACATTTAGCAGTGAAAAAGATGCCAGACCAAATTCATGTGTAGGAGCTCTAAAATGAGAGAATTGTAGTTGCCTGCAGTCAATAATAGGGGTAGTTATACATCTCTTAATGACATCAATAATACATTTTTCTACAGCCCTTTTTTAGCTGTGTGATGGGTAGTAGGAGATTTTGAGCACAAAAAGACAAAGTTTCACCCCTAAAATGGTATGCAAATTATAATCATTCACATATATTGTTACAAACAGACATTCATGTGAATTGGTTTAGTTCATAAAGTGCATAAGCATCTCCACTGAGATATATTGAACATATTTGGCTACGATCAAATACAATGAAAGGGCTCATGCACACGACCGTATTTTCTTTCCGCTTCTGTTTCGTTTTTTTGGCGGACCATATGCGGAACCATTCACTTCAGTGGGGCTGTAGAATATACGGAAGTTACTCCGTGTACATTCCGTTTCCGTTTGTCCGCATGGCCGTTCCGCAAAAAAGTAGTGCGTGTCCTATTATTGTCCGCAAATCACGGTCCGAGGCGCCATTCAAGTCAATGGGTACAACGCACACGGAACACATCCGTATTTCATCTGTATTTTGCGGATCCATACTGTAGAAATGCTATGCCGAGCCCATATTGCTCATGTGTTTGGTGATTAATAAGTTACTGTTTCAGTATACGATCCGCAAAAAACGGATCAAATACGGAAACAATACGGATATGTTTTGTGCAATAACGGAATGTAGGAGGACTTAAATTAGAGGGAAAAAAAACTCAGATACTTTACAACCGCAAAACCACAACGGTCGTGTGCATGAGCCCAAAATGTGGATTTACCATCCGCATTTGTGGGCAGAAATGAGAAATATAGGAAATAGGAATACAGGAGCAGTCAATCTGAATCCCATTGTTTCTCGATGAAAATCTTCATTGCCGTTCATATGGTCGTGGATTTCTTCCACGCAAATAAAAGTTATATCCTTTGTTAGTGTGATTTTTGTGTGGAAATATCAGTGGATTTCTGCTCACAGATTAGCCTGATTTAAGGAGGCTAATCCATTCTCTGATCAATGTCATTTAGACTGGAAGGGTACAACCACATGGCGAGGTCGTGTGGCACTTGTGACCCGGCCAGGCTGAAAGGGCTGCAGCTGGCTATAATTAAATGTAGGAGACCGCACTATTCAGTGGCTCTGTATTGTTAATGGTGGCACGGCACCTTTAATATTGCGTAAACATTAGCAGTACAGACCCACTGAACAATGCATTCTCCTTTTGGCTGCTCAGGACCTGCACGTAGCATGGCAAGCACCACACAAATGCGCCGTGTGCAGAAATCCAAGGGTGACTCAGATTTTTGCCACAGGTTCTGCGGAAAATACACCTCTGGTTTTTCCGACATGTATTTTCCAGTCTGAACTTACCTGAGGGTATGACCACACTATCAGGTTTCTGTATGCAATGTTTAAAGTCAAAACCAGGAGTGAATAAAAAAAAAAGAGGAAAAGTCTTATCTGTCCTTATACCTTCTCTTATTTTATGATCCACTTCTGATTTTGGCTTTCAAAACTAGATGCAGAAACCTGCCCATGTGGCCGTACCCTGAGGGCTATGCTTTTGTGGTCCAAGTATATGTATATGCAGTATTTACTAGTGAAAATCACATTTCATCTAGGCATTTAACTGCTGCATTATACACTGGGTTGCTTCTTAATTTCTCTTTCTTGAGTCTACTAGGAACATTTTCACACTTCAATCAGAAAATCAGAAACAAAACATTGATCAATCATCAATTACTTTCCCTTGTCACATTATTAACAAAGAATTTGACTTTAATTATGCGTCTGATGCACATGGAAGCAATTCCATCTGGGTGGTCAGTCAGTACGAAATTCACACATGACAATCGCTTACAGGGCATCTGGTTATTTTTGCAATTCACAAACAGGCATTTTCCGAATTGGGTATTATCGGCATAGACTTGATAGAAGCTCCTATAAGCAGTGAAAATCATTATGGGTCTCTTTTTTATTTATTATATTTGACATCTCATTTTCAGTCATAACTATGCAGGGAGCATACGTATTATGATGTTTATTAGCACTCTGTTACACGTTATGTCCCATTGCTTGTTTAGTCTTTGCATATTGAGAATTTCTGCCGTATATGACCCTGACATACATGTGTGATACATCTTTACTGCAGAGGGCACTGAAAGCCAGGAGATTCATAGGCTGTAAATTTTACTTTATATAGAAAGTTTTCTCCAGGCACCTGTTATGGTGATAAAATAGTCTATGCATTGTACATCTTCATTGCCGTAAGACAGGTAGCATGATTTAGATGCATTCTGCCTTGTTCTGTGTGCATATACTGTAATATATTAAGAAATACATAAAAACACTACAGCAAAACATGATTCATGAGGAATCTATAAAACACAACAAAGAAAAAATCAGAGCTGTGACCTTTTGGCTACAAGCTTATGTTTGAAGCAAAGTCATTGAACCCAAATATATTTTGAAAAACAATCTTTCATTTGGATAGCAATCCTCTATTCTTTGAATGGACTGAGAAAACAAGCAAAACAAATGACCTCTAGATTAGAAATATCTAGAAATATAGTTATAAAAAATGTACTTTATTTGTATTTTTTTTGTACAAGTGCGTGGCTGTAACTACTAGTTAATCGTATGTTACCTTCATTTTAAAACTAGGTTACAATTGTTATATAGTGGTGAATTGTAGAGATGAGAAAATTAATTGTAAACAAATCAAATTTACTATGAATTTCACAAAATCTTTCCAGCAAATCCAAACTCTTTAGAATTTTTTCCGTAAGAATCACACAATTTAAAAGGCAGAGAAGAAGGCATCTCTCACCAATAAGGGATAATTTTTAGACCTTTTTAACTAAGAAAAACAAATGACAGTGCAGTGTGTGGTGGGGGAAGGGGTACCCTGATACACATGATATGGGAATGCCCATGTATTGCTACTGTTTGGGCTGAGGTGCATATGTTTGTGAATACCAAACTGGGTTTACCGGATGTGTGCTCCCCTTATAATAGCTTGCTAGGTTTGGTCGATGACCATCTTCCTCCCAAATACTGTAAAATACTTTACAGGCTCCTGATGTTTTATGCGAGGAAATCGATCTATGTAAACTGGAAACTTTTATCCTTCACTGGATACAACTTATTGATGCAGATTTAACTTTGTAAAAATTAACATATGTACTGTACATGGCTAGTGGAACATATGATCATTTTGATGAGATCCGGGGACCTTGGCTGGGGCCCGAACAGCCTTGGCCATTGTCCCTGATTGAAAATTGTAAGGTGTGTGAATGGTATGTCAGTAGGTTGTACCAACTGGAAACCTTTTCAAATTGATACAGGTCATCACTGTGGAAGGCACTGATTTAATTTCTATTTTCATTGACCTCTATTTTGTTGTGTTTGCACTCGGGATCTGTTATTATTGTACTAAATTAATGGAATCGTTTTCACGCTTTTTCTCATGTTTAACTCTGCATTTGAAAAACACTGCAAAAATAAAAGCTTTAAACCCAGAAAAAAAAAAAAAAAACATAACATATTCTGTTTATTTTTCTTTATGTTCCATGGCCTTCATTATATCTCTACAGAGACTGCTGAATTCCAAATTTGCTAGGTAGTGATAACTCCCTTCATATAGCTAGAACAACTTGTTGCTTAGGGTCCTAGGAAAGCTGGGTGAAAACACTGTATAGCTAGCTAAATTGGTGAAACAGATTATGTTGCCCTGATACCATATAATAGATTTATACGATGTATCAGGGCAGTATTGTGTTTATTTAAAAAAAAAAAACTGCTCCACAAAGGTTGTAACCTGGCTTTCCAGACTGCAGAATGCCAACTCAGCCTATTTACGGATTGGTAACCCCCCAATAATATAGTATACTTAGACAGAATGTTAGACAGAATATAGCATGTTAGACAGAAGCCTGGGAAAGCGGGATAACAAATAAGTGGGACTGCTAAATACTAAGTACAGCTAAATAAATCCTTCTTCTCATTCCCAAATACGGCCATAGCTAGGCAATTTTGCCTTTCAGTGTCCTGGGATGTCTGGGTTACCACCATGTGGAACTGTAATAGAGACTGCAGAATACTAAATCTACCAAGACAAACCCCCCCATGTCACTCCTACGGCTACGTTCCCATCTCCTCTAAAGACAATCCGGTAGTCTGTTCTAGCATTGAAGAGAATGGATGTTAAGCCTTGCTCTTTCCTAAACTTCCTGTTTTGACTGTGTGCTCATGCTGGTTTACAGAGTCGGTTCCCAGCCAAATATGGAGGTGTCGGGAGGAAGGTAGCACTTCTCTGAAATCTGCTAAAACTGCTTTCCATAGCAGAAAGAGCTAGAGACATACTTTCTTTAGCAGGTTAGGCTTTTTTCTTGTTGTTCAGGGCCTAGTGGCCCTTTAAACAGGTTTTTTTTTTTATCACCATCGGCTTCCATCTGTTTACCCATAGCCATATATGTAACTGTCCCTTTGACATTACCAATGCTGTTTTGGCGTCAAAGAGCTTAAAAGGGGTTGGATACAATCCTAGGAGCCCTCAGAAAGTCATATACAACTTTTCAGGGCAATTACCACCCGCTACCATTCTTTTACCAATATCTATATATGTGACTGTTAATTTAACATTAATAATACTATCTTGGCGTTAAAGAGCTTCTAAAGGCGCTGGGTGCTGTCCTAGGAGACCTCAGAATGTCATGCACAACTTCTCAGGGCAATTTGGGCACTATCAATTATTTGGACCATGTTGAATGTGATGGCGACTCGAGATGAATTTTCAGAAATTCTCTCTTCTCTAGTAAATATTCACTAAGGCCTCTTGCACACGGGCGTCATGTTTGACGCCCGGATAAGATGCGGGTGCGTTGTGGGAATCGCCGCGATTTTTCCGCGCGTGTGCTAACGTTTGTAGTGCGTTGAGCACGCGCGTGAAAAAATCTGCATGCTTGGTACCCAGACCCGAAGTCAGACTTCATCACTGAAGTCTGGTTTCGGGATGAGTATTCTGTATGTGTAATTATTTTCCTTTATAACATAGTTATAAGGGAAAATAATCGCATTCTAATTACAGAATACAATGTTCCCCGGGCTTTAAAGGGTTAAAAATAATAAAGAGTTAACTTACCTTTCTCCCATTGTACGTGCAGAGCCCCAGAACGTCTTCTCTCTTGATAGTTTGGATGCTTGAGGACCTGTGGTGACGTCACAGGGTCACATGGTCCAATCATAGAAGCATTTGAGTGGACCATGTGACCCATGTGATCCTGTGACATCACGGCAGGTCCTTCATCCAACATTGGATCCAATAAAATGTTTTGATACAGAATTTCTTTTTATCTATTAATTTATTTTTTTTTGCCATAACTTTATTGTAGTTACAGAATGGAGCTGTGTGGGAGGTGAAGTGACCAAAAAACTGTAAATCGTCCATTTAGATGTTTCTTCCATTTTCCTGTTTGCCATATAAAAAAAATATTTTTAAATGGCATTTTTCAGTACAGTCATATTGACATGTGATGGCGCCCATGATGTTTCTTTTTTATTGTTTATTTTGATTTAGGGGAAAGGTACAGTAGGTGATATGAATTTTCAGATTTCCTTTATTTTGATAAATATTTGTAAAAACACTTTTTTTTTTACACTTTTAAAATTTTACATAGGGAAATTGAATAGGCAATCATTAGATTGCTTCTCTCATTGACACCAATGCATTAGCATTGGAGACTATGAGAATTACACTATGTTCCTATGGAGCTCTGCCACAGGCAGAGTCTCCATAGGAACTTATCTGCTGCAGCCTCTGATCATTCAGGAGAACTGAGGATGCCACCCACATTATCCAACACCCCTGCTCCCTGCTAAGGTGAGCTATTGTTGGCCCTGGAGCATGCGTTCCTGGATTTATTGGTTCCCAGATGCTGTGGTTGCGGTTGACCACAGCATCAGAGGGGTTAAATGTGTTAAATAGATGATCCATGTGTTATGGTAGATCACATACATCAACCCAGGGTGTCTGCTGTTTAAAACAGCAGGCACTCGGTGGCTATGGCACTATCTTTAACCCCTTACTGACTAGCCTGTTTTGGGCCTTACTGATCAAGCATTTTTCTTCCCTTTTTTTATCGTTGTCTTCTTCCAAGAGCTAAAACTTTTTAATTTTTCTGTCTACATAGCTGTATGAGGTCTTGTTTTTTTGCTGGAAAAGTTTTTAAATGGTGCCATTTTGGGGTACACAACTGATTAACTTTTATAAACTCTTTCTGGGAGAGAGATAGAAAAAACAGTGATACTGCCACTGTGTTTTTATGTTATAAATTTGACGGCGTTCATCTTTCAATATAAATAACATAATATCTTTGTTTCTCTGGGTCAGTATGAGTACAGTGATATCAAATACATATAGTGTTTTGGTTTTTTTTGTTTTTTTTACGTTTTACTACTTTTTTTGCAATAAAACCCCTAAGAATAAATTAGCAATTGTGTAAATTTTTTTTTTTACAGTGTTCACTGTAGGGGATAATTTACATGATATTTATGTAGCCTGGCTCATTACAGACGCGGCAATACCAAACATATTGGGGAGGTGGGCTTTTTTGCAATTTTTTTAATTGAAAAGTGTATTTTCAATAAAAAAAGTCAGTTTTTTTAAAGGAGTGTTTTTTTTTAAATAAATGTGTTTTATTAACTTTATTTTTGTAAAAAAAAACAGCAAATCGAAGCTGACGAAGTGGAATTCGATCAGAATTTCAGGAATTATTTGATTTGCACCGAATCTGAATATCCTCACGCTTCGCGGTAACGAATCACATATTTTCCTAAAATGGCTGCTGCGCGTGTGAGGACATGGAGCTAGGATCTCTGGGAAGGTGGGATCACCCATAATGCCATGCATGCAACCAATCAGCAGCCAGCCAGACCTGTGATGTCATAGCCCTATAAATAGCCTCAGCCATCTTGGATTCTGCCATTTACCAGTGTACTTAATGCAGGGAGAGATGTCAGCAGGCGCTAGGGACAGTGCTAGAAAAAACTTAATTGTGCTAAAAAAAAGATTTACAAGTACAGGAAAGATTATTGAAGGTGTAGAGAAAGGATAGGGAGGAATCATCCCACAGCATTTATGTTGAACAGGTTTCAGTAGGTTTTCATACGCATGGAATAGCCTTCCTGCAGAAGTGGTAGCTGCAAATACAGTGAAGGAGTTTAAGCATGCATGGGATAGGCATAAGGCCATCCTTCATATAAGATAGGGCCTGGGGCTATTCATAGTATTCAGCATATTGGGCAGACTAGATGGGCCAAATGGTTCTTATCTGCCGACACATTCTATGTTTCTATGTTTCTATGTTACAGCCTGGGTAAAAGGAAAAATCCTACTACACCTTGCTGCACTTACTGGGCACCCAAATTGCCATTATACAGCTCTGTAATTCCAGCTAACCGTTCATGTTATTGGGGTGCAAGTGCTGTTTGATAAAGCCATTAATAGGGTTTATTACAAGGAAATATTTCTATGTCTTATTTGCCCTTGTGCGGTGTAGTTATATGTTCTAAAGCATTTTTTGGCTTGTATAAGTGGTAAAAAAAAAGGGCTTATTAGCCGTTGTGTAGTGAAGTGCGAAAATTACAGCACTTTTTGTATTAGTGAAAAAAATAAAAATATATTTGCAGTTCAGCGGTGCAGTTATATGTTCCAAAGCCCGTTTTGTCGTGCATTAGTGACAAAAGTAAAAAATATATTTGCCGTTCAGGGGTGCAGTTATATGTTTTAAAGCCTTTTGTGGCGTGTATTAGTGGCAAAAGAAAAATATATTTGCCACTTTTATATATTTGAAATATATATATATATATATATATATATATATATAAGCCAGCAGCACTCCAATATATTCCAAAAAGTTATAAAGGTTTATTCACCCAGTGTCAAAATAGCGACGTCTCAACCGCTTGTTGTGGTCTTTCTCAAGCTATGTAAACATGTGTTCAAACAGTGATATATAAAGGTGAAACCATTCATTACAATAATTCATCCAATTAAGCTTAAATTAATCATAATACATCTGTAAATACATACATATATCATATAATGTCAATCAGTTCATGTTTACAGCAACATCTGTAACAAATAAAGTACTAGTGCCTTGTGCAAATTGCATTATACATTATAAAGTGCACAATCCAGTATAATTGATAATAAAGTGTATACAAGTGTTGTCAATATGTTAGTGATAAACCCTAGTGGGTTTATCACTAACAATCCTCTTAACCCGAAGGAATTGACTATAAGGCAAGGACTTGATCATAGAGCGGGGATGGTGGCTCTCATACCGCAACAGAGTGTTCATGTCAGAATGTTACCTCCATTCTCCTGGAATTATCACCATATTCTGACCTCTAACTTTTAGTTATGTGTATGGGGCTGTGTGAGGACTTATTTTTTGCAGGCGATCTGTACTTTTCAGTTATACTAATTTAAAGTGTGTGTGACTTTTTGATCACTTTTTATAAAAAAAATTATTGGGGAGTGACAAAAAATGGCAAACTTGCTGTTTTAATTTTTTTCCCATTGCACCTTTTGCTGTATGCTATTAATATTGTTATATTTTATTTGTATGGCCATTTTCGCATAGGGCGATGCCCATGATGTTTGTTTTTTAATTGGTTAAGTATTTTAATTTTAAGGGAAAGTGGGTAATTTGAACTTTTATATTTTTTTTTTACTGACTTAATTTTCAATACTTCATCAAGTTCGCTCATCCCTGATGCATCCTGAACGGATCTCTTTCCATTCAGAATGCATGAGGACTAAACTGAAACATTTTTTTACGGTATTGAGATCCTTTGCTGGATCTCAATACCAGAAAACAACAACACAAATGTCAAAGTATCCTTACAGAGTAGAAGGTCCACACAACTTCTAAATGGTAAGTACATTGGAAACTTTATTTTTGCAGGGAAAATATATTTAAGGTTCTGTGTCCCAGAAAACACTTTAATAAATGTTAGTTCCAAAAAGAGATGGCCATTACATGAATATTTCTATACTGCACAAGAAAATCAGGGCAAAGGCCTAAACCTAATGAGGTTCAAATTTTGGTCTTAAATACATGGGGATGTATAGGGTTGCATTCCATGGATAAAAATCTTAAGCACACAATATTCTTATTGCTATATACTGTGCACATCTTTTTGGCTTAGATCAAACTTTTTTTATGAGTTCTTATAAAATAAATCATGAAGGACCTTAGGATGTTTAGGCAATCAGATCATTCAGCTGACTGAGCAGCACATGTTAGTTTTGGTACATTGGATTTTACATACAGAATAGAAACTGATGAATGATTCCACTCTGCTACTCTACTGTGGATGTACACTATATTTCTAATTAAACTCATTCTACCATAAGACACACTTTAAGATTGCTCGATGTATTTATTTATTTGCTCCGACGCGAAGGTGACATTTATTTGCTTATATTAAAATAAAATAAATTGTAGAATCTACAAGGTAGTCTAGGAAATAACAGCTGACCTAATTACTACTACCTGTCCTAATGTATCCAAGGCAGCCACACCACACAACAGATTCTCCTGCAAAGCAATAATGATTCTGCACTTTAGGTTATGTCCTCCTTTACTAACTTTAAAAAAAATGTATCTATAATGCAGTTAAAATAAAAATAAAGCAATTTTGCAAAAAAAATTTTTAAAACATCATTCTGTTTTGTGTCTACAGCTCCTATATGTATCTATGCGTCTTTAGGGTAGCAGACAACAAACCCTAGGTAGTCTGAATATGGAGTCCTACTCTTTCTACTATTTTTTTATATTTGTTAATTACACTGGCCGATAATCAGTAACGAACATTTGCATGAACGCTCGTTAGCGATCATCTTGCAGTGTAATACTTCCTCCGATTACACTAATTCATCAGGCAATTCTGATTTCTAAAAATCAGCTCTTACCAGAGGCAGATCGTGCTGTCTAACCACTAGACAGTATGTGGACGAGCGATGGCACAGCTATCGCTCCTCTTCATGTTGTGGAGGATATTGCTGCATGTAATAACAGTGGTCTCCTCCGCCAGCTTACAAGCGATTTCCGGGAGGGAAGATTTCTCCTGACAATTGCTTGCTCAATTGGCCTGTGCAATACGGGCTTTAGATTAACAAGAAGTAGAGGACAGAACAAAGGAAGTATGACTGCAGTATCAGACTGCACAGGGATTTCTGTTCCTGAAGGGAACATAAAAATGTAATGCATATTAACAACGAGAATACTTACAGCCACCTTTGCACTGATTTTTTTTTATTTTATTTTATTGTCCATTTGCTTCCTAAAGGCAAAATTAAGCCTAAACCTATAGCTGAAATGCAAAATCTAGTGGGTTTGGAGAGAATAGAGAAGGAGCAACATAAAGAGACCCAGGCAAAATGCTTTATGATAAATGAGAACCCTATAATACTAAGCATTTGTCCAGGACAGATTTAATCCAACTAATAACATATCAATATTAGTGTTGAGCGTGATTATTCTAATAGCAAAATTGCAGATTTTTATTGCGAATATCTAGGATATAGTGATATATCTTCATAATTACTAATATTCTAGATTTTTTTCATCACTATGTAAACCTAAAATCTTTTCTCACTCATTGTATGTAGATTTACTTTATCCTTATTATACTAGCTATCATCCATTATTTTTTTATAGTTATTATTTTACCTATTATTTATACACTTTTATTATAAGTATTTTCTTACCTATTATTTTTAATTTCTTTTTATAGATGCTATATTTTATTTTTAACCTGCTCTGGACCGCAGCACTCAAGATCGCGTGATCTCGGCGGCCCAGTTACTCCTCGTTGGCGAGAGGCGAGATTTCGCGATCTGTGCGCCTGAACAGGCGCACAGAAGATCGGGGCAGGCTCAGAAGAAGTTCGTTACTAGCCTGCCAGCCAATGATCAGCGCTGGCAGGCTGGTGTCTTTCAAAAAAACGAATCACAAGCCATATAATACATTATATAATCGGTTGGACCCAGCACAGAGCAATTGTCGCAGTGAGTACACCAATCACCACATATTTAGCCCCAGATCATCCCCCATCACCCCAATTAACCCCTTGATCACCCCATATCAATCACCTGTCAATCACTAGTGAAAGGAAAAAAAGTGATCAGTGTAAACTGTCACTTTTTTTTCACCAGTATTGAATGCTAGGTTTAGGTTAGTTTAGGCCCCTTTGGTAGGTAGTTAGCTTCCGTTAGCGCCCAGCCCACCACACCGCAGTCACTGATCACAGTCAGATCTAGAATAGTATTAGTGTCACCTTAGTTCGCCCGCCACCCAAAACGCAGTGTTTGCCAGATCAGGCCTGATCGGTCGCCCACACGTGCGTTCACCCACGCCCGCCCCGCCGCAGTGACAAAAATATATATATTTTTTTATCACTGCACAGCCACTTCACAAGCGCTGCAGCGATAAAAAAATCTGTTTTGATCTTTTTTATCAATCGCAGCGGCTTCCTGTACTTCGCTAGCCTCCCATTTGTAAGACAGGCTTGCTTTTTTTCTTGGGTAGTCTCAGGGAATCCCCCCTAAATTTAGTTTTCCAAATGCCAAATAAGGGGTATTCGTCTGAAGAGGCCTACAGGATTCTGACCCAGTCGGATGAGGAATGGGAACCCTCATCTGACGAATCTAGCGGGTCAGAATATGAATCTGTAGAAAGCAGTAGCAGTCTGACCCAAAGTTCGGACGAGGAGGTTGAGGTCCCTGATACCACCAGGCGTACCCGTCTCCGTGTCGCTAGACCACAGGTTGCGCAGGATCCGTTTCAAGGGCAGCAGAGTGGGGCTGGCGCTGTCGGATTACGTGGTGAGGCATACACCAGCAGCGCAGCCCATCCTGGACCTAGTACCAGCACTGCCGTGGAACATGGTGAAGTGGCAAGCACCAGAAGGGCAGTTGAAGCTGGTACGGTGGCATGTGCAATAGTTCCCCCATCGCAGCCACCACGCAGACAGGACCGTAGAGCCCCTAGAATCCCTTTGACCTAGTCGTGGCAGAAACAAACCTTTATGCCACTCAATTTATAACTGCCAACCTGGGAAGCTTCTATGCCCAGCCTTTCCGGTGGAAACCAGTCCAAGTTTCCAAATTTAAAACTTTTCTGGGCCTTCTCCTCAACATGGGCTTAACAAAAAAGCATGAATTGCGGTCATATTGGTCCACGAACCCAATTCATCACATGCCCATGTACTCTGCTGCCATGTCCAGGACACGATTTGAGATCATCCTGCGTTTCCTGCACTTTAGTGACAACACCACCTCTCGTCCCAGAAGCCAGAAGCTTTTGACCGGCTCCACAAAATTCGGCCCCTCATAAACCACTTCAACACCAAATTAGCAGATTTGTATACCCCTGCACAAAACATCTGTGTAGACGAGTCCCTGATACATTTTGGGGTCAAATTGTATAAGCTCTGTGAAAGGGCCACAGGCTATACCCTCAAATTTCGTGTCTATGAGGGTAAAGATCAGACCCTGGAGCGGGTCGGTTGCCCTGACTACCTGGGGAGCAGTGGGAAGACAGTCTGGGACTTGGTGTCACCCTTATTCGGCAAGGGGTACCATCTTTATGTGGACAATTTCTACACAAGTGTGCCCCTCTTCAGGCATCTGTTCCTAGAACAAATTGGCTGCTGTGGCACCGCGCGACCTAGTCGCCAGAGCTTCCCCCAACGGCTCGTTACCACCCGTCTTGCAAGGGGGGGAGAGGGCTGCCCTGTGTAACAAAGAACTGCTCACGGTGAAATGGAGAGACAAGCTGACGTTTACATGCTCTCCTCCATTCACGCAGACACGACAGTCCAAATTGAACGGGCAACCAGTGTCATTGAAAAGCCCCTCTCGGTCCACGACGATAATTTGCTCATGGGAGGGGTGAACTTCAATGAACAGATGTTGGCCCCATATTTGCTTTCCCGAAAGACCAGATGCTGGTATAAGAAGGTGTCTGTATATCTAATTCAATTGGCTATGTACAATAGTTTTGTTCTCTACAGTAAGGCTGGGAGAACAGGATCCTTCCTCAAATTTCAAGAAGAGATCATCGAGAACCTCCTGGTTCCGTGGCCGCAAACCTCAGTGTAGTGAGCCATCTACATGAGCGACACTTCCCCAGTGATGTTGCTGGTACCTCAACCCAACCGCCACCCCGAAAAAGATGTTGTGTCTGTAGCAGGAGTGGAATAAGGCGTGACACGCGCTATTTCTGTTCTGACTGTCCTGACCACCCTGCCCTATGCCTAGGGTAGTGTTTCCGGAAGTACCACACTCAGGTACACTTAGGGACGTAGGGATCACAGGACACAGGTAGTTTTTACAATCAGGATCTAGGGTCTCTCAGGATACTAGTTTTTGAGAGACCCTAACACACAGGGGTGCTAGTGTGCTACTGCAGCTATGTGAAACGGTAGAAATGTCTCCTTTCACTTGGGATAAAGTGCATAATGTACTTCGCACCATCTCTGTGCGATTTACACTTTACACCTTGTCCTATGGGAGAGGAGAGGTTTCAGCAAGGAAAATAAAGAGTGAAAAGAAAAAAAAAAAATTAAACAGGTAGCAAGAAAAAGAAATCTTGAGTTAGTTTAGGTTTTAAAAGTTTATGACGTTCGTAACGTTCAAATTTATGAGCCTGCTGCTTGTTTTTTTTTTTTTTTTTACTAACCACCTTTATTTTCCAGCTGGACCAACCAATGAAAATGCTGCAGCACTGATGTACATTCTGAGTGAAGCATTGCGCTGCTGTCAGAAGACACGTGAAGTCGGTGTATGCGGCGCTGCAGGACGAGATTTCTTCTCCACAGTACAGGTATGTTTGCCCAGGCATATGAGCTGAGGAGAGGTGCTGGAGTTCATATGCTATGGCAAACACTTTGTATCAAAAATCTGGCAAAGATGTCTTCCTCCACAATGATCGATTGATCGATGTGAATGGAGAAATCACGTTTGCCAGGACATAGGAGCTGAAGTGGGTATGGATGTTTGGGCGAGCCCCTATGTCCTGGCAATTACCAGGCCCCTCTTTTCTTTTTTTTTTTGCATATTTTTTGGCTGAGATTTTTTCATCCACATGGATCGATGCGAATGAAGAAATCTGTGCCGTTCATTTTTTCTTTAAGCCCAGAGGCTGAACCGAAAAAAAAATCTCATTACCCGTATACTCCATATAAGGAGAATAGCAGAAACTCCTAATGCTGCCCATACATGTAATGATTGCAGAGACCCTCAAATGCCAGAGCAGTACAAAAACCTCATATGTGACCCCATTTTGGAAAGAAGACACCCCAAGGTATTCGCTGAGTGGCATATTGAGTCCATAAAAGATTGAACTTTTTGTCACAAGTTAGCAGAAAGGGAGACTTTACGAGAAAAAACAAAAAAAATCTAATTCTACTAACTTGTGCAAAAAAAAAAAAAAATCTTATATGAACTCGCCATGCCCCTCACGGAATACCTTGGGGTGTCTTCTTTCTAAAATGGGGTCACATGTGGGGTATTTATACTGTCCTGGCATTTTAGGGGCCCCTAAAGCGTGAGAAGAAGTCTGGAATCCAAATGTGTAAAAATGCCCTGTGAAATCCTAAAGGTACTCATTGAAATTGGGGCCCCTTTGCGCATCTTGGCTGCAAAAAAGTGTCACTCATGGGGTATCGCCGTACTCAGGAGAAGTAGGGCAATGTGTTTTGGGGTGTATTTTTACATATAACCATGCTGGGTGTGAAAAAAATCCCTGTAAATGACAACTTTTTCAATTTTTTTATGCAAAGTTGTCAATTTACAGAGATATTTCTCTCACTCAGCATGGGTATATGTAAAAATACACCCCTAAACACATTGCTCTACTTCTCCTGAGTACGGCAATATCACATGAGTGACACTTTTTTGCAACCAAGATGCGCAAAGGGGCCCTAATTCCAATGAGTACCTTTAGAATTTCACAGGGCATTTTTACGCATTTGGATTCCAGACTTCTTCTCACGCTTTAGGGGCCCCTAAAATGCCAGGACAGTATAAATACCCCACATGTGATCCCATTTTAGAAAGAAGACACCCCAAGGTATTCCGTGAGGGGCATGGTGAGTTCATGTAAAATTTTATTTTTTGTCACAAGTTAGTGGAATATGAGACTTTGTAAGAAAAAAAAATAATAATAATATCCGCTAACTTGTGCCAAAAAAAAATACTTCTATGAACTCGCCATGCCCCTCACGGAATACTTTGGGGTGTCTTCTTTCTAAAATGGGGTCATTTTTGGGACATTTATACTGTCCTGGCATTTTAGGGGTCACTAAAGCGTGAGAAGAAGTCTGAAATCCAAATGCGTAAAAAGGTCCTGTGAAATCCTAAAGGTACTCCTTGGAATTAGGTGCAAACTATGGTGCAAAAAAGTGAATTTCCGTATTTTGACTTTCTGAGAACCTGTCATGTTTCCTGAGGCACTACAATGCCCAGACAGTACAAACACCCCACAAATGACCCTATTTCGGAAAGTAGACACCCTAAGTTATTCGCTGATGGGCATAGTGAGTTCATGGAAGTTTTTATTTTTTAGGTCACAAGTTAGCGGAAAATGAAATTTTTTTTTTTGAAAAAAAAAAATCAATTTCCGCTAACTTGTGACTAAAAATAAAAACTTCCATGAACTCACTATGCCCATCAGTGAATAACTTAGGGTGTCTACTTTCCGAAATAGGGTCATTTGTGGGGTGTTTGTACTGTCTGGGCATTGTAATGCCTCAGGAAACATGACAGGTTCTCAGAAAGTCAAAATACGGAAATTCACTTTTTTGCACCATAGTTTGTAAACGCTATAACTTTGACCCAAACCAATAAATATACACTTCTTGCATTTTTTTATCAAAGATGTGTAGAACAATACATTTTGTGAAAAATGTATCTAGAAATGTAGTTTAAAAAAAAAAAAATGTACAATAGAAAGTGAAAATTGTCATTTTTTTGCAAAAATGTCGTTAAATTTTTATTAATAGCAAAAAAAAGTAAAAATGTCAGCAGCAATGAAATACCACCAAATGAAAGCTCTATTAGTGAGAAGAAAAGGAGGTAAAATTAATTTGGGTGGTAAGTTGTATGACGGAGCAATAAATGGTGAAATTAGTGTAGTGCAGAATTGTAAAAAGTGGCCTGGTCATTAAGGGTGTTTAAGCTAGGGGGGCTGATGTGGTTAAATTAAATCATTACCTATAACATACAATAGACAACATATGAAAATCACACAAAGGCTGTATGCCAACAATCTATCCATTAGACAAGTACAGTCAGCATACCTTACAATGGCAGCCTTGTGCACTATGAGACATTCAAAACCAGCTCTCATCTGACTGAGAGCCAGTAAGCCTCAAAGTTTTTTTATTTACGTTGGGTGGCTTGGGGGGACCTGAACACCTAGATAATTATTATTAGGGTGACAAAAATTGTAAACTTTTTTTGTTGGGATGCCAATTAACTCTTCTCTCACTGCTTAGGGTGGCTGCATAAAAAAAATGTCAGTTTTCTAATTATCCTAATATTATGTTCAATAACCTTTCTATACTGTTTTGTCATGTAAACTCATAAACTTGAATATGGGAAAGAGATGCAAATAGTGTTTCAGCTGAAAAACAAGGTAGATTCTGCTAATTTGCTTGTCTTTCCCATATTCTAGTTTATGCAAATGAGTTTACATGTAAGGTATCCTGACTGTAGCTGTCTCATGGATAGGTTGTTGGCTTGTACATACCTGGCTTTTGGCATACAGCCTTTGTGTGATTGTCTGTTTATTAGATGCTATAGGTAATGAAATTGCATGCGCATTATAAGCATATTACATTACCGATTTTCGCAATCACGAAATCTCGAATTTGCGAATTTATGGCGAATATTCGGCCAACAATTCACTAAATATTGCGAAATCGAATATTGCCTATGCCACTCATCACTAATCAATATATGCAGTGGTATATCTTATATCAAGGTCCAACCTGAGCACTCAATGCAGCAGCCCTCGATTCATGATGAGGCATATTGTGTCTTGTCCGGAGGTTGTCGGGCTCTTTTTCTGGGCACAACTTAATTGACTGAAAACCTGAATGAACACGGTATTAGACTTCAAGCCATGTTGGCCTTTAAGCTCCCTCTACTGAAATAGCCTGGCTTAGTTTTTTCAAGCATAACAATACTGTTTTGAGCATGTCCAGACTGGCTGTATGGCTGCATATGGAGGGAGCATCTGAAGGGCATTTCCGAGAGCTCTTACTCAAGGAATAATGCAGCTAAAAACTAAACCAGGAGAGAGGCTCTAGTCACCATCTAGCCTGAATTATAGTAGGTTAAAGGGGTTCTCCGGGAATTAACAAAATTAAAATACCTAAATATTACTTTATTATAAATATATTCCCAAATATTAAATTCCCTTTATTAGTTATAATGGCTCGTTTTGTCTGGAGGAACGATCATTAGGAGAAATAAAATGGCTGCTGTCCTACCAGTACACACAGAACCTGTCCTAATCACACAGCAGGACACAGCCACATCCCCACCTCCTCTCTGTACTTCATGTCTCCTCATGAACTCCGTTCCTTTAGAGATTCAGCTGAAGATCATATTAAACCGTATTCAGCATCATAATCCCTGACAAGCAGAGCAGAGAGAAGGCTGAGGCAGCTCTTCAGCTCAGTGTTGTGAATTAACTTGTCCTCCTGGGAGATTAGGACAGGTTCTGTGTACACTAATAGGACGGAAGCCATTTTATTTCTTCTAATGATTGCTCCCCAGAAAAAATGAGCCATTATAACTAATGAACTGTATTTGAGAATATATTTATAATAAAGTAATATTTACGTATTTTTATTTGCTTAATTCCTGGAGAACCCCTTTAAAGGGAACCTGTCACCATGTTTTGACATATAAAACCAAATGTACCTTAATGCTTGTTTACCCTGATAGTTCCCAGTGATCGATCCATAATCTTCTTAGGATGAACCTGTCCTATTTTATCGCCATATAATGCTTTCCCACTGTTATGCTCATTAGCATTAATAATTCCTTCCCCTCACTCCATAATAGCCTATTTCCCTCCCTCTAGACTTTGATTTACAGCCAATTTCTGCCCTCACTGTTTGTATTCTCGTCCAAAATCACGCACATGAGCACTTACCCTTTTTATGACAGACCAATCAGCTAGCTTAGTGTATGTCCCCTCCCCCTCACGGAGGGCACTACATAGATCACATGGAAGCGTTGCGATACTTACGCAAAGTAGTTCTGCCCGAAATGAATACTGTGTATGCGCAAAGTTTTATCTATAGGAGCACAAAAGGCGGGAAAGTGTTATAGGGCGATAAAATAGGACAGGTTAGACCTGAAAAGATTTTTGATCGATCGCTGGGAACTATCAGGGTAAACAAGCATTAAGGTACATTCAGTTGTATATGTCAGAACATGGTGACAGGTTCCCTTTAAAGGAAAAGCGGCTTATTCTGTACTTGCAGATCTTACATAAGACTTTACATAAGCATGTGAAGAGAAGGAGTGGGGATCTGGAGGGGGACAAGCAGGCAGCATGGAGGGAGAAGAGGAAGCTCATAGATTTTTCTCCTGTCCAGTATGGGTTTAGATCAGCTCAAGGGAAGGGATGACATTATCTCCCCCATATCACTGAGAGAGCATAATTTCTCTGTGATTGTCACCTATGGGGGTGAGTCTTTTTTTCAAGTGAAAAGATGAGTGCTTGCTTATCTAATTACTCCTCTACATCTAATTACAGTATCTTTTAATCTCTCAGATGCTTCCAATGCTGACATTTACAGGAAAAAAATTAAAGAATAACTTTTGATGTACACACATTTTAACTATTGAATAAATGTACTTCAACATACTATAAACATAATAAACTATTTATTGATCACAATAAACACAGTAAAAATATTTTGTAAAAGAAAAAAAAACAGTTTTTAAAAAAACTGTTTTTATTGGGCAAGTAGTATAACATGATAAAAACTACTTTATATAAATTGTACTTGTACTACTCCACAGAATAAAGTAATCATGTTATTTATTCCATATTCCAAACAGTGAATGCCCTCTCCACTGTAGTAAAAAAAAATATAGATTTTAATAATACTGTAATTTATTAGAAATGTCGTGATCATTGCATAGTAATAACTTTCACAGGAAAACCCTGCACTTTAAGTTTATGGGTGATCTGGTCTGGCATATCTTGACCAATGTTATTTAATGCAGAGACATTTTCAAGTATTTAAATGTTTTGTTATATATTTCCATCAAAAGAGCACACCATCCAGACAATAGCATCAGACTGTTCTATAAATATGGAGCATCTGATTGCACTGCTTTTTACTTCATATCTACTCCAAAAAGTATGTTTTTGTCTCTGTTTCAGAACCAGTTTCCAATGAGTGATAGCTTAAAATTAGTAAAAGTCTGAAAGAAATGTTGCATGAAAGTAGCTTTGTGCACGCTATATTTTAGACAGATATCCCTCAGATGATCTGTTTATTTCTTTATAGTTTTGTGCTCAGTGTAGCAATGTTTTCTTATGTTATGCTCATTCTATGAGGTTTTCTGACATTCCTGCCACAGAATTCACATGGGTAATATATTGTATAAAAATATGCCAGTCAGTTTAGCACTTCCTAGATATAAGAGAAGCTTGTTTCTTTGTGTTTACATTGCAGAAAAAAACTGAAACCATGTTCAATCGTTTTTGGTCTTGCAATGCATTCATGAATAAAATTGTCTCTTGATATCTATCTATCTATCTATCTATCTATCTATCTATCTATCTATCTACAGTTAGCTCCATATATATTTGGATACTGACACATATTTAAGTTATAGTTATATAATGGACATCTACATAAAGTCCAGACTTTCAGCTTTCATTTGAAGGTATCCACATTAAAATTGGATAAAGGGTTTAGGAGTTTCAGATCCATTACATGTGGCACCCTGTTTTTAAAGGGACCAAAAGTAATCGGACAATTGACTCAAAGGCTGTTTCATGGGCATGTGTGGGCAATTCCTTCATTATTTCATTATCAGTTAAGCACATAAAAGGCCTGGAGTTGATTTTAGGTGGGGTGCTTGCATTTTGAAGATTTTGCAGAGGAGTAAAACATGCGGTCAAAGGAGCTCTCCATGCATCCTTCATCTGTGAAAAGAGAAAAACCCATCCGAGAAATTGCTACAATAATAGGAGTGGCAAAATCCACAGTTTGATATATCCCGAGAAAGAAAGAAATCACTGGTGACCTCAACAATGCAAAAAGACCTTGATGCCCACGGAAGGCAACAGTGGTGGATGACCGCAGAATAATTACCATGGTGAAGAGAAACCCCTTCATAACAGCCAACCAAGTGAACAACACTCTCCAGGATATAGGCTATCAATATCCAAATCTACCATAAAGAGAAGACTGCATGAAAGTAAATACAAAGGGTTCACTGCACGGTGCAAGCTACTCATAAGCCTCAAGAATAAGAAGGCTAGATTGGAATCTGAAAAAAAAAAACCATCTTAAAAAACCAGCACACGTCTGGAAGAACATTCTTTCGACAGATAAAACTAAGATCAACCTCTACCAGAATGATTGAAGGAGAAAAGTATGGCAAAGTCATGGTATAGCTTATAATCCAAAGCATACCATATCATCTGTAAACATGGCAGAGGCAGTGTGATGGCTTGGGCATGCACTGGGTCCCTAGTGTTTATTGATGATGTGACGCAGGACAGAAGCAGCCAGATGAATTCTTGAGTTTTCAGAGACATACTGTGTGCTCAAATCCAGCCAAAGGCAGCCAAACTGATTGGTCGGCGTTTCATAATACAGATGAACAATGACCCAAAACATAAAGCCAAAGCAACTCAGTTTATTAAAGCAAATAAGTGGAATATTCTTGAATGGCCAAGTCAGTCACCTGATCTGAACCCAATAGAGCATGCATTTCCCCTATTTAACCAGTCCCGGACCGCCGTACGCAGGATTGCGTCCTGCGGGCGGCCGGGATCTTCTGAGTGGACGCATCGGCATGTCCTCTCGCGAGACCCGTGAGTTCCGTGAGTTTGCTGGGATCGACTACCAGAGGACCAGGTAACACAGTAAAGTTGCACCAAACATTACACTAACCCCCCCCCACCCCCCCCCTCACCTATTAACTCCTTGATCACCCCATCTAGACCCCCTGATCACCCCCCTGTCATTGATCACACCCCTTTATGTGTCCATATGTGTTTTGCGGATCCGTGGATTCACGGATCCGTGGATCCGATCCACAGATCCGATCCGCGGATCCGATCCGCAGATCCTCAAAACACGGACACCGGCAATGTGCTTTCCGCATTTTGCAGATCCGCACATTGCCAGAACTATATAGAAAATGCTTTTTCTTGTCCGCACTGCGGACAAGAATAGGACATGTTCTATATTTTTGCGGAACGGAAGTGCAGACCCGAATCGCGGATCCGTAATTCCGGATCCGAGCGGGACAAAGTCTGTCCCCATAGAAATGAATGGGTCCGCAATTCCGCTCCGCAAACAGAATTGCGGACGTGTGAATGGGGCATAAGGGTCCCTTATCACCGCCAGTTAGTTAGCTACTTGTTAGGTAGCTAGCGCCCAGCCCACCGCACCGCAGTCACTGATTTTGGCAGAGATTTTTCATCCACATTGACCGATGCGAATGAAAAAATCTGTGCCGTTCATTTTAATTTTTTTCAGCGCAGAGGCCGAACGGAAAAAATCTCATTACCCGTATGCTCAATATACGGAGAATCGCAGAAACTCCTAATGCTGGCCATAAGTGTAATGATTGCGGAGACCCTCAAATGCCAGGACAGTATAAATACCCCACATGTGACCCCATTTTAGAAAGAAGACACCCCAGGGTATTCCGTGAAGGGGTATGGTAAGTTCATGCAAAATTTTATTTTTTGTCACAAGTTAGTGGAATATGAGACTGTAAAAAAAAAAAAAAAATCAATTTCCGCTAACTCGTGGCAATTTTTTTTTTTTCTGTGAACTCGCCATGCCCCTCATGGAATACCTTGGGGTGTCTTCTTTTCACAATGGGGTCACTTGTGGGGTATTTATACTGCTCTGGCATTTTAGGGGTCCTAAAGCGTGAGAATCCAAATGCGTAAAAATGGCCTGTGAAATCCTAAAGGTACTCATTGGTTTTAGGGCCCCTTTGCGCATCTTGGCTGCAAAAAAGTGTTACTCATGTGGTATCGCCGTACTCAGGAGAAGTAGGGCAATGTGTTTTGGGGTGTATTTTTACATATACCCATGCTGGGTGTGAGAAATATCGCTGTAAACGACAACTTTTTAAATTTTTTTATTCAAAGTTGTCAATTTACAGAGATATTTCTCTCACTCAGCATGGGTATATGTAAAATACACCTAAACACATTGCCTACTTCTCTGAGTACGGCGATACCATGTGTGACATTTTTGCAGCCAAGATGCAAAGGCCCAAATCCAACGAGTACCTTTTAGGAGGGCATTTTTACGCATTTTCTTCTCACGCTTTAGGGCCCCTAAAATGCAAATTCAATGAGTACCTTTAGAATTTCACAGGGCATTTTTACGCATTTGGATTCAGACTTCTTCTCACGCTTTAGGGGCCCCTAAAATGCCAGGACAGTATAAATACCCCACATGTGACCCCATTTTGGAAAGAAGACTCCCCAAGGTATTCGCTAAAGGGCATAGTGAGTCCATGAAAAATTAAACTTTTTGTCAAAAGTTAGCGGAAAGGGAGACTTTGTGAGAAAAACAATAAAAATCAATTTCCACTAACTTGTGCCAAAATTTTTTTCTATGAACTCGCCATGCCCCTAATGGAATACCTAGGGTGTCTTCTTTCAAAATGGGTCACATGTGGGGTATTTCACTGCCCTGGCATTTTAGAGGCCCTAATGCGTGAGAAGAAAAATGCTTAAAAATGCCCTCCTATAAGGTACTCATTGGAATTTAGGCCCTTACGCATCTTGGCTGCAAAAAGTGTCACTCATGTGGTATCACCGTACTCAGGAGAAGTAGGGCAATGTGTTTTGGGGTGTATTTTACATATACCCATGCTGAGTGAGAGAAATATCTCTGTAAATTGACAACTTTGAATAAAAAAATGTAAAAAGTTGTCGTTTACAGCGATATTTCTCACACGCAGCATGGGTATATGTAAAAATACACCCTAAACACATTGCCCTACTTCTCTGAGTACGGCGATACCACATGTGTGCCACTTTTGCAGCCTGGATGCAAAGGGCCTTAAAACCAATGAGTACCTTTAGGATTTCACAGGGCATTTTTATGCATTTGGATTCTCACACTTTAGGGGCCCCTAAAATGCCAGGTGAGTATAAATACCCCACATGTGACCCCATTTTGGAAAGAAGACACCCCAAGGTATTCTGTGAGGGGCATGGTGAGTCCACAGAATTTTTATTTTTGGCACAAGTCAGCGGAAATTTTTTTTTTTTTTTTAATTTTGTTTTTACAAAGTCTCATATTCCACTAACTTGTGACAAAAATAAAATTTTACATGAACTCACCATACCCCTCACAGAATACCTTGGGGTGTCTTCTTTCCAAAATGGGGTCTCATGTGGGTATTTATACTGTCCTGGCATTTTAGGGGCCCCTAAGCGTGAGAAGAAGTCTGGAATCCAAATGCGTAAAAATGCCCTGTGAAATCCTAAAGGTACTCATTGGTTTTAGGGCCCCTTGCGCACTCAGGCTGCAAAAGTGGCACACATGTGGTATCGCCGTACTCAGGAGAAGTAGGGCAATGTGTTTTGGGTGTATTTTACATATACCCATGCTGGGTGTGAGAAATATCGCTGTAAACGACAACTTTTTAAATTTTTTATTCAAAGTTGTCAATTTACAGAGATATTTCTCTCACCCAGCATAGGTATATGTAAAATACACCCTAAACACATTGCCCTACTCTCCTGAGTACGGCGATACCACATGTGTGACACTTTTTTGCAGCCAAGATGCGCAAAGGGGCCCAAATTCCAACGAGTACCTTTTAGGAGGGCATTTTTACGCATTTTTCTTCTCACGCTTTAGGGCCCCTAAAATGCAAATTCCAATGAGTACCTTTAGAATTTCACAGGGCATTTTTACGCATTTGGATTCCAGACTTCTTCTCACGCTTTAGGGGCCCCTAAAATGCCAGGACAGTATAAATACCCCACATGTGACCCCATTTTGGAAAGAAGACTCCCCAAGGTATTCGCTAAAGGGCATAGTGAGTCCATGAAAAATTAAACTTTTTGTCAAAAGTTAGCGGAAAGGGAGACTTTGTGAGAAAAAACAATAAAAAATCAATTTCCACTAACTTGTGCCAAAATTTTTTTTTCTATGAACTCGCCATGCCCCTAATGGAATACCTTGGGGTGTCTTCTTTCCAAAATGGGGTCACATGTGGGGTATTTCTACTGCCCTGGCATTTTAGGGGCCCTAATGCGTGAGAAGAAAAATGCTTAAAAATGCCCTCCTATAAGGTACTCATTGGAATTTGGGCCCCTTTGCGCATCTTGGCTGCAAAAAAGTGTCACTCATGTGGTATCACCGTACTCAGGAGAAGTAGGGCAATGTGTTTTGGGGTGTATTTTTACATATACCCATGCTGAGTGAGAGAAATATCTCTGTAAATTGACAACTTTGAATAAAAAAATGTAAAAAGTTGTCGTTTACAGCGATATTTCTCACACGCAGCATGGGTATATGTAAAAATACACCCCAAAACACATTGCCCTACTTCTCCTGAGTACGGCGATACCACATGAGTGACACTTTTTTGCAGCCTGGGTGCGCAAAGGGGCCTTAAAACCAATGAGTACCTTTAGGATTTCACAGGGCATTTTTATGCATTTGGATTCTCACACTTTAGGGGCCCCTAAAATGCCAGGTGAGTATAAATACCCCACATGTGACCCCATTTTGGAAAGAAGACACCCCAAGGTATTCTGTGAGGGGCATGGTGAGTCCACAGAATTTTTATTTTTTGGCACAAGTCAGCGGAAATTTTTTTTTTTTTTTTTTTTAATTTTGTTTTTTTACAAAGTCTCATATTCCACTAACTTGTGACAAAAAATAAAATTTTACATGAACTCACCATACCCCTCACAGAATACCTTGGGGTGTCTTCTTTCCAAAATGGGGTCTCATGTGGGGTATTTATACTGTCCTGGCATTTTAGGGGCCCCTAAAGCGTGAGAAGAAGTCTGGAATCCAAATGCGTAAAAATGCCCTGTGAAATCCTAAAGGTACTCATTGGTTTAGGGCTCTTTGCAGCCAGGCTGCAAAAAGTGGCACACATGTGGTATCGCCGTACTCAGGAGAAGTAGGGCAATGTGTTTTGGGGTGTATTTTTACATATACCCATACTGTGTGTGAGAAATATCTCTGTAAATGACAACTTTTAAAATGTTTTATACAAAGTTGACAATTTACAGAGATATTTCTCTCACCCAACATGGGTATATGTAAAAATACACCCCAAAACACATTGCCCTACTTCTCCTACCACATAAGTGACACTTTTTTGCAGCCTGGGTGCGCAAAGGGGCCCAAATTCCAAGTACCTTTAGGTTTTACATGGCGGCTCACAATTTAGCCCCGCCCAAAATGCCAGAACAGTAAACACACCCCACAAATGACCCCATTTCGGAAAGTAGACACCCCAAGGTATTCACTGAGGGGCATAGTGAGTCCGTCTGAGATTTTTTTTTTTTTTTGCCAGAAGTTATCAGAAATTGAAACTTTTTTTTTTTTTCTCAGAAAGTGTCATTTTCCGCTAACTTGTGAAAAAAATGAAATGATACATGAACTCACCATGCCCCTCCGCGAATACTTTGGGGTGTCTTCTTTCTAAAATGGTGTGATTTGGGGGTATTTATACTATCCTGGCATTCTAGCACCTGAAGAAACATGACAGGTGCTCAGAAAGTCAGAGCTGCTTCAAAATGCCGAAATTCACTTTTTGCACCATAGTTTGTAAACGCTATAACTTTTACCCAAACCAATAAATATACACTTATTGGACTTTTTTTTTTATCAAAGACATGTAGAACAATAAATTTAGAGAAAAATTTATATAGAAATGTAGTTTTTTTTAAAAAAATTTACAACAGAAAGTGTCATTTTTTTGCAAAAATTTCGGTCATTTTTGATTAATAGCAAAAAAAGTAAAAATGTCAGCAGCAATGAAATACCACCAAATAAAAGCTCTATTAGTGAGAAGAAAAGGAGGTAAAATTCATTTAGGTGGTAAGTTGCATGACGGAGCAATAAACGGTGAAAGTAGTGTAGTGCGGAATTGTAAAAAGTGGCCTGGTCATTAAGGGTGTTTAAGCTAGGGGGGCTGAAGCGGTTAAAGACTAAACTTCAGACAGAAAAGCCCCCAAAACAAACAGCAACTGAAAACAGCTGCAGTAAAGGCTTGGCAGAGCATTAAAAAGGAGGAAACACAATATCTGGTGATGTCCATGAGTTCAATACTTCAGGCAGTCATTGCCAACAAAGGGGTTTCAACTAAGTATTAGAAATGAACATTTTATTTATAATTATTTAATTTATCTAATTACTTTTGAGCCCCTGAAATGAAGAGATTGAGTTTAAAAAATGCTTTAGTTCCTCACATTTTTATGCAGTCATTTTGTGCAGCCCACTGAATTAAAGCTGAAAGTCTAAACTTCAACTGCATCTGAATAGTTTTGTTCAAAATCCATTGTGGTAATGTACAGAACAAAAATTAGAAAAATGTTGTCTCTGACCTAACTGTATCTATCTATTCTATCTCAAGTTGTTCTATCTATCTATCTATCTATCTATCTATCTATCTATCTATCTATCTAATCTATCTCATGTTGTTCTATCTATTTCATGTCGTTCTATCTATCTCAATTCATTCTGTTTATCTATACATCTATTGATACCCTTCTAACTATCATCTCTATTACTCACCTTCACCAATTCCCTGTGCTGCTCAGGTCTCTGCTGCCCCCCACTTTATACTGGCTAGACACATCGGAAATGCCAAGAAACTTTGGCTCA
This sequence comes from Bufotes viridis, assembly GCA_033119425.1. Taxonomy (NCBI): domain Eukaryota; kingdom Metazoa; phylum Chordata; class Amphibia; order Anura; family Bufonidae; genus Bufotes; species Bufotes viridis. The sequence continues at coordinate 221,751,340 of CM065592.1, read as the reverse complement.
GAATATCTCTGGCTTTAGCTGTGACCTGCCTCACCCAGAATTTGGCTGAGTGGGCCTTTCCTGGCATTTCAAGCCTGCCAAGCCAAGACAGGAAGTTGAAAGCAGTGTGGACAGAAGCAGTAAAAAGATGGCAGCAGCAGAGGTTTGGTGAAGGCGAGTAATCCTTGTTTGTTAATTTTAGCATTCTCTGTCTCCCTGGAAAACTCCTTTAACATAATCACAAATGACAAACATTATGTTACAGATCACAGAGTGTGGACCCACTCTACAAACTAAATGTTTTGGGTTGTGCTAAACCATAAGTTTTTTTATTTCCGCTGCTCCCTTGGTATTCACCCTTTAACCTCTGTACAAGGATCTGGACTTCATAGCAGGGGAGCAACTGGACCACTATGTATTTGGATACTCCCAGTGTAGCTGGCAGCTGACCTACTGAGGTCAGGGATATTGGTGCAAGCACCAGAGGCTCTAGAAACAGAAAACGGGAAACAAAGGGAACCTATAAGCTCAGGCACCCTCTTCAGGCAGAGGGTTCCTTATATACCCAGGCATCTCAGCTAGAGATGAGCGAATTGAAGTTGACTAAGTCAAATTCGTTCCGAATTTAAGGAAAAATTTGATTCTGAACGACTGTAAATTTCCTCGCGCTTCGTGGTAACGAATCACAATTTTCCCTATCATGGCAGCTAGCTGGCTACAATGGCAGCTAAAATGGCGGCTACACATGTGTGAACATGGGGCAGCGAACTCTGGGAAGGCAGGATGACCCATAATGCCTGGCATGCAGCCAATCAGCAACCAGCCAGTCCAGTGATGTCACAGCCCTATAAATCCGGTGGCCATCTTAGATTCTAACATTCACCATCGTACCATCGTTCAGAGACGGATGTGTATGCAGGTGCTAGGGAGAGTGAATGAAAAACTAATTGTTAAAAAAAAATAAAAGATTTACTAGTGCAGGGAAAGGATAGTGAAAGTAATCATTTTACAGGCAGTGAGAAACGTATGCAGATGCTCGGGAGAGTCATAGGAAAATCCTTGTTGTGAAAAAAAAGTGATTTACAAGTGCAGGGAAAAATTACTTGGGGATCCAGATAGTCTCATAATACAGCTGTCATTCCAGCAATTAGTTATTGGGGTGCAAGTGCTATGTTGAAAAGCCTTTAGTGGCTTTTATCTGTGAGAAAAGAAAAATATATCAGCAGGTCACTTTGGCTGTTAACTGCGCTGATATCATTTCAATACAATACCACAAAAATAGACGCAGTTCACATTTGGTGTTATTTGCCCTGAAAGCGTTTTTTTGCCATATTTCAATACCATAAGAGAAAAGTAGACGCAGTTCACATTTAGTGTTATTTACGCTGAAAGCGTTTATTGCCACATTTCACTATAATAAGAGAAAAATAGACGCAGTTCACATTTGGTGTTATTTGCGCTGAAAGAATTTATTGCCATATTTAACTACAATACAAGAAAAATAGACACAGTTCACATTTGGTCTTATTTGCGCTGAAAGCATTTATTGCCATATTTCACTAAAATACAAGTAAGATAGACACAGTTCACATTTGCTGTTATTTGCGCTAAAAACTTTTTGCCATATTTCTACAGAAAAAGAGAAAAATAGACTAGATACATTTTTGCTGTTATTTGCGCTAAAAGCGTTTCTAGTAATTTTTCACTACAATATGAGAAAACTAGCTGCAGTTTACATTTGTTGTTATCTCCGCTAAAAGTGTTTATTGCAATATTTCTAGAGAAAAAGAGCAAAATAGACAGTTCATATTTGGTGTTATTTGTGCTAAAAGTTTCTTTTCATTTTTCACTACAACACAAGAAAAATAGACGCAGTTCACAATTGGTTTTATTTGCGCTGAAAGCGTTTATTGTCAAATATCACTACAATACAAGAAAAATAGATGCAGTTCACCTTTGGTGTTATTTGCGCTGGAAGAGTTTATTGCCATATTTCTCTACAATACGAGAAAAGTAGACGCAGTTCACAATTGGTTTTATCTATGCTAATAGTGTTTATTGTCATATTTCACTACAATACGAGAAAAATAGACAGTTCACATTTGCTGTTATTTGCGCTAAAAGCTTTTCTTGTCATATTTCACTACAATACCATAAAAATAGACGCAATTCACATTTGTTCTTATTTGCACTGAAAGCATTCATTGTCATATTTCTAGAGAAAAATATTCGCAGTTCGCTTTTTCTGTTATTTACTTAGAAATGGTTTAATGGCCTATCTTAGGCCAATACAAGAAATATATACCCAGTTTACTTTTGCTGTTATTTACGCTGAAATCATTTAGTTGCCAATTTCAAATCCTTCAGTTGCCCATCTCATTAAAATAGGAAATATATATTTGGCACTTTTAGGAGTGTTTTAATTTGCTTTCATTTATTTAGTTCAGCTAAAAGTATGCACAGGGGAGTGTCAGAAGCGTAAATGATTCTGGTGCAGGCACAGGTCGCAGCAGAGTAAGGGGGCATGGCAGCAGGGGTTTCTTCCTGAGGACTCAAGTCCACATGTCAGCTACCGGTCGTGTCTTGACCAGCAACCCAGCGGTTCTTCATTGGTTGACTCGATCTTCGACTTCGTCGCAAGTGACAGCAGCATGAGTCTAGAGTCTCTGATGATAGTGAAGAAACTACTCACCAGCAGCAGCAGGTAGACCTGAAGCAGGACCTGAACCAGCAGGGGGTGGCATACTTTGACAATTTGGGTTTTGGAACCGACAAACCCAACTTGCTTTTGAGGGCTTCATGAATCTGCAGGTTACCATCGTATAGCTCTACAGATAACTTTCCTTCTGCATCTTTCTCAACAATCTGTGCCCTCAGGTTAGTTTCCAGATTCTGGATAAAAGACTATTAGATAACATATCCTATTTTTGGCCATTTTCAGAGCTGGATGGACCCCACTGAAATCAATGGCTTTTTAAAAACATCATATTGTAACAGTGGCCGCTGTATGCCACTGTTGCCCCCCTTACCATCATGGTCCTGGGCGCCATGCTCAGCGGTGATCCTTTCCGTCTATCGCTGCAGTCCTGGGCTCTGTCGGTGTACGTGTTCTGAGGATTCCGCTCCACAGTTTCCACTCAGCCCTGGCCACAGCATGCTTGCTGCTTGTTTCTTATTACACTGCAATAGGGGCAGCACGCATCACTCCCTGGGCTGTATTGGTTGGGTCATGTGACTTTGCTGACCAACCCTGGCTCTCCTTCATGTACTAAAGTGGCTCAGCCCCTCTTCCCAGATGCCTCAGTGTCAAGGTCCTTGTGTTTGCTAAGCTTCTGATACTCACGTGTGCTCTTGACTTATAACTCGTTACTGGATTCTGCTACCCGTCTGATCCCTGCCTGCTTGCCTTGACTCTCCTGTTGATGACCAGGATTGCCTGACCTGTACCTATGCCGCCTGCCCTGACCTTTTGCCTGTCTGACTCCGCCTCTGCCTCATCTTTCAGTCCTGCACTGTTGCTCCTGGTATCTACTCCGCCTGCCTGACTACGCTTGTACTTCTGGTACCTACTCAGGTACCGACTGGTCCGCCTGTACCATCTGCCTCGTGTGCCTACCCACCTCAAGAGGTAGCGACCTGGTGTTCCCCTCTGGAAAATCTATCCCCACCTTCAGGGGTACTGTGAAGAATCGAGGGGTTCACTTAGACAACGCCCTTAGAGGAGGTGGGACACGTGGCACAGTGGGTTCACACCTGCTGGTTCTAGACACATATGGACAGGAGTGCAACCGGTAATAAAAAAAAAAGCTACACTAGTCTTCTAAAAAAATGATATTATACCGTACTTACCTCATCCATTTGAATGCACAAGATCAGTCACTCCTTAAACCCTCGCTATTCACTGAATGCAGGAGGACCTGCATTCCCAGCGTTGTGACATCACAACACTGGGAACGTCATATCCTGCTGCATGCAATGGATAGTGACAGTCTAAGGAGCAAGTGTCCCTATGCGTTCAAGTGGATAAGTGGTGAGTATTTTTTATTTTTAATGTTTGCTGGGGTGGGTGGGGAGAATTTTATATGGGGGCAGAACTGGGCAGGGGCCATTATATATAGTCACAACTGGAGGCCATTATGTATGTATGGGGCACAACTAGGAGCCATAATAACCACAGGATGCACAAATGGTGCATACTTTATACTGGATGCACTATGGCAGGGCATAATATGTGTACTATAGGTACTGTAGGGGGTCAGGGTTTTAATAAAAATCAGCCGTTGCAAAAAGAAAATTGATGCACAAACAGAGGACTTTTCACTCATGTGAATGTAGCCTTAGTGCAATTTTAAAAGTGGGTTTTGCAGGATTCTATGTCTCCATAACTTATGCCAAATTTTTTTAAATGTCTTTACAAAGAACTTTGGCTAGTTAAATATCGAGTAGACTTTTCAAAATGAACCTGCTTTTAGCTGCAGTTAATTAAAATCAAAACTAATCTGTGTCAGCATGGTTTTTGGTCATGATGCAGCCGCAACGTGTGCAACAGCTAAACTTTTTATATCACTAATTGGCAAAAATTACCTTTTTTTCACAATATTACATAATAAAACATGAATGTATTATTTGATAGTGTTGATCACAAATATTCTAATCTCAAATTTTTATCTCAAATATCGGCACTTCGAGAATCCGCGAAAATCTACAATATAGTGATATATATTCGTAATCACGAATATTCTATTTTTTTTTTCATCAGTACAATTGCTTCTTGCTTGTGGACCAATGAAAAGGCTGCAATATCTTTGTCAGAGCTTAGGAACATCCCTACCAACCAATAGGAAAGTTGCCTACCCCTTTACTATATAAGAAACTCCCCAGCAGCCATTTTCTGTTGTTTTTTGCAGTTCTGAGAGATACGGCAGTGTCAGTACTACGCTCTGTACTTTGCAGACTCATCTGGATCCTTATTTAATTACATTAGATAGCTAGCTCATATATATAATACAGATAGTTAGTGGGAAATAGTCAGTGTAGGTTAGATAGTGATATAGTGTAGCTGATTCCAGTGCAGGGTGTTAGGCAGTGTGATAGTAATTACTGTGCTGTGATAGGGATTAGTGTCTCTGTTAGACACAGTGCTGTGATGTTACAACAATACTCAGTGCACCAATCAGTAATATCTACTCAGGCCTGCTAAAATGTGAAATTGCACCTATTACGCAAAAAAAAAATGCACATCATGAGTACCGATTTCCGCAATCACAAAAATAATGACTGGAGATCACGAATACTAGAATTCTTTAATTTATTGTGGTATTGCCCACACCAAAATGTTAGTTGTAAAACAAGTGGTGACTATGCCTATAGCTGTTTAGTGATGTAATATTTAATAATCTGTCTGTGATCAGAGAAGTATTGTTTTTAAAATCTACAATCATTGATTTTTTAAAATAATTTTTGGCTGTTTTAATTTCGGCAGTACTATACCATTGAAAATTAAAGGGCCACTTAACTCAGAATCGAAACCAACAAGCAAAAAAAAAAAACAACCAACAAAGCTTAACATATTATTAATATTAAACTTACATAATATGACATAATTAGAGTTGAGCGAACCCTAACTGTAAAGTTCGGGTTCGTACAGAATTTTGGGATTTTTGGCACCCGGACAATTTCATAATTGTTCGGGTTCATTGTTCGACGGATTTTACGGTGCTTGTTTAAAAGCTACATTGACCTTAGAAGCCATCACAGCCATACCTACTAATGGTATGGCTGTGATTGGCTAAGTGCAGCATGTGACCCAGCCTTTATATAAGCTAGAGTCACGTAGCGCCGCAAGTCACTCTGCTGCTCTTAGTGTAGGGACAAGTTGCTGCTGGTGCTCTCAAGGAAAGAATAGGAAACAAGCTTAGCTGATAATATCTGATATCATAATTGTGTTCACTCAGCGATCTACAACCTTTTTTATTCTTGTGGGTGCAATGGCAGTGTTTTTTTATGAGGCCAGTGACAAAGACTGTTTTTTTTTTCTGTGAGTGGTTGGTGTTGGCGGGCATTTTGTGCAAGAGATGTGCACTTGCAGCTGCATATGTGCCAGGGACAGTAATTGAATCCAGTCTTTTTACTTCATTTGGCAAAATTTACCTATTTTTAAGTGCACCTGCACTGCATATCTGGCTGGAAAAGGCAAAAATAATACTGGTACTGCGTCTGCGATTTTAGGGACCTAGGGGGTGACAATTTTGTTCTGTAAAGTACATCTGTGCTGCATATATCCTTGTCATTAATTCTATAAATCCATCAGATTCTGGGCATTTTTTTTTGTGCTAAAAAGTGCATTTGCTCTGTGCACTACATTTGTGATAGTGAAAAAAATAATCTGGAAATCAATCTGTTTCACTGTGGGTGAAATATATATATCATTAAGTGCCTTTTCTGCCTGCTCAGCAAATCTGATACTGAAAAATAATCAGTAAATCTATCTGTTTCACTGGGGTTGAAAAAAATCCTCTTTTTTTCTCCTATAAAGTACCTTATTGCCTTGTACTTCTAATCAAATAAACTCAGTCAATTCCTCTGAGACATTGTGGGTGGAAAAAACACATAATTTTTGGCACAAAGTAAATTTGTGACCTGCTCAGTACTAGTGCTAGTGAAAGAATTTCATTTGCATCGTTCAGTTTCAGTGGGGTTGAAGAAAAGATATATTTTGTTAAAATAAATTCCATCCTCTGCCTGCACAGACAATCTGATAGTAAAAAATAATCTGTTTCACTGGGGTTGAAAAAAATCCTCTTATTTTCCTATAAAGTACCTTTTTGTCTTGTACTGCAAATCAAATAAAATCAGTAAATTACACTAGGCCATTGTGGTTGAAAACAAAACATAATTTTGGCCCATAAAGTACCCCTGCGGCCTGCGTTGGTGTTTCTGCTGCACGACATACCTGACTTGCAAAAATTTATTCAGTAAATTAGGTGGCGTACTACCGATTGTTGGGTGATCTGTGCCGCTTATATCTTTCAAAGTAACTTGTGACCTTAACCAATCTTTTATCTTTAACACACTGCCAGGGCTTATTAGGCAGGCCACACAGTAATAAATTCATCTGTCACATACAGGTGTGACCAAAACCAATCTTTTCTGTTTTTGACACGGGCATGGCATACCTGACAGGAAACAAGTTTTATTAAATCTGTCTGTTACTTTGTCGGGTTACCGAAAAGAATGAGGAGAGTGTCAAATAAGGGACATGGCCATGGTCGTGGTGCTGCTGGTGTTGGTCGGGACCCTGTTGTAGGGAGAGGACGTGGTGGATCTGTGCCAGTTACATGCCCAAATGAAACACCTTCCTCAGGTTCGCGTAGACGACAGGGCCTTCCATGTTATTTAGTAGGCCCGAATGCCGCTCTACGAATGATGAAGCCAAAGCATGTACAGGCGCTAGTAGATTGGGTGGCTGATAATGTGAAGGTACTTGAGGCACTGTCTCCCACCCGGTCCACTGCTGAGAGCTCAGAGTTGGCACCTGCAGGCCATGGGCAGCTATCTAGCACCTCACCCCCTGGCATATCAGCCAAGCAGTCTGAGCCCCAAGTCATGCAGCAGATTCTCATGCTTTTTTATGACTCTCCTGGCAGGGTTTCCCCAGCCCAACCACCTAGCCCTGCTCCAGAAGTTTAAGAGATTGACTGCACTGATGCCCAACCACTTATGTTTGAGGATGAGGACATGGGAAGACCACCGCAGCACGTCTCTGATTATGACAAAACACAGATGCCAACTGCTGCAGATTTCTGCAGTGTGCAAACCAACAAGGAGGGCAGGGGTGCAGAAGACTTGGTGGAAGATGATGTGGAGGACGATGAGGTCCTAGACCCTACATGGGATGAAGGTCATGCTAGTGACCTGTGCAGTTTGGAAGAAGAGGCAGTGGTCGCACAGAGACACCAGCACAGCATAAGAGGGAGCAGGGTGCTGAAGCAGAGTGCCCATCCCCTAGACACTACACCTGATACTGCCACTGCGCCCAGGGACGAGCACACAATAGAAAGCTCCAAGAAGTTCCCTGGCATGGCAGTTCTTCACACAATGTGCAGACGACAAGACACAAGTGGTTTGCATGCTGTGTAATCAGAGCCTAAAGCGAGGCATAAACGTTCTAAACCTGAGCACAACCTTCATGACCAGGCATCTAAGTGCAAAACACGAGCTGCAGTGGAGTACACATCTCCAAAACCAAGAAAAGTTTCTGGCTCCTCCTGCTCCCTCTTCTGCTGCAATCTTAGCCTCTTCCTCCACCTCCACCTGGAGTGACAGTGCCAATGACCACCCCGCAAATAGAGCATGTGTCACCAACGTCACCACATCCGTCACCTTCAACAAGCACCACCACAGTGTCCCATGAAAGCGTTCAGCTGTCCATCTCCCAAACACTGGATCGAAAGAGGAAGTACCCTCCTACCCACCAGTGATCCCTGGCCCTGAATGCCAGCATTTCAAAATTGCTGGCCGCATATCTTCGACCCCTGAGGATTGCAAGGCATTTCTCTTTGACTCCTGTTACATCCTCCTCCTACTCCTCTTCCTCCTCATCCTCTCAGCATAACACCTTCACCACCAACTTTAGCACAGCCAGGGGAAAATGACAGCAGGCAGTTTTTAAACTCATCTGTTTGGGGAAAAAACCCCACACCACGCTTTGCATGGGCCTGGAACAACATACTGATGAGTAGTTGGTGCCACTAAGCCTCAAGCCCGGCCTGGTGATGTGCGATAATGGGCAAAATCTTGTAGCAGCTCTGGGCCTAGCTAGTTTGACCCACATCCCTTGCCTGGTGCATGTGCTGAATTTGGTGGCAGAGATTCCTGAAAAACTACCCCGATATGTCAGAGCTGCTGGAGAAAGTACAGGCCGTCCATGCGTGCTTTCAGCGTTCTCACCCTGCTACTGCTCGCCTGTATGCGCTGCAGCGCAACTTTGGTCTTCCCGCTCATCGCCTCATATGTGATGTGCCTACAAGGTGGAACTCCACCTTGCACATGCTGGAGAGATTGTGCAAGCAGCAGCAGGCGATAGTGGAGTTTTAGCTGCAGCATGCACGGGACAGTCGCTCTGCGGAACAGCAACACTTCACCGCCACTGAGTGGGCCTCCATACGAGATCTGTGTGACTTGTTGCGCTGTTTCGACTACTCCATCAACATGGCCAGTGCGGATGACGCCGTTCTCAGCGTTACTATCCCACTTCTATTTATCCTTGAAAAAATGCTTCAGGCGATGATGGTGGAAGATGTATCACAGCAGGAAGAGGCGGAGGAAGAAGAATAATTTCAATGGTTATCAGGCCAGTCATTAACAGGTGGCTCGTAGGGTGGGTTCCTGCACCAACATAGGCCAGGTACACAATTGGCCAGCCAGGGCACAGTTCTAGAGGATGAGGAGGAACCGTATTCACAGCAGGGTGGTACCCAAAGCAGCTCATGGGCATCACTTATGCGTGGCTGGGGGGGATACAGATGATACACCACACAGAGGACAGCTTGTCCTTGCCTCTCGGCAGCCTGGCACACATGAGTGACTACATGCTGCAGGTTCTACGCCACGAAAGCCAGGTTGCCCACATTCTAACTTGTGATGATTACTGGGTGGCCACCCCCATTACAAGGACAACGTGCCATCCTTAATTCCCTCACTGGAGTGTGATAGGAAGATGCACTACTTCAAGCGCACGCTGGTAGACGCGCTGCTAATGGCATTCCCAACTTACACTGGGGGCTCAGTGGAAGCACAAGGCAAAGGAGGAGGACGAGGCCGCAAACGCAAAAGGCAGGGTTAGCATGGCTGAAATGTGGAAAAGCTTTGTCACCACGCCACAACAACAAGCACCACCAGCTGATATGCAACGTCTTAGTAGGAGGCAGCATTTCAGCAACATGGTGGAGCAGTATGTGTGCACATGCCTACACGTACTGACTGATGGGTCTGCCCCATTCAACTTCTGCATCTCCAAAATGGGCACATGGCCTGAGCTTGCCCTTTTTTGCCTTGGAGGTGCTGGCCAGTGTATTGTCTGAACGTGTATTTAGCACGGCAGGGGGTGTTATCATAGACAAGTGCAGGCATGGATCCCACAAGACTTGTCTGTACCTTGTGCAGAATAGACAAGTATACCGACTTCACACAGCCATTGTTATACTCCAACGCACTTTCTCTTTGTGTTATTTTATATATTCTATAATAACACACCTACACCGCCAAATCCACCTACACAGCCACGTTCACTGCCTCCTCAACCCCCTAGTCCATATGTACCACCTGCTCTTCGTTCAGGATTAAAATTAATAATTTTTATTTATTTTACGTAATTTCCCTATCCACATTTGTTTGCAGGGCACTTACACACATTTTTCTGCCTTTTGCAGCCCTCTAGCCCTTTTCCTAGACTTTTCTAGAGCCATTTTAGTGCCCCAAGGTTCGGGTCCCCATTGACTTCAATGGGGTTCAGGTTTGGGGTCAAGTTCGGGTCAAGTTCGGATCCCAAACCCGGCGAACATGAACTTCCAAGTGTTCGCTCAACTCTAGACATACCGTATCTTTATTTTTTTGCTCTTGTTTTGTCAGATATTACACTTGCAGACCATGAAAAATAGAATAGAACAGCAGTGAATTGTTCTCACAAGCTGCAGTCATGTCTTGTCGCTCTTCCCTGCTGTAGCCATGTTTTATCCCTCTCCCTCTTCTCCCTCTGATGCTAGTGCACATGACCCAGGAAATTTAGAAGAAGGTGCTGGATTTAGCTTGGATAATTGTTGTCTAAACAATGAGCATGTGTCACGGCGGGAAGTGGGGAAAACGCCCCGCCGAGCAATTTCCGCGGCCGCTGGGCCAAAAGCAGGGACTAGGGAACCGCTAACATCCTAGCACGTCCCTAATGCTGGCCCTGGTCTCCTAACTGTATGGGCCAACCCAGAAGGTAGGAGGGCCCATACCTCAGGAACCTGATGCCCTGGTCATCCCTGCTTCTCCCTGGAATATCACGACAGGGCAGAGACCACCTGCTCACCCAAGGACAAGGATGAGCAGGAGTCTCCAGAGGCCCCTCAGCAGCCGGGACCCTGACAGTATGCAAAGCTGCACGGCTGATGAGATGACAAACTCACACACGCTTTCCTGCCGCGCCGCAGAGGACAAAGGTGTACCAGGACCTCCAGAACTCCCATGCGGATACCTGCTGCATGGGGAAGGATCCCGACGTGGCAGCACACTATCAGGTTGGTACTTAACCCCTCCGGGTAAGCAAGCCCCTTCCGGAGCACATAAACAGAAAGTAGTGCTTCATACAATCCCACAACAAACATAACCAAGAGAGGGAAGGGTAAGCAGAAGCACACAGGAGGGGAACACAACCACTCAGAGTAAACAATATGAGAAATAAGGGTGGCTCACACAGACATAGGGAACAACCACTCCAGCCATGCACACACCATGGCTGGACAAACAAACTGACCTCAGGCTCCACACAAACCAACATATAAGGAGGCCTGAGGTCACACCCACGTGAGCTAACAACCACACCTAGCATAACTTTAACCCCGTGCATACCAAATGGGGAAAAGAAGACCACAGCAAAGGTGAAAGTAGACATGCATGCAGAACAACCTTGTTGCCAGCGGCAACCACATGTGAGGCAACAAACACACCACTCTCACATGCGGCAACAACACCTCGCCGCCGGAAAGTACATGCGGAACAACACGACCACAACATCGGTCATGGCACGCAGGTTGCCGACGGCAACCGCATGCCAGCAACAGCGTCACGACACCAACGCGGGTCGTGACACTCCCACCCCTCAAAGCCCCCCCCAACCGAAAAGGGGAAGTTGGTGGGGCAAACCACAAGGGGAGGGGGGGGAGGGGCAGTTGCCTGATAACAACCAGTGTCACCCTCCAGAACTGCCGCCAACAAAGCTGGACCATCAACTAGGTCCCAGGCTGCCAGCCACCAAAACAATCTGGAGGAACAACACTGGAGGCAATGCCCAATAGGTGCCAATATCTCCCTCCAGAACTGCCGCCAACACACCTGGACCGTCACCTAGGTCCCAGGCTGTCAGCCACCAAAACAGTCTGGAGGAACAACACTGGACACCGCGTCCAACTCAGGGAAGAAACACCTGCTCCAGGTCGCTGCCTGGAACTATTCCTCACACCCGCACACAGCAGGGACTCAACCAGGAAGGCCCAGACCTGGCGACCGGAACGAGGAACCCTGAGAAGGACGAGGGGGACACCAGCACGGACACGATTAGAGAGGTGGCGGGGGAAATGCCACCAACCGTGCCGTTAACGGTGTGAACCCCCATAACGTTCTCCCTCCGGAGAACGCGCATGCGTGCCCAAAACTGCAGGCGACGCATGCTGCACCCTCTTCCGAAGGCGTTCAGCTGCGGAGCTATTATTTCTTATAATGTCACAGCGAGAAGTGGGGAAAACGCCCCGCCGAGCAATTTCCGCGGCCGCTGGGCCAAAAGCAGGGACTAGGGAACCGCCAACATCCTAGCACGTCCCTAATGCTGGCCCTGGTCTCCTAACTGTATGGGCCAACCCAGAAGGTAGGAGGGCCCATACCTCAGGAACCTGATGCCCTGGTCATCCCTGCTTCTCCCTGGAATATCACGACAGGGCAGAGACCACCTGCTCACCCAAGGACAAGGATGAGCAGGAGTCTCCAGAGGCCCCTCAGCAGCCGGGACAGTATGCAAAGCTGCACGGCTGATGAGATGACAAACTCACACACGCTTTCCTGCCGCGCCGCAGAGGACAAAGGTGTACCAGGACCTCCAGAACTCCCATGCGGATACCTGCTGCATGGGGAAGGATCCCGACGTGGCAGCACACTATCAGGTTGGTACTTAACCCCTCCGGGTAAGCAAGCCCCTTCCGGAGCACATAAACAGAAAGTAGTGCTTCATACAATCCCACAACAAACATAACCAAGAGAGGGAAGGGTAAGCAGAAGCACACAGGAGGGGAACACAACCACTCAGAGTAAACAATATGAGAAATAAGGGTGGCTCACACAGACATAGGGAACAACCACTCCAGCCATGCACACACCATGGCTGGACAAACAAACTGACCTCAGGCTCCACACAAACCAACATATAAGGAGGCCTGAGGTCACACCCACGTGAGCTAACAACCACACCTAGCATAACTTTAACCCCGTGCATACCAAATGGGGAAAAGAAGACCACAGCAAAGGTGAAAGTAGACATGCATGCAGAACAACCTTGTTGCCAGCGGCAACCACATGTGAGGCAACAAACACACCACTCTCACATGCGGCAACAACACCTCGCCGCCGGAAAGTACATGCGGAACAACACGACCACAACATCGGTCATGGCACGCAGGTTGCCGACGGCAACCGCATGCCAGCAACAGCGCCACGACACCAACGCGGGTCGTGACAGCATGGCCATTGTGTTGGAAGGGATCTTCTAGTAACTAATAGTACAAAATAGATTTGATAACAGAATCAGCCATTGAACATAAAGATAAACAGCTAATGTGCCCTACTGCATAGTTGTGCAGATTTACCATTCAGCAACTTTAGAAAGCTTATTAACATGTAGAGGTATGCTGGAGATCAAACTATATATACAGTATACACTCATCGCTGTCTTGATATTATACTTATGGACCTAGGGGCACATTTATTAAGACTGGTGTTTTAGCCGTCTTTGAGAGGTCCGCTCTGATTGGATCGCGATCTTTGCCAGGGGAAAAGGAGACGCCCACAGCCGAAGATGGAGTCTCTGCCCCTTTGCGAGTTTACAGCTCGCTCGCCGAAACAACGGGGCTCTGAACCGGACGAACGGGGGGAAGGTATGAGAAAAAAAAAAAATACAACCCAGGCATTACTCGTGGCCGCACTACAAGGTTTTGACATAATTAGCCTATGTCAAAACCGATGAAAGGTCCTCTTTTTAATAAATGCCCGTAGCTGGCGGTGGCTCAGCCGAAGTTATGAAGAGGTGCAAGCGTCTCCATAACTTCTGCGCATCTGGCGCCAGTTCTAAAGCTGTCTTACATTTAGACCATTTTCTACACCTAAAATAAGCATAGAAAATAATGAATGAGATGGACCTGCCGGCCTGTCCCCTTCCCCGCCCACGCCAGACCGGGAGTGAGAGGGGTGAAGTTGCAGATAACCGCGCAAGTAACCATTGCACTGCCATCTGTTCCTGAAATATGCCTAATTTATGCAGAATATGTTGGCGCTATATATAAAAAATCATCTTCATACAAGCTGGGTGACAAGATTGTATAGCTAAATTGGTAACAATAGTTATGTTACCCTGGTACCTTGTGACAAATTTATGTAATTTATCAGGGCAGCATTGTGTATATTATTTTTAACTAATTTTCCCTGTATCGCAGCCCTGAAGACATTGTTACCCAGCTTTTCCAGACTGCAGAATACCAGATCAGCCTATTTTTGAATAATCCTTCCATGGTCCTGGGAAAGCTGGGGTACTTTAATAATGTTAGGGTAACATTATCTGGATAGTGTGTACAGATCCACAAAGCATTTAATCCAGCCCTCAATACCGATAGATGACATATTTGCTTTGAAATCCTTCCTGCCTATATAGGCAAATTTGACATTCAGCCACCTGGAAAATCTGGATAGCACTTTCTGTAGTGTCAGTGGCCTGGCATTCTTTAGTGTAACTGTACAGAGGATGAGGTTTTGTAAGATGCTACTACGTTTCCAGTGCTTTCACAGTGCTCTGACTATTAAAGCGTATTGGAGTTAAGCACCGTCCCATTCCTGACAGGCAACTCCATTATTCTCTTGATAGGCCTACATAAAGATTAGTGATGAGCGGCAGGGGCAATATTCAAATTCGTGATATTTCTCTAAAATTTGGGCAAATATTCGCCATATATTCGAAAATTTGCGAATTCGTAATCCCCAGTCATTATTTTGTTGATTGCGAAAATTCGCATATAAAAATTCGCATACAATTTGCATAAAAATTCACATAAACCGGTATTTAAAAGGTATCTTTTTAAATACCTGTTTATGCAAATTTTTATGCAAATTTTATGCACATTTTTACAATCAAGAAAATTATGACATTCTTTTCTTGATTGCGAAAATTTGCATATAAAAAATTCGCATAAACTGGTATTTAAAAAAAAACAACTAATATTTGCGATTGCGAATATATTTTGCGATATTCTAAATATAAGTGACGATATTCGGGATTAAAATTCGCAATTTGAAAATTCGTGATCAACACTAATAAAGATGTCCACAGAAGAGCATTGCATTGATCAGGGTAATGTCTGATGCTCTAATTGAGTCACTCATCTACTAACCCTCTCTAATATAAGTGAGTGGTCTAATGGAGACCATGTTTGCTGTTCTAGAAGTCAAACAAAGGAGTACACTGTAAGTTTAAGAGGAAGGACAGGAAGTGGAATACACAAAGTGACTTTACAACATTATAGCCAGAAAACCATGCACCCACTTTTTGTAAAAAATAAATAAAAAAACAACAACATGGAATATTCACATATAGGTTATTATCTGATAAAAGTGTTGGTGGTAGCTTCCCTTTAAAATTAACGCAGGCACAGTTTCAATGTGTGCATTAACAATCTAAGTATAGCAGATGAGAGTTACCAATTGTTCTAATCTGGGTACAAGACAGGTAATAATTTTTAACACATGGAATACAGATAAAAAAGTCAAGTTTCATCATGATGTATAGTGGAAAAAGGGTATTCCACCAAGTTATACCTACATAAAATAAATAAATTAAATAAATAATAAATTGCTAAATCATTTGCAAGGATAATTGACTTGTAGTCACAATAGTCTGTGTCATTTTTGGCAAACATATGCTACAGTACATTGATTGGATATATTCTAGCACAGACTATTTGATGCATTAACTATTATCTTCGTAGGCTTTAAATGCTCATTTAAAAACAAAATAGTAATATTCATTCTTGTTCTGTTAAGAATGTTTTTTTAAGAGAATAGGGCATAACCAATCAAATTAAACCTAAAAAAATATCCCCTGATAGCTGACTTTTGCCCTGTGTAAACAAAGCTGTGCAGCTTGAGGATTCATGGATTTCATGCATGAAAATCAGATTTTCTGGCCACTTGTGCTGATCAGTAAATAAATAATTCATCATTATGTCAAGATGTAGCAGTACAAAGATGTATCCATCCATAAGTAGAGAGATTTTAGTAAGTATATCCAACATCATGCTGCAATATGTATGAATACATATATCTGTCTGAATATATATATAAATATATATATATATATATATCGACACGTATATGAATACACAGTACCGTATTTTTCGCTTTATAAGATGCACTTTTGCCAGTGGTAGGAAAATGTCAGTGCGTCTTATAAAGCAAACACTAATGAGCGCATTCATGGAAACACTCATTAATATGCAGGAGATGTTGAGTCTAGGACTGCTAGAACTGGCTGTCCTTACGGCTCCCTGATCCTCTTCCGGGCACTGCGCTGTGTCCTGACTGTGTATAGCATCAGGATTTAGAACACATAGGTGTGCACTATGAACTGATGCTGAGTGACGTCAGGTCACAGTGCAGTGTGGTGCTAGCAAAAGAGCAGGGAGCAGTGAGTGCAGGAAGAGTGTGCTGGATCTGCAGAGTGGTGGCATGGTCTGGAACAGGAGACATAAGTTACTTTATTTATTTTACTGTCTGATCTGTGGTCTGATGAAAATTGGGGGTCTGATCTGAGGCCTATTAAAGATTGGTGGTCTGATTGGGTGTCTGATCTGAGGTTTGATAGTGATTGGGGGTTTGATAAAGATTGAGTGGTCTGAACTGAGGTCTGATAAAGATTGGGGGGCTGATTGGGGGGCATCTGATCTGAGGTCTGATAAATATTGGGGGTCTGATTTGGGAGTCTAATCTAAGTTCTGATAAAGATAGTCGGTCTGATCTGAGGTCTGGTAAAGATTAGGGGTCTGATAGGGGAGTCTGATGTTTTATAAAGATTGGGGGTCGAACTTGGAGATATGATGAAGATTGGGGGTTCTTATTTAGGGATATGATAAAGATTGGGGGTCTGATCTGAAGTCTGATTGGGAGTGTGTGATTTGGAGGCCCATGAAGATTGAGGTCTAATCTTAGCTAGGTCTGATGAATTATTATCAGGTTTGTCTTATAAAGCACAACTATATATATATATATATATATATATATATATATATATATATATATTCTATCTATATCTAGATCAACCACTAGTCTACAATTAACCTAGTAAATTAAAAAGTTCGGCACCCTATTGAGGCAAAATTTATTATACAAAAAAATGTGTAAAATGTTAAAAACGACATGATGGACCCAGGGTCGTATTTAGAGTTCACTCTGCCCTAGGCACTTTAGTCCAATATCCCACCTCTTCCCGAAAAAACGGATTCTGTCTAAAAATGGATCCAGTATAAAAAACAGATCTTGTTGCATATTTGGCATCCGTTTGAGACATTTCCATCTGAGATCCGTTTTTTTAACTGAAAAAAGTACTGAATGCAGGACTTTTTTTCCCATCTAAAAACAGATCTCAGGCGGAAGTGGCTAAAACTGATGCCAAATGTGCAAAAGGATTATTATATATTTTTTTTTTTTACTGGATCTATATTTTTCTTTATTTTTCTGTTCTTCTAACGGATAACAGTGGTGTCAACACAGCCTTAGATAGCTAATGACTAAACGCTCCCTAGGCAGTCAACTATCCCTTTATGCATGCATACGGGGCGGTGTTGGGGGGGGGGGGGAACTGGGCAATTTCCCTGGGCCCCCATCATCTAAGGGGCCCCCTGCTTAAGTGCTGCAGTGCAGCTGAATGTCCATGGAAGCAGGTGGTCAGACAGCTGAAAGGCTGCACTTTACAATGCAGTGTAAGGTCCCCTCCCTGTACACATAAGAGAAATCGTTGCCCTAGTGCTGACAGCTCTGGACACCTGCAGCACTCTTCTACTGGAGCTAAAGGACCAGAGATGATGTTAGATGCAGGAGGAGGAGCTCAACAGAGAAGAGGAGATGAAGGCATAATCGCAGGTTGCAGCAATTTAGGACAAGTCCCAATCTAGGGGACTACACTCGCATGTCTGTGGGATTCAAATTAGTTAATACGTTTTTCCCAGGTGCCAGGGGATGCGGTTGACCTAAAGAATCAAACAGCCAGACACAGCCCCCGAAGCCATGGGGCCAAAGCTGTCATTGGGCCTCTGAAGCCATGGGGCCAAAGCTGTCATTGGGCCTCTGAAGCCATGGGGCCAAAGCTGTCATGGGGCCCCCAAAGCCATGGGGCCAAAGCTGTCATGGGGCCCCCAAAGCCATGGGGCCAAAGCTGTCATGGGGCCCCCGAAGCCATGGGGCCAAAGCTGTCATGGGGCCCCCGAAGCCATGGGGCCGAAGCTGTCATGGGGCCCCCGAAGCCATGGGGCCGAGTTTTTCTTTTTTTTAACAAGAAATTATAACTATAATAAGTGACCTGAATAAGGTGCAGGTTAAATTAAACCATGAGACCTGGTGAAATTAAACCAACGAGACCTGACCGACGTCGAAGGTGACCACCAACACGCGTTCAACTGCATGACCTGAAAAGATGAAGGGAAACGTGACAGAAAATGGAGATAATAACGGACATTAACTAAAATGAATCCTAAATAACATAAGCTGGCAAGCAGGTAAAGATGTGAGTCATTCAAAACTAAAAGCATAGCTGCACAGGTGGACAGACAACCATTGGTCGGACCCCTGAAGCCATGGCGCCGAAGCAACTGCCAGGGCCCATGGGGCCGTGCAGCCGTGGGATGCAAACCTTAAGGATAAAGGATGGCTGGGGGAAAAAAAAAATGGGGCTTAACCCAACGGGTTTAGTAATAAACCGGGACTTGATAACTTAAAAAGACAAAGACATGGAGTAAGCTTCTTAATGAAACGAGGTTAAAAGGAACCACAAATACTAAATCTGTAAAAGATAAATGAACAAAAGAAAAATTCTGAAAGGTGTGCCATGGAAAATAGTATCAGATGGCCGTATGAACTATCAATGCCAAATGTGAAATCCTCTAAGCCAGTGTTTCTCAACTCCAGTCCTCAGGGCCCACCTACAGGTCATGATTTGAGAATATCCCACAGAATGAGTACCTGAGGTGAGTCCTGATGCACTGACACTAATTATATCACCTGCTAAATACTAAGGAAATCCTGAAAACATGACCCGCAGGTGGGCCCTGAGGACTGGAATTGAGGAACACTGCTCTAAGCCAAGAGCCACTCCAGCGAGCCTCTTATGGCAGGAGCCATGCGTGCGAGTCTCTTATGGCAGGAGCAAGTATCAGATGACCGTGCGAACGACGAATGACGATGCCAGTCGGGAGGTCCTATAAGCGAAGAGCCACTCGTGCGAGCCTCTTATGGTGGAAAAAAAGTATCAGATGGCCATGCGAACTACAATTGTCGGTGACAATCGTGAGGTCCTATAAGCAAAGAGCCACCCGTGCGAGCCTCTTATGGCTTTTTTTTTTTTTTTAAATAAACCACTTATGCAGCACCAGAATGCCTTGGGGACTCACATAACCATGACCCCCTCCAACAGTAAACCTGGGACACTAACCAGCCTACAACTGTGTCGTACACCTAACAAACAAAACATGAGAAACGGTCATGGGGCCCCCGGAGCCATGAGACCGGATCAGTCATAGGGCCCCCGAAGCCGAGAGACTGATCTGGATGATGTTGCAGTGACGATAAGCGGCTTGAATGATTGGATTGGCTAGAAGGTGGCCTAAGAAACATAACTGCCAACAGGCGTTGAAGATATAGATATTAGTAATCCGAAGCACGAGCATCCATAAAACACTAACCACCGCGAACCATAAAACGTAATCATGAAATTGAAACAGAGATGGAAGAAAAACAAGAGCCTGAGGCATTGCAAGTTTTCTAAGAGAAAACTCTTATCGTGACAAACAAATGAACAGCTTGTGAAAACATAGGAGGAAACTTGCTCCTTTTATGCCCACTGATCTCCGCTGAGGAGCTGTTTGGTGAACTGGGGCAGGAGACCAATCTAAGTGAATACGAACCAGAAGTTAAATGAGACCAGTCTGAGTGAATATGAACCAGGATTAAAGAAGACCAAAATAATTTTTTTTTTTTTTTTAACTGAAGTAAACAGAAAAGTAGGCATATGGAATGTAACAGACCACCGAGGAAAGGAACGTAAGCCTGAAAAGAATGCAGTTATGTTTGTCGGGAGAGAGGCACCAGAGCGGTGGGTGCAGACTGCCTTGGTGAGATTATTGAGTAAAACCATGACGTAACAATGAACAGGAGAATGTAGCTTCTGAGTGGGAGCTGAGTACAATACATGATGTAACGACAAATGGGTGAATGCAGCTTTGGATGTGAGTGGTACCTAAAACACGTGGTATGGGCGCTGCTCTGAGTATGGGTAGAGCATGAAAAGCAGACGTATAAATACAATCTGAAAGTGAGCAGAGTATTAACGTGATTTAAAAGCAGCTCTAGTAGTGAATGGAGTATAGGACAAGATGTAAAAGCAGACATGCGGATGCAGCTTTGGATGTGAACGGACTATTAACTTGATGTGACAGCAGACATGGAAAGCGGCTTTGGTGAGTGGGGTATACAACCTGGTGTAGCAGTAGAAGTGTGAACACAACTATGGGTATAAGCAGAGCATGAAATTTGGTAAAACAGCAGCTCTGGTTGTGAATGGAGCATAACAGATGTAACAGCGACGTGAATGCAGTTCTTGAAATGGGCCTGGAAAGAACCTGTAGTAGCTTAGGACGTGTGAACCCAGCTCTGGGTGCGAGTAGAGCAAACATGATATACCAATAGACGTATGAATGCAACTCTGGACGTGGGTGGAGTGCAAAAAAAAATATATGATTTGACAGCGTAAGTGTGAATGCACCTCTGGGTGTGGCCGAGAAAGAAATAGGTAGAATAGCAGCTCTAAATGTGAGTGGAGCACAAACATGATGTAACAGGGAACGTGAATGCAGCTCTGAAACAAGCCTAGTATGAACATGTTGTGACAGCGGACGTGTAAACACAGCTCTCACTGTGAGCAGAGCAAACATGGTATACCAGTCGACGCATGGTATACCAGTCGACACAGCTCTGCTTGTGAGTGGAACAAGGTGTGAACACCAGTGTGATGCATCCAGAGAATGAAAATGGAGTAACAGTAGCAGCTATGGCTGAAAGCCGAGTATACAACATGTAATAACAGATGTGTAATACGGATCTGGATGTCGGCTGGGTACGGAATGTGATGTAAAAGCCAACAGGTGAACGCAGCTTGAATGTGATTAACAGGTGAAGAATGATGAAAATAGCAGACATGTGGACACAGCTCATTTTAGCAGGGAGTAAAACATAGCGTGACAGCCAAATGTAAAGGCTGGTCTGGGAATGAGCAAAGTAGGAAAGGCTGTGACAATAAAAGACGTGCAGACACATCTGAGGGTGTAAGGCGTATGAAGCATCTTGCAATAGTAGGCATAAGAAGCATAAGACATGAAATAAAAGCCAAAAGTGTAAATGCCGCTCAAGATAACAGCAGAGCATAAAAGTGCGGCAGGGTTTTAAGTACATGAGCAGTGAAATACGCAAAGTGTAAAGATGGTGGTAGCGCGGGGGAGGGGGGAGACACATGGCAAGGAACAGCTACAGCAAGAGGCCTAAACAATAACAGCTGCGTCCGATCTCCAAATATGGCGTCACGTGCAGCCCGGGTAAATCTGCCTTACAGCAAACCGGCTGAAGTAACTTTTCATACGAGACGAACAAAGCAAAGTAAAACTTGTAAGATTTATAGGAACTAACTCTTATTACCAAACAAACAAAGTTGAAAAGAAATAGAAATATTTAGCCCCAGCGAACAAACCTGAGGTAGCAGATTCTGAGACGAAGCCTCCCGTTCGCTAGCAAAGTCGGTTCCGACCGGCCAGGAGAGACGGCCCCGGCCCAACTTACTTACATATTATGGGGCGTGCATACTACAGTAGCAGAGAGCAAAATAACAAGCTCCATTCTGGCTCCATGTTGCAAAGGCCAGAGAAGTTAGTTTTCTAATGACACCCAGCGGCAGCTGTGCACCTGAGAACACACGCCCATGAGTGAGGCTGTGGCTCGTATATGAAGAGCCTCCACCCCTCCCACAAATGCAGGCTGACTAATTAGCCTTACTAACTTATCACCAATTATTGTCCATAAATCACTTAATTTCTTTCACACTCAGCAGTGCATTGAAGTAAAAAAGAAGACCAGTGATGCATGGGAAGAAGTGAAGGATTCAATGTAAGAGCCAGGGAAATGCTAGAAGTTGTAGTCCTCTCATCTTATACCTCCTGTTATAATATCAGAGTACATTACAAGATGAGGTATAAGAGGATAGTACTACAACTCTCAGCATGTCCATGCCATTATTATGTAATATCGGGGTACATTACAACTAAGGATGTCCCGAGACCGATACCGGACATTTGACGAGTACTTGAACTCGTGAAAATGTCCCCTATACCGCTGCCGATACTGGAAGGCAGTGCAGCGGCAGCAGCACTCTCAGCCGATCAGCGTGGGGACGGCAGCGTGTCCCAGCTGATCGGCGTGGGGGAGGGACCTCTGTGCCCTGTGATTCACATTCCCGACACCCGACCTCTGAAAGGGCTGCGATCTGTGCAATTAATTCCTCAGGTTGAGGGGTTAATTGCACGGATCGCAGCCCTTTCAGAGGCCGAGTGACGGGAATGTTTCAATTTGCATTGGTGGCGCAGTGCGCCCTAAACCCCCCCTCCCACCCAAGTATAAATCATTGGTGGCAGTGGCCACAGGGTCCCCCTCCCCCATTGGTGGCAGTGCGCCCTCCCTGTCCCCCCCATCATTGGTGGTGCAGTGGCAGTGATCGGAGTCCCAGCAGTGTAATGCTGGGGCTCTGATAGGTTACCATGGCAGCCAGGACGCTACTGAAGTCCTGGCTGCCATGGTCAGTTAGTGAGCAGCATTATACTCACGTGTGCCGTGGCCGCCGCTCTCATTCTTCTGTCTGTGCGGCGCATTGCTTATAACATGGGGGAGGGGTACCCTGTGGCGTCTGCCACAAATGATAGAAGGGGAGCGGGACCCTGTGGCCACTGCCACCAATGATTTTAATACCGGGGAGGGGGGGATTGAGGCTGGGGGAGCTGATGAGAGGCGGGGCCTGCTGAGAGGAAGAGGCTGGGGGGCTAATGAGAGGCTGGGGGCTAATAAGAGGCTGGGAGGGCTAATGAGAAGCTGGGGGGCTGATGAGATAAAGAGGCTGGGGGCTGATGAGAGGCTGAGGGGATAATGAGAGGGAGAGGCTGGGGGACTGATGAGAGGAAGAGGCTGGGGGCTGATGAAAGGCTGGGGGCTAATGAGAGGCTGGGGGCTGATGAAAGGCTGGGGGCTAATGAGAGGCTGGGGGCCAATGAGAGGAAGAGGCTGGGGGCTGATGAGAGGCTGGGGGCTAATAAGAGGAAGAGGCTGGGGGCTGATGAGAGGCTGGGGGCTGATGAGAGGCTGGGGGCTAATGAGAGGAAGAGGCTGGGGGCTAATGAGAGGAAGAGGCTGGGGGGCTAATGAGAGGCTGGGGGCTGATGAGAGGCTGGGGGGCTAATGAGAGGAAGAGGCTGGGGGGCTGATGAGATAAAGAGGCTGGGGGCTGATGAGAGGCTGTGGGGATAATGAGAGGCTGTGGGGATAATGAGAGAAAGAGGCTGGGGGGCTGATGAGAGGCTGGGGGGGTAATGAGAGGCTGGGGGGGGCTGATGAGAGGAAGAGGATGGGGGCTAATGAGAGGCTGGGGGGCTGATGAGAGGCTGGGGGGGTCTGATGAGAAGAAGGGGCTGGGGGGGGGCTGATGAGAGGAAGAGGCTGGGGGGCTGATGAGAGGCTGGGGGGCTGTTATGTTTTTTGGACTTTTGGTTGGTCAGTGGTCACAAAACAAATGTGTTATTTAATTTATTGTTAAAATTGGTATCAGTAATTGGTATCGGCGAGTACTTAAATATAAGTATGGTACTCGGTCTTAAAAAAAATGGTATCGGGACATCCCTAATTACAACACCCTGGATTATTGAATATGCTTTAAGTTAGAGCAGCGCAAGACGCAGCATTAGAACAGTGCAAGAAGCAACAATGACATCACTGCAACCTCCTGCACTGAGTCTAGCATGATGACATGATCATATGAGACCCAGAGCAGGAGTGGGGATGTCCTTGGGACCGCATGCATCAGGACACAGCAACACAGGCCGTTTTTTTTCTTTTATACTAAATGTCCACACTGTAGGGGGCACCAGGGAAGGGGGAAGTAGATCATTATATATACTTGGCACTAGTGGGGAACATTATGTTTTTTTTATTACTACTAGAGTACTGTAGTGGCGTTATTATTATTTGACGCAATATGGAGGGCATTGCTACTAATGGGGGCTATCTTGGGTAGTATTATAAATATTTGGGACACTATTACTAATGAGGGAAGTCTGGGTGAATAGTATAGTATAGTGTTTGTGGACATGGGGGAAACACAGCAGGCACAGTATTAGGAGTAGCTTCAATAAATTTTTTCATATAATGACCAGTCCTCAAGATAGGTAACAATATCAGATCAGCTGTTTCTGCTGCTGTATATCCATAGGACAGCATCAGTAAAGAGCACACGCTGTCTCTTCTCAAACAACTGATCGGCGGGGATGCTGGGGGGGTGTTGGACATTGGACTGGATTTGGGGCCCCTCTTTTGATTTTGCCCAGGGCCACATTTTGTCTAAAACCAGCCCTGCATGCATGCTTAGGCTGGGTTCACATCATGTCTTTGCCCTACATTTAATATATACTTTGTAAAAAGGAAGGATGCAAAAGTGTAGTACACTATGCTTTTCCACCCTGCAGAGTCCAGCAAAAACTCAAGTTAAAGCATACTTTTTAACAATGGAACTATATGGTGACAGATGTATTGCATCCGTTTAATGTATATATTTTTATACATTAAATGAAGCAAAAATATGATATGAACCCAACCACACTGCAAAAAAATCTAAAAAATACCATGGGGTAGATAAGGGCTGATGCACACGACCGTTGGATGTTTTTCAGTCTGCAAATTGTGGATCTGAAAAACATGAATAATGGCCATGTGTGTTCCACATTTTGCAGAATGTGGTGTCCGGCCAGAACACTCCTATGTAATGTGGACAATAATAGAACATATTCAATTTATTTGCGGAACAGCCATGCAGATATGGAATGCTCAGTCATTTCCATTTTTTGCAGCCCCATTGAAGTGAATGGTTCCACATACGGGCCACAAACAAAAAAAATAAAAAAAAGAATTGTATCTTGTATCCATATTCAATCCACTTTTTTTGTGTGGATTGCACTTATTCATTTCTATGGATCTGCAAAAAAAAGTACAAAAAACGGAGCGCCCACTGATGTCATCTGTGTGCTGACCGCATCCATGTGTCCGTTCCACCAAATAATGGAACATGTCGTATTCTTGACTGCAAAATGCGGACTGCGGACTCAATGAAGTAAAACGGTCTGCAAAAAAAAATAAAAAAACTGATGCAAGACGGACATAATCTGTGTTTTGCAAACCGCAAATGGCATATAGTTGTGTGCATGAGGCCTTACTAAGAAGCCCACTAGTGTTAGGTGCAACTAATTTATTAAGCGGTGAACACCTGTCAATAAATTAGATGTCTCTTTCAGCAGTCCTTGCAACTACCTGTAAATGCAAAGCAATAGCCAGTTTCTGCCATAAATTGTAATACATTTTTGACCCCTCCAACTAAGCTCCACCCACTTTTGGTTAGAATAGCAAAAGGCAAAATTAAAGGCAATTAAAGGTACCAATTCTGGCATATAACAATTGTGTGTCAAAATTTATGTCTTTTTACAGTCCTTTTCAAAAACCAAACCCTGGTGGTAACACACTGCACCTAGAGAATATTTTACAATTATATTTAGCAGCATTCCATGAGGGGGGTTCTAGTGCTGCGTATGCAGTATAGGGCACGTTCCCATGGTGGGTTTTATAGAGTAATTTTTGTTCATCATACATTACAATGGGAGAAAGCACTGAGGATCGATAAGCTGCGGCTTAAAGCTGCGCCAAAAATGGAGATGTCCCTTCACTGTGTAGGCACAACTGCAAGCCACCACTCCACGACCATCAGTGCGGCCTCCCATTGAGATGTATTGGTGGCAGAAAGGATGCGGCAGCTGGCAAGTTTTCAGCAGAATTCCGATGTGGCTGTCTGCGCCATAAGTATCCTGTAAAACCCATCATGTTAATGGGCCCTAAGTTTGTAGAGGCTCTGTGAGGAATAGGAAGGAAGGAATGGAACATGGGAGGGGTGAGAGGAGGTCAAGGGTGATAAAACACCTGGCAGGTCAATGTGCAGAGGCTGCAGGAGACAGTAATTGGGCAGAAGCAGTAGGGGGATGCTAGGTGGCAGGACTCTGTGGGGAATAAGGGGCTGGAAAATTTGTAAATGCCACTGACGGAAGGTGGGGAGACATAACTTAGCAGAAGCCTTTTTCATGGATAAAGGGTAGACAGTAGGTGAACAGGGGTCTGTAAAGGGGTAAGAGGGAACACACAGTGTAAAGAGGCTCTGTGGGGTAAGCAGGGCACATAACACTGCAATGGAGCTGCTGCCTGCATTTAACACAGACAGGTGAATGGCAGCCCTCACTACACTCCCACAGTAAGGCCTCTTTCACACGAACGTGTAAGCCACGTGCCCGTGCTGCGGGCCGCAAATTGCAGCCCGCAATGCACGGGCACTGACCATGGGGCAGCCGCAGTGGATCACGGACCCATTCACTTGAATGAGTCCGCGATCTGACCGTTCCGCAAAAAGATAGGACATGTTCTATCTTTTTGCGGGACGGAAGTACGGAACAGAACCCCATGGAAGCACTCCGTAGTGCTTCCGTAGTGTTCCGTTCCGCACCTTTCCACATCTCCGGATTTGAGGACCCATTGAAATGAATGGGTCCACATCCGTGATGCGGAATGGCCACGGAATGGTGCCCGTGTATTGCGGATCCGCAAATGCCATGTGCAATAGCCCTAACTCAACGGCTCTGACAGCTTCCTATCCCAGACTGCTGGCTCACCTGTCAGGAGTCTCCACCTGGCTCCTCACACATGGAACGTCACACTGAAGAGGGGGCAAGCTCTGTGCTCACTGGAATGGAGTCTGCTCAGCTGAGTGCCAGGCAGGGGCTGCTCTGCATCCATCCACTCCTCGCAGGTGTGACCTCAGAGGCGGGTAGGTGGCAAGTCACACAGGCTGCTCCATTCCTTAATTTTCCTACTTGGTGGGCCAGTGCTGGTGCCTCTGGTGTGTGAGCTGATTTGTGGAGCAGCATTCCCCACTCACTGCTACTCTACCAATTAGCGTAAAACTTGGCACCCAATTCATTGGGGAGGGATAGGAATGGCGCTTCTCTCCTCCTCTTCTTTGTGGATGTGCACTTCACAGCACACACTTCAAGCCGCTGCTGGCTCCTTGCACTGCCCCTGGATCCCCCCTTCCCCTGCGATCTGGTTACCCGGCAGAGCAGAAGAGGGAATATAACAATACAATGTAAAAAAAAAAATTATTGTCCCTCTGGCGCTTACCCCCTAGTTGAAGGGGACCCTAGCAACAGTTGAAGCCCTTACTCATGACCTCATTTCTACAAGTATCCATGAACAGATGGAGGCTTAAACTCACCTCAGGCACAGACCACATTTTTACCCAGGCAGTCCCCCTAATATGAAATACTGCAATGCTTTCACTTCCCCTTTGCTGAATCACGCATGGCAAAAGCTTTTTATGGATACGTACTGGGCTCTGCATAGGGACTGCTAGGTGGAGGCTTCCTCCCAGCAGTGGACCCGGTGACTTAACCGTGACATAATGGGCTTTAGCGCTGCCCTATCCTGTAAAATGGTTAGGGCAGCGCTAAAGCCCGCCCATCAGAGCTGGTGATCTCACAGAATACATTGCTGGGAGGAAGCCTCCGCCTAGCAGTGTAAGAGCACAAACAAAAAAGCCCCTGAAAATACATAAAATGGCTGATAAATAAATAAAAATGACCATACATAATATAGTATATAATAAATTAAAACTATATTGACAGTGTTGCTTACCTTTACAGTTTTTTTTTTCCATGTGTTTTGTCAAATGACAAAAAACAAAGAATAGACAGATGTACTCCTTATTTCTATTGAATGCAAACCTGCAAAATAAATCAGTTTGTTTCAATTCAGCCAGGATCTGTTTCTTTTCAAAAAGCATAAAACTCAGCAGTTGCCCTGTTTCCAGACTCACATTAGGTGTATCAAAGGATTCAATTTCTAAGAATATGTAGCCAATGCTGTTATTATTTCGGTTCTTGGATAATAATTTTGCTCAATAAAAGCATCCTCTGAGAGATCTTATTAATTTCTGTGGAGTGTAAGCTGATGACAAAGTACATGGGACAAAAAACATTGAATACCCATGAGAACAAGCATTTCATGTATGTGTTTACAAAAATCCTAATTGTAAAGAAAAAAAAAATCAATTTGGGTAAGTTTCCCAAATAAATGTACAGAAAAATAGCAACCAATCAGATTCCATCTTTCATTTTGGACAACTCCTTTGGAAAATGAAAGGTAGAATCTGATTGGTTGCTATAGGGCAACTAAGCCAGGTCTACTTTACACCAGTTTGATAAATGACCCCCGTAGTCCCCAGGGCTGTCCTATATTTAGGTAGTAAATTCACAACATATTTCGTGCTTACATTCAGTGTTAAAGGGATCCTGTCACAATCAAATTGCAATGTAAACTACAGACAGTGTGTTATAGAGCAGGAGGAGCTGAGCAGGTTGACATATAGTTTTATTGGAAATGATTCAATAGAAACTGTATTTTATTAATTTAAATTCCTGTTCATTCTGGGCTTTGAAGTCAAGAGGGTGGTCCTATCTGTGATTGCAAAGCAGGGAGAGGGGAAAAAACCCCAACAAAAAAAGAGTGTTAGTCGCAGACTTCTCTTGGATAAAATCCCAAAGAGGTTTTTAAATTAACTACCAGGCGACACAAGGGAGGAATAGAGACCACTAGTGTAGAAGCAGACAGTGAGAGGCTGCCAAGAAGTGGCTGGATATGCAGAAACAACGGCTGCATATAATAATCAATAGAGGAAGAGAAAAAGTAAAGAAGAGCCCAGCCACAATGCAGGCGCCAGTCACCTTAATGGAGTGGAATCAAGTGAAGAAGGAGTCCGGTCAAAATGGATAGTTGTAGTAAATACTTCTATTGCAAAGTGATCTGTATAAGTATGAAAAGCAGTGTTTTGCAGGTTAAATGGCAGTCAGTGCGTGTCAGCATAGAAATAAAATAATACAATTTCTCAATCAGTGTGTACCAGCAAGCAGAACCTTAAAAAGATATTGTGCTCGGCTCGGCCATCATGAGCGTATCTGAGGCAACCTATAATAGATAACAACAATGATAATAGCAACCACCTACCTGAAACCAAGCAGTAGAATTGTGCCGTAACTGCTGTAGGGAGAGAAACCTAAAGAGGGCCTCTCTCATATGAAGGACCTGTAATAAGGGCTGGGAGGGTGGGTCAGATACATGCGGCGAGATGCATCCCTGTGGGAGGGGGCTTTAAATAGTGAGACCTGCCTCCCCTCCCACAAATACGGCAAATACCATTTGCCTCATACTTGTGCTCGGCTCGGCCATCATGAGCGTATCTGAGGCAACCTATAATAGATAACAACAATGATAATAGCAACCACCTACCTGAAACCAAGCAGTAGAATTGTGCCATAACTGCTGTAGGGAGAGAAACCTAAAGAGGGCCAAAAAGAGAGGCTTCCAGAACTTATTAAACATAGTAATGCATTTATTTATAGAACCAATCTTTGAAAGGCCACAGACAATTCATTGTGCATGTTTGGAATATACCGGACATAGCATGACGACTTCCATCTACCCAGTCTTTTAATCACATGTACTGGTATACCATTGCTAGAGGCGGCTGAGGCCGCCCCCATCCTAAATGAATGCCCCGTAATGGTCATTGGATTGACCCCAATATTAATCAATAACGTACGTATATATTTCAAAGAGGTCGAAAAACTAAGAGGCTTCCTATCTGTGAAAAATAAAGGTGAGTCATCCGGTTTGTTAGCTATAAACGTAAGCCAGTCCCGTATCACCTTGATCGGACACCATTTGTTAGCTGAAGGAAAATATTTGACTTCAATAAGCTCACCTGGTTGCGCTGTCTTAGTTTGATGCAAGGTGAGCACGTAACTATTACCATCCCATCTCATTTGATTCTTCCTAAGGAACCTAGAAGATATAGCACCACACGTAAATTCCCCTGGCCTAAGGAACCCATAGAACCCTACGTACAAAGCTGTTTTGATTGCCAAGCTAATACCGTGGCCAAAGGGTTTCTTATCCAATAAATCAGACAGAGCCTTGAAAGTCTGACCAGATAAGGGCTGTCTGGTAACTGAATTTCTGGCAGTGTTTTTCTGAATGCCTTTGAGTAACGCTTTAATAGGATGGGCGGCAAAAAGCGAAGGCCGGTCAGGGTATAATATATATAGAAAATGCTGGATACCTGCTAGGTAGATTTTTATGGTACTATATGTCAGTTTCAAATGCGTGTGGCAGAAGGCGACAAAGGCCATTATGTAAGGAATATGACCGATATCACTTGGTGGATATGTATCACTGAATTTCATGAACCACGCCCACGCTGTATTGTATACTTTGAGCGTGTTGACTGATAAGGACTGGTACATGAAATTACGAGCAGCGTCAAGATGTAGCCCTAATCCATCCTCAGATCTGTGTAATGAGGTGTGATTGATGACGTGGGATCTGCCTCTGGACAAACCTGAAAAAAGAGTGTAAAGTTGAGACGTGACAGTGCATCAGCTGCCGTGTTTTCCTGACCGCTAATATGTGAACACACAAAATTAAACTGATGATGTAAAGATAGCCAAATGAATTTGCGGACAAAGGACATAATATCTAAGGACGCAGATCTACCCTTGGCTAAGATGTCCACTACCACGGCACTGTCCGTTAAAAATAACACAGTCTCATTCCTCCATTCAGCCCCCCAAACCTGAGCTGCAGCTACTATAGGATATAATTCCAGCAGGGGTGAGGAAAGCTTGGACCTGGGGAATTACAAATCTCCGGGGCCATTCGTCAGCCAGCCACTTGGTACCATGGATGGCAGCAAACCCGATTGAAGCGGCCGCATCTGAATAGACCACTGGTGATTGATTAGATACCGCTGGAAAAAACAGTGAAATCCCATTCCATTGATGAAGAAATTCCTCCCACATACCCAGATCTGCTCTAGCCTGATGGTCTAATTTAATACGACTATCCTGATCCTGTCCTAAAGGTAGCAGCCTCAATAACCTAGAGATAAAAGATCTACCCTGGGGAATAATCCTCATAGCAAAGTTTAGTGTACCCAGGAGGGACTGTAACTCTGATTTAGTAATGACACATGCTCGGGCCATGCTGGATACTGTCTGTCTAATCCTTTCTAACTTATTCGATGGTAGACTAGCTTCCATTCTCTGAGTGTCTAACTGGATCCCTAAAAAGTGATTTTAGTATTTGGACCTTCTACTTTATTCTCTGCAACAGGAACCCTGAGATCCCTGAAGACAGTCTGCAGAACCTGTAAGTCTGTAGGTGACTGCCAAGGCGGTTCAATCAGTAAAAATCGTCTAAATAATGTATCACAAAGTAACAACGAATTTCTCTGTCAAAATCCAGTGCAAAGCCCTTGCAAATTGATCAAAAAGCCATGGGCTGGATTTTGACCCGAACGTTAATTTAACTGAGAAAAATATTCCCCATTCCACTTGATGCCATGCCAACGCCATAGCTGTGATTGTAAAGGTAATAACTTGAAGGCATCAGTAATATCAGCTTTTGACAGCCACGTGTTACGTCCCAGGGATAAAATCATCTGAATGGCCTCGTCTATTGAAGAATATTTCATTGAAAATTCTTCAGAGGGAATCAATGAATTCAAGCTAGGAATGGGTGATGAATGAGGCGCCGACAAATCGTAGATTAACCTTTTTTATTTGGATTGAATTTGCCGGATACGACCCCTATTGGATTAACACGCCAGCAATCAAATGGCGGTTGACTAAACGGGCCAATCAAGTATCCCTTATCTAACTCCGACTGAATTAACTCTGAGACTACATTCGAGTTACTATCCGCCGACCTCAGATTGTTACACTCAAAAGGTACTTGGGGCAGCGCCATGAATCCTGTATGGAATCCATTAGACAATCCCTCCAAGACAAATTGTACCCATCTGGGTTCCGGGTGATCCAATAGCAAAACCTTAATAGATCTACATCCACCACGCCTAGTCATGCCGTACTAGAATCCTTTTGAGGGCAGGACACCCTAGGATGAGCCCTAAAGCAAATTGAGCACAGATGCAGTAATCTGCATTGATTATAATGACAATTTGCAAAGTTAAAGTTATTACATATCTGAGTACGACCTAGATACCGGATGGGACGGCCCAGCTTATCAACCCCGGTGGTAGTTTTACTGGTGGAGGGCAATTGAGGACTCCTCATTTGCTGCATATATCTGCCGTCACATTACCGCTCGAGCACCATGCCGTGGTGTGTGAATATGAATTGCAGAGAGAACAAGCTGGTGCTTTGAGGCCTGCAAAATGACGGCAGAACAATTCTGTATCAATTTTTGACCAAACAATCTTATGATTAAACTGGGATAAGGCTGCCACTGCCTTTGCAGAAAAAGATCTGTGGTATTCATAAAAAGCCGTACCCCCTTATTTATAACCGAGGTCTACGACTTTATATAAATAGAGATCTAGTTCTTCTTTACGCTGGGGACTGACCGAACATATGACATTGCGGTATAAACTGAACGCTATCACAAATTCGGGTATAGTAAGTTTTCGGTTGAGTCTAATATCCTTGGATTTAAGAACCACAGAGACTTCCCCACAAGCAATGGTCTTATTGTCTGGCACGTCGTGGGTGGCGATAAGGAGCGTAGCCAGATTAACATCCTTACCGTCAAGGATGTCTTGACGGACGTTATTCGGTATGAAATGTGTCGGGGCGATATCCGTAATGCTGTTGGGAACTGACTGAGCTTCCGGCTGCCCGGCCTGCGCATTGGCCAGAGAGGGACTAGCAGAGGTAACTGACGTAACTATGTTTTCAACTGATTCCAATCTTGACTGCACATGACAAAGATGATGACATAGAGTTAATCATAGCATGCAGCTGCGTCAGTGACGTTTGGATCGTGCCCATAGAAACTGCGTCCTGACTAGGCCCTGCCGGCTCAGAACACAAAAGACTGTACAATTTCGCCTTCCTGGCAGACGTCGGAAAAGGAATCCCCCTTCTTGTTAATTCTGCCGTCAATTTAGGAATAGTCCAGGATCTAAAGGAAGGCCCTCCTCTCTCAGACTGCAGATCGATACTTCCGTGGCAACTAGGGGATCTTTCCAACTCGGAATTATTGGACATCTTGCGCTATAAAGAAAATAATGTGATTACAACAATGTAGCAATGTGTAACGCCACCCATCTCCCATGCAACACCTGTGAATTAAGGAGCTTGACTGTAGTGGCAAGTCGACCCGTATCCTCATCGTAACGTGGGTGAGCCAAAATCCCCCGAACCTGCGGGTGCACTGACCGAACGAAACTGTATGAACGAGACAAGAGGGAACCTGAAGTCGTGTCAGGACCGAACGAGCCTAACCGAATATCCCCCGAGTGAGATGCCTGAAGTCGTGACAGGGCTTACAGAGTCTGAAATCGAGACAGACAGCGAATAGGCTGAAGTCGTGACAGGGCTTAAATGTCTGAAGCCGTGACAGACCGCAACGTGCCTGAAGACGTGTCAGGTCTTAAATCAGCTGAAGTGCGAGACAGCCCGTAACATGCCTGAATTGACGTGACAGGACTTACGTGAATCTGTAGACGAGACAGATTATTTAATCGAATGAATTATATATGACGTGGATCCTGACGCGTAGTGGCACCTATAACAAAAGATCCGTATATGAGAGCTGCGAACCCTATCCCCCCCACTCCTTTTATTTATTTTTATTTTTTTTACCTTCCCTCTGAAAGCAGAGGATCCCTATAGATACGCGGCGGCTATTCTTGTAGCAGCACCTAGGGTTGTGATATATATACACGTAAATATGTGCATGCCTGTACCGACATACCCACATGCACCTACAAACACACCCACGAGATATTATTATTATTTTTTTTTATGAATAACAACCACTGATCGTAATGACCCCCGCCCACCATACGTTTGATAGACAAAACAGCCAACGATCAATGATATGAGCCACCTCTTAGTGAGCATCAGCAAACCCACAGAAATAACAGCTGAAGCCAGCTCGCTATAGAGAACCAGCCCTGACAGCCCTCCCCCGGGAGGTGAACGCTGAAATCACTCTGCAGCCGCGTCTGCTGCGTGCTCCACAACCCTCCCCCTCCCTCCCAGCATCACCTGACCGACAGGGCACGGAGAGCCGGATCGCCGACTCCCCTACACCCGCCGCTGAGCGCCGAAACAACAGCCCTCAACCCGCCCTGAAACCTGCAAGAAAGGGTGATGCAGGTTGCCGACAGGGCGCCCACCCTGCCGCACAAGCCTGGTCCTACCAGCGTAGTTGCAGCTCCGATGCCGACCCTGAACACCCGGAAGTAAGTCCGTCCCCGACGTCAGACACGTGCGGCGAGATGCATCCCTGTGGGAGGGGGCTTTAAATAGTGAGACCTGCCTCCCCTCCCACAAATACGGCAAATACCATTTGCCTCATACTAATTAAAAACAAGGATATAGGTAAGTATACGTATGCGTATGAGTAACTCACTTCACAAAGAGAGATAGTCTATGGGATAAGCTCAAGATACCCATAGGCTAAACTCCCCCGCCAGGATCTCTTGTAGAATCACAGCAAGAACTGCAGTTACCACGGAGGGTAATTATGGAAAATTCCCTTTATTAGAATCGAGGCTCAATGCATTTTGGGGGTTTAAACAAATACCCCCTTCCTCAGGAGCAAACAGTATACATAAAACAGAAAAGAATAAACATATAGTGGTATCTGTAGGCTTTATATACCTATCTGTACTGTGTAGACGTATTTACTACAACTATCCATCTTCAGCGGACTCCTTCTTCACATGATTCCACTCCATTAAGGTGACTGGCGCCTGCATTGTGGCTGGGTTCTTCTTTACCTTTTCCCTTCCCCTATCTGTGATTAACAAAAGATAGAGAGTCGGCGTCCCACACGTGCATACAAGCAAACCACACCAGGTTCCCAGCTGCTCTTCTAAAAGCGAAATCCGCAGAAAATCAGTTGGAACAAATCCAGCGCATCTTTCTATTTGCTGCAATTCCAGCGAAATCAGCAGAAAATCTGTTGGAACAAATCCAGTGCATTTTTCTATTTGCTGCAATTCCAGACTTGATAAAGGGGTCATGCGAACTCCGAAACGCGTTGTCTCTAAATAAACCATCACTTGTTTGAAGATTGGTGTGAACATGCACCCCATGTTGTACAAATATCTGACCGTAACCAAACGGACAGCTCTTCTTCCTCTACCTATCTGTGATTGACAGCTATCTCTCTATACAAAGTCATAAAGGAAAAAATTACATTTAAATCACTCCCCTTTCCCAATTTTACATATAAAGATATATAACCAAAAAAGAACATATTAAGTATTGCCTTGTTCAAAAAGGTCTAAACTATAAAAATATTAATAAAAATTTAATGTGCACTGGAATGGAAAAAAAAATAAAAACACACAATTTGCCTTTTTTGTCAATTTTTCCACTCCAATAAATTGAATGACAATGATCAAAAAGTTGCACATACAACAAAAATGGTACCAATAAACTAAATTTCATCTCGCAAAAAGTAAACCCTAATACAGCTCGGTAGACCGAAATATAGATAATTTATGGCTATCAGAAATGGTGACGGAAATAAAATTTTGATTTTTTTTTAAAAGGTTTTTATTTTCATATAGTAGATAAAAAAAAATCTAATTTGGTATTAACAAAAAAGGACCCCATACTATATGCTCTGAAAATAATACAAAAAATGAAGAAATGTCTAAATTGAACTGAGAATAAATATACAAATATACACTCTTTCAACCAAGGAGGTTTTTTCATTTTTACACTTTTATTTCACACTCCCTGCCTTCTTAGAGCCATAACTTTTTTTTATTTTTCCATTCGCATAGTCGTATGAGGGCTTTTTTTTTTTTTTTTAAGGACAATCTGTACTTTCCAAATCCACCATTTAATATTGCATATGATGTAGTGGGAAGCAGTAAAAATATTTCAAATGGGGTGAAATTGGGAAAAAAAATGTACCATATTTTTTTTATTTACGACGTTTGATATGTAATAACACTGACCAGTAACTTTAATTATCCAGGTAAATATGAATCTAGTGATGCCTTATATGTTTTTGTTTTACTTGTGTTTTGATACTGATAAAATGAAAAAAAACTTGAAAAAAAATCTGTTTTATTTTGTTGTGGTCATAGTCTGACCCCTATAACTTTTTGCCTGTATGTGTATGGAGGGCTTTTTTTTTTTTTTTTACTTTTTATTGATACCATTATGGGTTATGTATGACTTTTTGATCACTTTTAATTTATTTTTTGTGGGAAATGAAATGACCAAAATTAGCAAATTGGCCATTTTGACATTTTTTCTGTTTCACTGTTTGCCGCATGGAGAGAATATTTGTATATTTTTATAGTATGGGTAGTATAGTATGACAGTTTTAATGTTGTACAATGCAGCCTAATACTACATTGAAACAGGGATCATACTCTGAAAAGTCCTTGTACTGGGACAAAAATAAAAAGTAAAAAAGTAAAAAGTGTGTTATAAAAATTTTCCCTTCATTAAGCAATTTTTATTAAAAGAAAAAAAAAAAAATAAAAATAGACAAATTAGATATTTCCATGTCCATAACGTGCGGCTCTATAGAAATATCATGTGACCTTCCCGTTCAGGTGAATCTTCTAAAAAAAAGTAACATAAAAACTGTGGAAAAACAGCCATTTTTTGGTCACATTGCATCAATAAAGTGCAATATTGAACGATCAAAAAATCATATGCACCCGAAAAGGATACCAATAAAAACATTGACTTTTCCCACACAGACTAGCACCTACACATAATGATTGGCAGAAAAATAAAAAAAATATGGATTTCAGAAAATAGAGGCAAAAACATGTTTTTTAAATTATTTTTATTGTGTAAAATTGAAATAAATAAAATTAAAAATAGACATTTCAGGCATTGTTGCATCCATAATGACCAGCTTTATAAAATTATCACATGATCTACCCAACATGAATGCTATAAAAAAAACTGCCAAAACAGTTATTTTTTTGTCATCTTGCCCCCAAAAAGTGCAATATTGAACAACCAAAAAATCATATTTACCCAAAAATTGAACTAATAAAAATGTCAACTGAATGACTTGGATAAGTAGAAGTGTTCCAAAATTATTACTAAGTGACAGATGTCAGATATGCAAAAAAAATGATCTTGTCAGGAAGGTGAAAACTGGCCCAGGGAAGAAAGGGTTAAACATGTATTACAGTTAATACCAGATGGGTCGAACATGGTGGATGGATCAAACATGGCCACAGGATTATTGCAATACGGGACAGGAGCCTGAAAACTAGTAGTTGTCATATAATATGTTGGCCAAACAGGGGCTGTTGCTGGTCTTGGGTTGGGTTGATTAGGTGCGTGGCACAATATGCCAATTATTTCTTTGGCCTGCAACCCCCTGAAAACGCCCCTTTTGTATGAGAATTACATAATGGGGCCAATAGTTGACCACTAGATGATTTTACATAATGATAAAGTTGTACTCTCCTTTAACCCCTGCATCCTGAAACTACATATGGAGAGTACCTCGTGGTGCAGCAGGTGATTGGCATTAGGATCAAATGAACTGTTAAAAGAGGAGGGAAAAACATTCATGGGGCATTACCGGATTGACACAAGAAGAAAGCACCCCTTCAACCCACCCCTTAGTTGCAAACCCACTTCTCCAACCCTAACCACTCTCCTGCCCTACAGGTCAAATAACTATTCTTCTGCCCTCTGCTTTTCCACTTTTTTTCCACTTCATCTAATACCGATGATATGTCATCAGGAATATTCAGCTCCTCCTCTCTCTGCATCTTGCTACTTTTCTCGAACATGGAGACCTCGGACATGGATTGTCATCATCATTGAGACCTGGCCTCCCTAAGGGGTGCATAAAAAAAGAATGATTTCCATATTCTACTACATACTACTTCCATAGT
The DNA here is from genome assembly GCA_033119425.1 of Bufotes viridis. Lineage (NCBI taxonomy): Eukaryota > Metazoa > Chordata > Amphibia > Anura > Bufonidae > Bufotes > Bufotes viridis. Next base: position 221,712,765 of record CM065592.1, on the reverse strand, counting down.
CAACTATATGGAAAGGAAGGGACTGTAGTACTAGTAAATTGGCCAGGTGCACCTTCAGCTTCTGCGCCGTTGGATGAGTGCATGCACACTGTTGTCTTTTTTGCAATCACCTCAGTGATTGATTGCTGTAGAAGCAAGGAACGAGAAGAAGAGGGAGGAGCATCAGGAGCAACAGACGACATCGAAGTCCATGTAAAGGAACAACAGCTTCCGAATAATGACGTTGACAAGCCCTGACTGCTGGAGAGGGGGTGTTGGGCAGTAGGAGATGCAGTGGTTGCTTTGAAGGGCCCAGTAAACTGTCTGTTGGCTATAGTGTATAGTAACTGTACCAGTAATGTAACGGATTAACTATGAATGTGGCAGCAGTTAAACAAAATGCATTTAGCGATATATTAGACCGCCCTTAATACTGAGGCACAATAATTCTATATATTAACTAAAACATTAATGGGGATTGTGTCAGTAGTTGAACAAGATGCACGCGCCGATACATGAGACTGCCCTTTAAGGGCCCATTCACACGACCGTATGTACTGATCCGTACCCGTTCCGCAAATTTGCAAAAATGCGGATTGCAACGGAAATGTTTCTATAAGCAATCTGTATTTTTGGGGATGTCTGTCCGCAATTTTATTGACCCACCCCAAATCAAAATTGATACATTATCAGACAGGTCTGTCTAGAGTGCCAGACAGAGAAAAATAATCATTTGAGTTTTGGCAGTGATTAGGTTTGGCTGTAAAATGGCTTTTTCTGTAGAAAATGTAATAGTGATGGTCCAGGACAGAATAGAACTATGGGACACTCGGTCTAAATTGTACCATGACCGTGTCCGTGGTGCGAAATTGCCAAAAACCTTTTGCCGGACCAAGGGTGATAGCAAACTCCTCAGAGCATGCTGCACATGCTACAAACTTCATGAATGAAAACTATATGAAACATACATCATCATAATAATTTTATTCAAATAGTAAAAAATATATATATTTTTTTCACAGTAAAAAACTTAAAGACTCATGGAACTCATGTTGTGATCAGTTTCGTAGTGAGAAAATGCCCACAAAGGGCGAAGTGGCGATAGCAGGGACAAGCTGAAGAAACCCCATTTGTATACGAAACAACTTATGTTTCTCAAATCGATATTTGAACTAAGACCGTAAGTATATATTTTTTTTTAAGAATTTAACATTTTAAAAATTTCAAAAAATTTTAGCTACATTTTTTTATTTTTCTATCTTAATATTTTCCATATAAAGAACAGTTGACAGTCTGGAGGAAGAAACAGGAGAAAGTCAGTCTGCTGATCCATTATTGGTCATATCCCCGCTGGAGCCCTCCTCTCTGGCACCAACACTGCCTATACCTGCCACACCACAGGCGGAGATACCCACCACTCCTGATGTTGGCCAAGGAGAAAAGTGCACGACTAAGCGCAAGCGTGCTACTCCTCCTCAGCCTGTTTCAGGATCAAATACGCGAGACTTGGTAGGCAGTCAAGTTCTCGAGGATTTATCCCGAAAAAGGCCTGAGTGTCATGAGGATTCCATTATGTTGGGACTGGGGCCTTTTCTACAAAGGGTTCCCAGATCCCGACAACATATGTGTGTGGCACCCATTACCGCAGTTTTAGAGCTTATGTATGCCTATGTATGTGTATAATTTCTTAAATGATTCCCGTAAGCAACTTCACGTACCGGCAGCTTCCCTAATGCAGCAGCAGCCTTTTCCACCTCAAACAACCCCAAACTATGTTTCAGGGACAAAGGCCTACATGGGTCTTTTCTGAGGCCTCTACCTCTGTAAACGAGCCATACTCGTACACACGAGACCTTAATGATTTCTAATTATTTTTTTTCAGTAAAATATTTTTTGGTATAAAAACCCATTTTTTGTTACTTTTTCTTTATAATAATGTGTTTAATATCAAAGCATATAAACATGGCACTATATCACTGGTTTCCATTTGGACCACTGCTGCAGTGCCAGAGGTTAGCCCCATCACAAATGTAGTACTGACCTTACAAACTACTGTTGGTGTCATGCATCAAGTTCCTTCCAAGGGTACTTTCACAGTAGCGGTTGGACGGATCCGACAGGCTGTTCACCCTGTCAGAGCGGCAGCACAAGGGTATTTTCAGCAGGGCGGACAGGCCTGCTGCAAGTGTGAAGGTACCCTAAGACAACTATACAGACATTTTGACACTCATACACAGGCGAGAATTCAATGTTGGTGCAATGCGAGATGTGAATGCATTGCAACCACATTAATTCAGACCCATTTACTTCATGAGGTTGTGCAGCGTTTATTTTAAGACAGGACCTGTGCTTTATGAAATTCGCTGCATGTTCTATTGTCTGCATTTGTCATATAAAAGAATGGTGCATCGTGCAAATCACATAGCATCCGCAAGCAAGTGTGGATGCAATGCGGTTTTCAGTGATGGTTGCTAAAGATACGAGGGATGAGTGAACCATGACCCCATTTTTTATGTTACATTATTACATGTTAATAATGGAAAATAATGTCATGTACACAAGAACAAGCCCAAACTTTGGTTAAGAAGTCTGGCTTACCGTCTGGGTAGCAAACACTTCTGGGAAATGCACCTACAAGGTGAATGGGGCATACATAGTTTGGCATTGCACTCTGCGCATGCAATGCCGCCCACAATTCATATCATATTTATGGAGCACACGAAAGTTGCACTCTGGACTATTACTGTCAACTAATGCCAACAGCACTATAGAAAAATATTGTTTAAAATTAAAATATTGGGACCCTGAGTGAGGGGGTTTCTTAACACGTATGTGTTTGTTATTCAATGCCCCCATCAGCAATTCTATGCCAATCTTCTGCTTTGGGTTGAGGCATCACCGCGTCTCTTAGTCGCTGCCAGATAAGTTGACATGTGTGACAGACGATCCCAGATATGGTTGAGATTCCCAGAAAATACTCATAATGCAATGAGGCAAAAGAGTTCCCAGTTGCAAGGAACCTGTGGAGAGAAAAAAAAATGTATTAAGTTCCATATAGTATAAATATTATATTTAAATTTAATTTAAAGGGTTAATATCATCATAGACAATGTGGGCATATTGCTCTCATATGCCCCCATTGCCTGATAGGTGCGGGTCCCAACGCTGGGTCCCAACTCTGACTTCCGGAAGGAGGGGGGGGCAGAGATGGCTAACACTGTGCCTACGATCTTTGCAACGAACTTTGGCTCTGTACAATGGGAGATCTTAAAATGCGAGATCCTGAAGGTAGAATTTGTGCTGGGCAGAGACTTCCAGTTTTTTTTGTCAATTATAGAACAGAGAAAGTGTTTTAAAATGAGCAGATGAAAAATCCAAGGAAAAATCTTCAGCAGAGTATGTGACTCATCGGCCTGAGAAAAAAAACTGGATTCAAGACCAAGGACTTTTGCATGGCAACTGCTGCGCTGAGGATCCTCTATGTGTTTGAATGACCAGGAACCAAAGGCTGGAGGTACCTAAGATCCAGGAGAAGGATGATGACCTGTGTTGTGATGTTCTTATAGCACCCTCATCTCCCGGGAGTTTCAAATCCATGATTACTGTGGGTAAGAGCATTCCTATTATTGTGTGTGTGGCAGAAAATGTGATAGAAAGCAAGGCTCTGGAGGTTGGGCATGTTGCTGACCAGTGCCTAAGTGTCTCAAAAGCCATAAACTGTGGTGTGAGCCGGCGGCAGTTGTTATGAGCCGAGCCAGTAGGTGTTGAGACACTGGGAATAGAGACTGCGCCAAAAATGTGCGATATTGTGAATGGCAATAAAGTTAAAGAGTTGTTGGATGCAGGGAGCCAGGTGAGCCTGGTACAGGCCAGCTTGGTAGCTGGGGACAGGGGCGTAACTACCGGGGAACCAGCTGCTTCGGGGCCCGGGCTTACAGGGGGCCCGGCAAGCACGTGTTGTCTTCACTCCTCTCCTCCCCTGGGTAATCAGCACGTGTCCTCACTCCTCTCCCGATCGCTAATTACACAGTGAATCGCAGTGTCCTCTCGCCCTTGTCTATTTAAAACTTATTTTTTCTTTCTTTCAGAAAAGCTTGCCCTGGGGATCGAACCTGCGACCATTAGGTTCAAAGGCAAGAGACTTATCCACAAGGCTATATCAGCTGCATAGCCAAATAGCTATAATTAAAAAAAAAAAAAAAAAAAAAAAAAAACATGACCTCTAGATGTGGAGAACTTTGATAGTGTATCCATACACATTACAGCTGCACCAGCACATTGTATATGGATGTAGCAGAGCTTGGTGTGTTGGGGCAGCTGTAATGTGTATAGATACACTATCAAAGTTCTCCTTATCTAGAGGTCTTATTTTTTTTTTTTTAGCTACCTGGCTATGCAGCTGATACAGTATTGTGGTTAAGTGTCTTGCCTTTCATCCTGATGGTCACAGGTTCGATTCCCCTCACAAACTTTTCTGAAAGACAGGATAAATGAGGCTTGCCTAACATGGAGGTAAGTATATGTGTTGTTTTTTTATTTTTTATTTTTTTAAATACTGGACTTTTACTTTACTGCCACAGGGGAGGAGGGGGCTATTGGCACTATGATATTGGCAAATGGGGGGGGGGAGAGATAGGCACTTCATATTGGCACACACATTAGGGGGCAGGGGGAGAGGATGGCACTATGATATTGGGATGGGGGAAGACAGAGGCACTTGATATTGGCACATTATAGGGGGCACTATGGGGAGAGGAGCACTATGGGGGCATCTGATGCTATATGGCTGGCTACTGGCACATTATAGGGTGGGTTTATATGGCTGACTACTGGCACATTATAGGGGGGGTTATATGGCTGACTACTGGCACATTATAGGGGGGTTATATGGCTGGCTACTGGCACATTATAGGGGGGCTGGGGGGGCTATATGGCTGACTACTGGCACATTATAGGGGGGCTCTATGGCTGGCACATTATAGAGGGGGAGCGAAACGCGCGGGTAGGGGGGGCCCAATACAAAAATTTGCTGTGGGGCCCAGTCATTTCTAGCTACGCCCCTGGCTGGGGACTATATGCTGGATAAACAACTGAGTGTGATGGATATTCATGGGGATAGCAAGTTCTATCCTGTGGCTCTCACTGAGTGTGTGATTCCAGTGGGAACTGGGACTTATGAACTTGGTGTTCCAAATATGCTCATGCATGACATAATGTTGGGCCGTGATTTCACCTTGTTTGGGGAGTTGTGGGGAAGAGGAGACACTACTGTAGCAAGTGACAAAACTGCCGCAGAACCTGTTTGTGTCCCTTTAAATTATGGTGTAAGGGAGATGCATATTGAAAACAATAACTTAGGTGAAATGACCATTAAAACAATCGAGCAGATGAGGTGCAGAATGAACATGTGAAGTTAACTGAAATGCATAATGAAAGTATGGGGTTATGTGAAATATGTGATGATTAGAGATGAGCAAATCGAAGTTGACCAAGTGGAATTCGATCCGAATTTCAGGAAAAATTACATTCATCCCAAAGACGAATTTCCTTGTGCTTGGTGGTAACGAATCGCCTTTTTTCTAAAATGTCTGCTGCACATGTTAGAATGAGGAAGTAAGAAGCCTGGGAATGAGTGATCACCCACAATGCATGCAGCCAGCCAATAAGCAGCTAGCCAGCCCCTGTGATGTCAAAGCCCTATAAATATTCTCAGCCTGCTGGGTCTCCACCATTTTACAGTGAACTTAGTGCAGGGAGAGACGATATAGGCACTAGGGACAGTGTTTAGGAAAGACTTTATTCATTTAAGAAAAAAAACTATTGAGCTGTTCAGGGAAAGATTATTCATAGTGTAGGGAAAGGATAGGGAGACATTATCGACACTATAGGGAGAGAGCAGGGACCAATAGTTTACTGTTGTCTGTTTCTTTTTTTTTTCTTTAGTTTTTATGTGTGTTATATATTATTACAATTAATATTGCAGAATGTACTATGACCATTCACATTCAGATGACATTGTTGATATATATACCAATATGTTTTTTCTCGCAATATACCTAACATACCTGCAGTGATGCAATAATTACTTAAAGGGAACTTGTCACCAGGAAATTCACTGATAAAGCAGGCATGCTGCCCTGTAGAGCTCACCCTGCTGAATATAATGATACCTTTCACTTGGTGATCTGTTGCTTTATTGTGGAGAAAAAGTACTTTTAATCCATATGCTAATGAGCTGATTTGAGTCCAGTAGTTGATATGAGTCCAGCGTTTTTTCTATTCAGAGCTGTAGCCACTCCCCTATTTACTTCAGATGTAAAAGGGGCGTGGTTTATTACATCATTTATTTATTTTAATAATTGGCGGGAAAATGAATAACAGGGAATGCTAAGGTATTATATTACTAAGGTAAAAAAAGGGGTAGGAATATACTATTGAAGTTAGTAATTATAATAAGGGCTAGTTTGTTCATGGAGTGATAAACACATGTTTGATAAACAATTATTTAAATGAAGGATATAATAAACCACACCCCTTTTACATTTGAAGAAGTGAATAGGGGAGTGGCTACAGCTCTGAATAGAAAAAACGCTGGACTCATATCAACTACTGGACTCAAATCAGCTCATTAGTATCTGGATTAAAATTACTATTTCTCCACAATAAAGCAACAGATCACCAAGTGAAAGGTATCATTATATTCAGCAGGGTGAGCTCTACAGGGCAGCATGCCTGCTTTATCAGTGAATTTCCTGCTGACAGGTTCCCTTTAAGTGATTTACAATGTTTTTATACATTTGAGTGCAATGTCTGTTATAAAAAAAAATTGAAAACTAAATAAAAACTATTTGCAAAGGAGATATTCTATTACATCTGGCTGCACTAATTAAGGTTACTAAAAGTGATCTATTACTACAGATTTTAGGTTGTTTGCATTCTTTGATGCATCAGTAATTCCAGTAATCCTAGTTTCTGTTATTGGGTTGAAAGTGTGGTCTAATACAACAGGTTTTGGGGTGTATTTAGTTGATATATAAGTGTATCCATTCCTCCTTGATTCTGGTGTGAAATTGCACTCTGATACAAACAGTTTTTGGGGTGTATTTAGTTTATATATAAGTACTTCCATCCATTCTTGCTTCTGGGATAAAAGTGTGGTCTGGCATGCAGCACCAGTGAAGAAAGCAGAGCCGCTGAGGCGGCCGTTCGCCGCAGCAGAACACTCTACACACTTTTAGGGTGGTCAAATTCTTTTACACTTAATTCGATACCTCATTCAGTAGTTGCGGAGTTGATGTGAATTAGCGGCCTGATACTACACACTTTAGGGTGAGTTCACACTTCTGTTATTTGATCAGTTATTACTATATTTTTTTGTGAGCCAAAACCAGTAGTGAAGCCTACTCAGAGATAAGGTGTAATGGAAACATCTGCATCTGTTCTGTGCTTTTGACCCAAACCTGGTTTGATACTACACATGGGTGTTCAAATTCTTTTACACTTAATTTGATGTATCAATCCCTAGTTGAGGAGTTGGTGTGAAATCACAGCATGATACTACACACGTTTAGGGTGTTCAAATTCTTTTACATTTAATTTGATGCGTCAATCAGTAGTTGCATAGTTGTTGCGAAACTGCGGCCTGACACAATTGCTCTTTTACCCTTGCAGTTAATATTACTGTACAGTATGTCGGACAGACAGGTGAAGAGGAGAGATCCACTGCTTCCTCTGGTAGGCAGGCAAGTAGCTGGTGTTACTAGTGGTCAAGCACGTGACTCTGAGACTGGTGAGGGTGACATCAGTTGCGTGCAGACAGTAGTGGATAATGATGATGTAGCTGATCACACGAGGAAGCCGGGTGAAGAGGGGGCTTCCTCATCAGGAGAACAGGGAACAGCGGCTGAGCCAGCAGGGTGTCAGCATGGCCGTGAGTCAGCAGGGTGGCAGCAGTGTGAGATCTGTAGCCAAACATGCCCAGGGTAGACCGTGTGCTATGCAGGAAACTACCTGCCCGGAAACAAGTTTCATGGAGGCAGCGGTGGCAGGCAATCAGCACAGAGTAGTGGGGGGGAAATGCCATACTTGGCAGTGTAGGGATTTTCATCAAGCCGCCGGAGGACGTCAGCATGGCCCACTCTGTGACTAGGCCACTGTGTTGACTCCTCATGCAATTCCTCATATGATTCCCACACTTACCACTCTGTGGCTGGGCCGCTGTGTAAACTCCTCATGCTGTTACCACCCTCCCCATAATGTAATTGGGCCACTGTGTTGACTCCTCATGCGGTTGCCACCTTCCCCATAATGTAACTGGGCCACTGTTGTTGACACCTCATGTTGCTGCCACCTCACCACTCTGTAAGTGGGCCACTATGTTGACTCCTCATGCGGTTGCCACCCCACCACTGTGTCACTGCACCACTGTGTTGACTTCTCATGCAATTCCTCATGTGATTCCTACCCTCACCACTCTGTCACTGGCCACTGTGTTGACTACTCATGCTGTTGCCACCTCCCCACTCTGTCACTGGCCCACTGTGTTGCCACTCTCCCCATAATATAACTGGGCCAATGTGTTGACTCCTCATGCGATTCCCACCCTTACCAATCTGTGACTGACCACTATGTTTGACTCCTCATGCTGTTGCCACCTCCCCACTCTCTCCCCCCCATGCTTTCCTACAGTGCACACATTAATTATAATGCCCCCTATAGTTCTCACAGTAGTTATCATAACCCCTACAGTGGGCCCAATAATTATAATGCCTACTATAGTGCTGCTAGTAATTATCATATCCTTCATAGTGCTCCAAGTAGTTATTATGCTCTCCTCTAGTGGCCCAGTATTTATAATGACCCCTTATAGTGCTCTTAATAGTTATAGTGCTCCTATAGTGGTACAAGTATTTATTTTGCCATCAAAGTGCCTCCAGTAGTTATAGTGCCCCCATAGAGTCCCTAATAGTAGTAATGTACTTATAATGTCCCCTAAATTGGCACAATACTTATAATTCCCCATGGTGCCCCCAGTAGTTATAATGTCCCCTATTTTTTTGCTGTTGATTGCCATCAGCAACGGACTACAAGTGCAGGATTTTCTCCCCTATATACATGCACAACTGCATATGGGTTTGAGCATGTTCTGCCTGTTTAACACCACACCACGTTTTATAATGTCCCCAATAGTGGCCCAACACATAATGCCCATAGTACCTATAATGTCTCTACAGTGCCCAGTATTTATAATTCCTCCCATAGTGCCCCCAGTACTTATAATCCACCTCATAGTATCCTAAGTACTTATAATGTCCCCTACAGTGCCTCAGTACTTGTAATCCCCCTGTGTTGCACCCAGTATCCATAATGCCCCTATAGTGACTCAGTAGTTATTATCCCAGTACACTAATTATCTGCCATATCTGAGCCCATTATTGGGGGTACACTTCAAATTGAAGACTATGCTGTTAGCCTTTCTTTCATTAAACAGGCCCAGTTGGGTCAGGCCATTTATTCACTGAATGTTTCGTTTTTCAACTCAATTAATTATTGACTAGAAATAAAAAGCTATGGTATACTGTTACTGTGACAGATGCATTTACTCCGACATCCTATGTGTAGCTTGGTTTTCAAGGTCCATTGTCTTTATACTTATTGTATTAAGGAGCATTAATCCAGCTACTGGACTTAAAGTAATGCACATATCCATACATGTAAAGCTTTTAAGTGCTCATCACCACATCTCACTAGAATAATAGTCATAATATTCCATATATAAAGTGCTGAACCTGCAGAAACTGATCCCTGACACTTTGGTTGCAAAATGATGCAGCTTTGTGAAACAACAGAAGATAATATCCAAATTCTTAAATGACTGAATCTGATGACTACAATAATTGTCTTTAAAAGTCATGCATGCATGAAGTCACTCTTAGCATTTGACAGCCTGGAACAGTTTCAGGCTGTTTCTCTCTTCTAATGATGCACATTTGTGGCACAACATATATATAACAACAGATGTAACAGAAGTTCTCTGCATAACCATTTTTTCAAGGTCAGGCTTGCATATAATGAGAAAAACAAAATTACTTCCTTAATTATTTTGTTTAGATCTAGTCACTGGAAATGGATATTTGCAATTAGAAAGAGCTTATCTTTTTGAAATGCAAAGGGAAAGATTTTAAATATTTGTAGGTCATAACACCATGATAGGCTGCGGTACAATCGTTTGATATTTCCCGATATTTTTGTACTTGGACAGCCATTTAGAAGGGTGTGAGAATACGGTCGGTTTATTTCTGAACCTTTGCAGTAAGAGAGAAAGACTGAGCAAACAGCATTGTTTATAAAGTTAATTGGTTGGAAATAATCACCAAGCAGTAGAAAGGCACGGAAAGGCTTCAGTCAATTTAGACCTTTTTCTCTTGTGCAAGTCATAAACCCTTCATTAGAAACCTCTGCAGTTTCTTTATATTGTTATTATTGTTTTCAGGCATGAAATTATTTAAATTATCTAGTGCTTCAACAACCATATTTCATGTAAACCTTTTTTTAAATATGCAAATGATTAAACCATTTCTTATTAATGTACTATTGCAATACTTTTAAAATGATCCAACTTAAAGAGCAATATATACGGTAACTACTATTTATATTTTGTTTTTATTTTTCTTATCTTTTTGATAAAGAGGTGGTCTCCCTGACAACCACTTAAAAGAATTCTGTCAACAGGAAATTCACTAATAAATCAGGCACAATGGGGGAGATTTATCAAAACCAATGTAAAGTAGAACTGGCTTAGTTGCCCATAGAAACCAATCAGATTCCACCTTTCTTGTTCAAAAGGAGATCTGAAAAATGAAAGGTATATTCTGACTGGTTGCCCGATGTTTTGTAGGACTAGCTTAGGGCTTGTTCATATCAACATTATGCATTCTGTTATGGCTTTCCTTTCCTTTATAACGTAAAATGAAGGAATCCATAAGATTGAAATCAAAACAGAAGCCTTTAAGAGGCATTCCATTTTGATCCGTCATTATAGAAGTCCCGTCGACAGGATTTTGTTTTCCGTTTAGCATAATGGAAACCAGACGGATCCGTTAGGCTTTCCCAAAGGCTTCTATTATGGCGGATCAAAACAGAATGCCTCTTAAAGGCTTCCATTTTGATTTCCATCTTATGGATTCCGTTATTTTCAAAGCCATAATGGAATGCATAACAGTGATGTTAACAAGCCCTTAGCTGAATGTAATACCTTTCACTTAGTGATCCATTGCTTTACTTTGTAAAATTAGTTTTAATCCAAATGCAAATGATCCTCCTGCTTCCTCTACCAGCCCCTCCCTCAACATCTTGATTGACAGTGCCAGGCGAGATGGCTATCACGAAACGTAGACCTGTCAATCAAGAAGTAGAGGCAGGAGCTGGAAGAGGACGTAAAGGAGCAATGGTGCACTAAGTGGCTTGGGCTCTACTTCAGGGAACTTAACTACTCATTTGTATATGGATCAAAAACACTTTTTCTTCAGAATGAAACAAGGGACCTGTAAGTAAAATGTATCATTACATTCACCTGAAATAGCCCTAAGACATTTTGAGACATTTATCAAAGCTATTGTGATGTTAAAAAGTCACAAATTATGGTGGACATTTGCATCATGGCACTATTTAGAAACGGGGAGTGGGAAGTGACCTTGTAGACATAGCTGTGTGTGCACTATTAAATGCATTTGTGTTATTTTTTTGTTTCATGGTTTTATTTCCTTTTAAAATTTTGCATGTCACTAGCTAAATTAGAAAAAAAGAAATCCACTTGTGTAAGTTAAACATTAATCTTAAAAGGTTCAACTTTTTGTAATAAAGCTACTGTCAAATTATACAGAACCAAAGCATAGGCTATTAGTGAGGGAGACAGTTCAGCTCCTCCTACCTCCTTCTGTTTCCTTCACAGTGACTTCTACACATAGTAACATAGGGGCACATTTATTAAGACCGGCATTTTAGACAAACAAAAAAACAAGCCTTAATATGGCTATGTGAATGGAAATATAAAAAAGGGAACCTGTCACATTGAACATGGTGTTTGAGCTGCAGGTAACATGATATAGAGCAGGAAGAGCTGAGCAGATTGATAGATAGTTGTATGACAATAGATTCAGTATAACTTGTAGTTTATACATTCATATTCCTGCCTATTCTGGGCTTTGAAGTCAAGGAGGCAATCATATCAGTAATTGATAGCCTGTCCTATATTACTGTGTATACAGAGATAGCTGTCAATCACTGATAGGACCACCTCCTTGACTTCAACGCCCAGAAAGAGCAGGAATACAAATGGATATATTACAAGTTATACTGAATCTTTTCCCATAAAACTACATATCAATCTGCTCAGCTTCTCCTGTTCTATAACATGGTGCCTGAATATTACACTGTATTTTCATGGTGACAGTTAACATAGTAACATAGTAACATAGTAACATAGTATATAAGACCGAAAAAAGACATTTGTCCATCCAGTTCGGCCTGTTTCCTACAAGTTGATCCAGAGGAAGGCAATAAACCCTGTGAGGTAGAAGCCGATTTTCCCCACTTAAGGGGAAAAAAATTCCTTCCTGACTCCCATCAGGCAATCAGAATAACTCCCTGGATCAACGACCCCTCTCTAGTAGCTGTAGCCTGTAATATTATTACACTCCAGAAATACATCCAGGCCCCTCTTGAATTCCTTTATTGTACTCACCATCACCACCTCCTCAGGCAGAGAGTTCCACAGTCTCACTGCTCTTACAGTGAAGAATCCTTTTCTATGTTTGTGTACAAACCTTCTTTCCTCTAGACGCAGAGGATGTCTCCTTGTCACAGTCACAGTCCTGGGGATAAATAGATTATGGGACAGATCTCTGTACTGACCCCTGATATATTTATACATAGTTATTAGATCTCCCCTCAGTCGTCTTTTTTCTAAAGTAAGTAACCCTAATTTTGATAACCTTTCAGGGTACTGTAGATCCCTCATTCCAGTTATTACTTTAGTTGCCCTCCTCTGAACCCTCTCCAGCTCTGCCATGTCTGTCTTGTTCACAGGAGCCCAAAACTGTACACTGTACTCCATGTGTGGTCTGACTAGTGATTTGTAAAGCGGTAGGACTATGTTCTCATCACAGGCGTCTATACCCCTTTTGATGCAACCCATTATCTTATTGGCCTTGGCAGTAGCTGCCTGACACTGGTTTTTGCAGCTTAATTTGCTGTTTATTAAAATTCCTAGATCCTTTTCCATGTCAGTGTTACCGAGTGTTTTACCATTTAATATGTACGGGTGACTTGCATTATTCCTTCCCATGTGCATAACTTTACATTTGTCAGTGTTAAACCTCATCTGCCATTTTTCTGCCCAAGCCTCCAATCTATCCAGATCCCTCTGTAGCAGAAAACTGTCCTCTTCAGTGTTAATTACTTTACACAGTTTAGTGTCATCTGCAAAAATAGATATTTTACTGTGCAGGCCTTCTACAAGATCATTAATAAATATATTGAAGAGAATAGGTCCCAATACTGACCCCTGAGGAACCCCACTAGTTACAGTGACCCAATCTGAGTTTCTACGGTTAATAACCACCCTCTGTTTTCTGTCACTTATCCAGTTACTTACCCACATACAGACATTTTCTCCCAGTCCGAGCATCCTCATTTTATATACTAACCTTTTATGAGGTGCGGTATCAAATGCTTTGGAGAAGTCCAGATATACGACATCCATTGATTCGCCGCTGTCAAGTCTAGAACTTACCTCCTCATAGAAGCTGATTAAATTCGTTGACCGATCCCTCATGAAGCCATGCTGATATGGCGTTATTTGCTTATTTTTATTGAGATACTCCAAAATAGCATCTCTTAGAAACCCTTCAAACAGTTTACCAACAATAGATGTTAAACTTACCGGCCTATAATTTCCAGGCTCTGTTTTTGGACCCTTTTTGAATATTGGCACCGCGCTGTAAAACCCCCTACACGATCGCTTTGGCTGCCATGACTATTGCGCGGCAGCACGCGTGATCCAACCCATATTCTCCCATAAAACAGCGCGCTCCCATAAAACAGCCACTTCGCGGCAGAAGCGCGCGTCATATGCGCGCCCTGGGAACACGCGAAGTGTGTTCCCGGGGTTAAGGCAGTAAAAATGATAAAGAAAACATGCAAAATCTCTGTCGGGAACAGGTTAATTCTTGTTTTTGGTCAATGTGAAGTGTAATTAGTATTTTCGTGAAAGAAGTTGGACTCTTTTATTTGTAACATTGCTACACCTGGTGTTATAAAAGAACCACACTAGTTTACATGTAATCTGTGTTCCTGTGGCATTTGATGGACAGTTCACTTTATCCATCTGCATTTCACCCGTCAGTTGATTTTCCTCAAGACTTCATCTTCCTCCACAATACCTCCCTGATCACTTTCAATTTAAACCACTGGATGTCACAGATATTTGTAGTATGTGCATACGTTAAACAGTAGATGTAGCGCAGATAAAGTCGCTGGCTGCAGCAGCCAAACAATTGCACGCTATTTAGCGCAAAAAGATATATTGCTGCCAGATACAACAATAGTCCTTAAAGGGACTTTGGGGTCTCTAACAATTGCATGCAATTTAGCGCAGGTTGCGATATCCTGAGCCGAACTGATATTCTGCTGAGCCGAACTGGCATACTGCCGAGCATGCTCACTCAACACTAGTTTCTAACTCTCTTTCCCATAAGATATATATTTCTAACAATAAAAAAGGAACAATCTTAACCACCTGAGGACCATCTAACACACGGATGCGTCTGGCGGGCAGTCCTCTTCATCTGGGTGGACGCATCGGCGCGTCATCTCGCGAGATGCGAGATTTCGCGCTGATGCCGCCGCGCATGCGCACTGCGCGGCGGTGAAAAGTTAAAGGACAAGTTCAAGAAGAGGTCATCAGCCTGCCAGCCAATGATTATCGCTGGCAGGCTGATGATTTTTAAAAAAAACTAATTGCAAGCCATCTAACACATTTTATTTATAAATATAATGTGTTAAATGGCTTCTGTGCCTTTTCTTGCCTCCTTTTCGTCGGTTGGACCCAGTAGAGAGCACACCTCTACTGTAAGTACACCAAGCACTACACTTTAGGCCCTGATCACCCCCATCACCCCAATTAACCCCTTGATCACCCCTTTCAATCACCTGTCAATCACTAGTGAAAGGGAAAAAAGTGATCAGTGTCAACTGTCACTTTTTTTTTCACTAGTATTGACTGTTAGGTTTAGTTTAGTTTAGGCCCCTTTGGTAGGTAGTTAGCTTCTGTTAGCGCCCAGCCCACCGCACCACAGTCACCGATTCGCTGATTAGCGTAGCGCTAATCAGCATTTGTACTTTATAGTATCTGTAAGTGATCAGAACTGATCACGGTCAGATCTATAATAGTATTAGTGTCACCTTAGTTCGCCCCCACCCAAAACGCAGTGTTTGCCCGATCAGGCCTGATCTGTCGCCCACACGTGCGTTCACCCATGCCCGCCTCGCCGCAGTGACAAAAATATATATATTTTTTATCACTGCACAGCCATCTTCACAAGCGCTGCAGCGATAAAAAAATCAGTTTTGATCTTTTTTATCAATCGCAGCGGCTTCCTGTACTTCGCTAGCCTCCCATTTGTAAGACAGGCTTGCTCTTTTCTTGAGTAGTCTCAGGGAATACCCCTAAATTTAGTCATACAAATGTCAAATAAGGGGTATTCTCCTGAAGAGGCCTACAGGATTCTGACCCAGTCGGATGAGGAATGGGAACCCTCATCTGACGAATCTAGCGGGTCAGAATATGAACCTGTAGAAAGCAGTGGCAGTCTGACCCAAAGTTCGGACGAGGAGGTTGAGATCCCTGATAGCACCAGGCGTACCCGGCCCCGTGTCGCTAGACCGCAGGTAGTGCATGATCCGTTTCAAGGGCAGCAGAGTGGGGCTGGCGCTGTGAGGCATACACCAGCAGCGCAGGCCATCCTGAACTTTCTACCAGCACTGCCGTACAACATGGTGAAGTGGCGAGCACCAGAAGGGCAGTTGAAGCTGGTACGGTGGCACGTGCAGTAATTCCCCCGCCGCAGCCACCGCGCAGACAGGCCCGTAGAGCCCTTAGAGTCCCTGAGGTGCTGGCAAACCCTGATTGGCAGCCCCCATCTTCAGCCGCACCATTAGTTCCCCCTTTCACCGCCCAGTCAGGAGTTCGGGTGGAGACAGCTCAGATCGGATCGGCACTGGGGTTTTTTGAGCTGTTCTTCACTGCAGAGCTCTATGACTTAGTCGTGGCAGAAACAAATCGGTATGCCACTCAATTTATAAACGCCAACCCGGGAAGCTCTTATGCCCAGACTTTCCGGTGCCTTGTGTAATGAAGAACTGCTCGCAGTGAAATGGAGAGACAAGCGTGACGTTTACATGCTCTCCTCCATTCACGCAGACACGACAGTCCAAATTGAACGGGCAACCAGTGTCATTGAAAAGCCCCTCTCGGTCCACGACTATAATTTGCTCATGGGAGGAGTGGACTTCAATGACCAGATGTTGGCCCCATATTTGCTTTCCCGCAGGACCAGACGCTGGTATAAGAAGGTGTCTGTATATTTAATTCAATTGGCTATATATAATAGTTTTGTTCTCTACAGTAAGGCTGGGAGAACAGGATCCTTCCTCAAATTTCAGGAAGAGATCATCGAGAACCTCCTGTATCCAGGAGGTTCCGTGGCCCCAACCACCAGTGTAGTGAGCCGTCTACAGGAGCAACATTTCCCCAATGTCGTTGCTGGTACCTCAAACCAACCACCACCCCGAAAAAGATGTCGTGTCTGTAGCAGGAGTGAAATAAGGCGTGACACCCGCTATTTCTGTCCTGACTGTCCTAACCACCCTGCCCTATGCCTAGGGGAGTGTTTTTGGAAGAACCACACTCAGGTACACTTAGGGACATAGGGACAGCACAACACAGGTAGTTTTTCCACTCAGGCTCTAGGGTCTCTCAGGATACTAGGTTTTGAAAGACCCTAACCCTCAGTTCACACTTGCGCGTTTTACAGCGCGTTCGAACCTGCTGTAAAACGCTCAACAGGAGAAAACTCATGTTTCCCTATGGGCATGGTTCTCACCTGAGCATTTTACAGCGCGTTTGAACGCGCTGTAAAACGCCCTACGCTCAAAGAAGTTCTTGAGCTTCTTTGGGGCGTTTTGTCGCGTGTTTGCACCCATAGACTTCAATGGGAACGCGCCTAAAACGCGCGTTTAACACGCGTTAAAGTGTAGTTATGCCTTTTTCAATTGGTCTCCAAAATCACGAACGCGCGTATGACGCGCGTTTCCTATTTGCAAAAACGCGCTGTAAAAGTGGCACACATGTGGTATCGCCGTACTCGGGAGAAGTAGGGCAATGTGTTTTGGGGTGTATTTTTACATATACCCATGCTGGGTGTGAAAAATATCTCTGTAAATTGACAACTTTGTATAAAAAAATGGAAAAAGTTGACATTTACAGAGATATTTTTCACACCCAGCATGGGTATATGTAAAAATACACCCCAAAACACATTGCCCTACTTCTTCCGAGTATGGCGATATCACATGTGTGCCACTTTTTTGCAGCCAAGATGCGCAAAGGGGCCCTAAATCCAATGAGTACCTTTAGGCCCCTTTCACACGGGCGAGTTTTCCTCGCTGGTGCAATGAGTGAGGAGGACGCATTGCACCCGCACTGAATCCGGACCCATTCATTTCTATGGGGCTGTGCACATGAGCGGTG
Organism: Bufotes viridis; assembly: GCA_033119425.1. Lineage (NCBI taxonomy): Eukaryota > Metazoa > Chordata > Amphibia > Anura > Bufonidae > Bufotes > Bufotes viridis. Next base: position 221,694,977 of record CM065592.1, on the reverse strand, counting down.
ATTTTCACGCATCACTTCTGCGTTGCGTGAAAATTGCAGTATGCTCTATATTCTGCGTTTTTCACGCAACGCAGGCCCTATAGAAGTGAATGGGGCTGCGGGAAAATCGCAAGCATCCGCAAGCAAGTGCGGATGCAGTGCGATTTTCCCGCATGGTTGCTTAGCAACGGGACCAGATCTTTATTATTTTCCCTTATAACATGGTTATTAGGGGAAATAATAGCATTCTTAATAAAGAATGCATAGTAAAATGAAGTGGAAGGGGTTAAAAATAATAAAAGTTAACTTACCTTAGCCACTTGAACGCATAGTTTCAATCTGTCCTCTCTTTCCCTGCATCAGCTAAGAACTTGGATTGGACCATGTGATGTGATGTCATCACAGGTCCTTTAGTTCTTAGCTGATGCAGGGAAAGAGAGGACAGATCGCAACTACGCGATCAAGTGGCTAAGGTAAGTTAACTTTTATTATTTTTAACCCCTTCCACTTCATTTTACTATGCATTCTTTATTAAGAAGGCTATTATTTCCCCTTATAACTAGAGATGAGCGAACTTTAAAAAAAAGTTTGGCGTTCGGCGTTCGGGTTGTGGTAACTCGCGCATCCCGTTATGGATTCCACTATCGCGGCATATGGAATCCATAAGGGGCGGCTTCCACCAACCCGAACTGTTGAACAGCCGAAGGACCTGGGGTGACGTCACCGTCATGTGATCAGTGCAGGGGGCGTGGCTCAGCCCGTGAGGCAGCGGTGGAGCCAGCAAGTCGCTAACATGGCTGGGAGAATCGTGGCTCCGATGTGGTGGTCCAGACTTCCACAGCAACCGCTGCATCACCCAGTGGCACACACCCGAATTCAGGCAGTCAATGCTCCACCACCTGAGCCGAAGGGAGCTGTCTGTCCTTCCCATCATCTGCTGGTCCAGATGCTCCTGCTCCTTGCCTCCTACTCCTCATCAGTCATTCCATCAGCAATCGATCACCGAAGCGATTGCCAAGAGACAACAGTACGCGTGCACTCATCCAACGGAGCAGAAGCTGAATGTGCTCCTGGCCAAGTTGCTGGTGCTTCAGTCCTTCCCTTTCCAAGTGGTGGTTTCTGCACCTTTCAGAGAACTGACCGCTTGTGCCGAGCTGAGGTGGAGAGTCCCAAGCCGTCATTTCTCTGCCAAAAAGGCAGTACCAGCCCTGCACACGTATGTAGAACAGAAGATGGGCCAGTCCTTAAGCCTATCGGTGTCTGCCAAAGTGCACGGCAGTGCCGACGTGTGGAGCTTTAGCTACAGTCAGGGACAATACATGTCCTTTACGGTCCACTGGGTGAATATGGTTCCTGCACAACCACACCAGCAACTTGGCCAGGTTACGCCGCTTCTGCCTCCAAGTTCTCACGCCGTTGGTCCTGCGACAATGTCCACCTCTGCCTCCTCATCCTCCACCGTGTCCTCAGCCTCCACTGCAGGGGCATTTTGCAGTGCCCCTCCAGCATACCATATGTGCAGGGCACAGTGGTGTCACACTGTTCTGCAACTTGTTTGCATGGGCGAACGGAGTCACACAGGGGAGGAACTGCTCTGTGTCCTTCATCAAGAAATCATATCCTGGCTTTCTCCGTGACAACTCAAAATCGGAACCATGGTGACTGTCAAAGTGGAGAATATCGTGTTGGTGCTGCGTCAGGGAGGGCTGAGCCATGTGCCCTGCATGGCACACATGTTCAATCTGGTTGTTAAGCGGTTCGTGAAGTCTTCCACCCATCTGAAAGATATCCTAAAAATGGCCAGGAAACTTTGTATGCACTTCAGCCACTCGAACAATGCAAAGCCATCTAACACATTTTATTTATAAATATAATGTGTTAAATGGCTTCTGTGCCTTTTCTTGCCTCCTTTTCGTCGGTTGGACCCAGTAGAGAGCACACCTCTACTGTAAGTACACCAAGCACTACACTTTAGGCCCTGATCACCCCCCATCACCCCAATTAACCCCTTGATCACCCCTTTCAATCACCTGTCAATCACTAGTGAAAGGGAAAAAAGTGATCAGTGTCAACTGTCACTTTTTTTTTCACTAGTATTGACTGTTAGGTTTAGTTTAGTTTAGGCCCCTTTGGTAGGTAGTTAGCTTCTGTTAGCGCCCAGCCCACCGCACCACAGTCACCGATTCGCTGATTAGCGTAGCGCTAATCAGCATTTGTACTTTTATAGTATCTGTAAGTGATCAGAACTGATCACGGTCAGATCTATAATAGTATTAGTGTCACCTTAGTTCGCCCCCCACCCAAAACGCAGTGTTTGCCCGATCAGGCCTGATCTGTCGCCCACACGTGCGTTCACCCATGCCCGCCCCGCCGCAGTGACAAAAATATATATATTTTTTTATCACTGCACAGCCACTTCACAAGCGCTGCAGCGATAAAAAAAATCAGTTTTGATCTTTTTTTATCAATCGCAGCGGCTTCCTGTACTTCGCTAGCCTCCCATTTGTAAGACAGGCTTGCTCTTTTTCTTGAGTAGTCTCAGGGAATACCCCCTAAATTTAGTCATACAAATGTCAAATAAGGGGTATTCTCCTGAAGAGGCCTACAGGATTCTGACCCAGTCGGATGAGGAATGGGAACCCTCATCTGACGAATCTAGCGGGTCAGAATATGAACCTGTAGAAAGCAGTGGCAGTCTGACCCAAAGTTCGGACGAGGAGGTTGAGATCCCTGATAGCACCAGGCGTACCCGGCCCCGTGTCGCTAGACCGCAGGTAGTGCATGATCCGTTTCAAGGGCAGCAGAGTGGGGCTGGCGCTGTGAGGCATACACCAGCAGCGCAGGCCATCCTGAACTTTCTACCAGCACTGCCGTACAACATGGTGAAGTGGCGAGCACCAGAAGGGCAGTTGAAGCTGGTACGGTGGCACGTGCAGTAATTCCCCCGTCGCAGCCACCGCGCAGACAGGCCCGTAGAGCCCTTAGAGTCCCTGAGGTGCTGGCAAACCCTGATTGGCAGCCCCCATCTTCAGCCGCACCATTAGTTCCCCTTTCACCGCCCAGTCAGGAGTTCGGTGGAGACAGCTCAGATCGGATCGGCACTGGGGTTTTTTGAGCTGTTCTTCACTGCAGAGCTCTATGACTTAGTCGTGGCAGAAACAAATCGGTATGCCACTCAATTTATAAACGCCAACCCGGGAAGCTCTTATGCCCAGACTTTCCGGTGCCTTGTGTAATGAAGAACTGCTCGCAGTGAAATGGAGAGACAAGCGTGACGTTTACATGCTCTCCTCCATTCACGCAGACACGACAGTCCAAATTGAACGGGCAACCAGTGTCATTGAAAAGCCCCTCTCGGTCCACGACTATAATTTGCTCATGGGAGGAGTGGACTTCAATGACCAGATGTTGGCCCCATATTTGCTTTCCCGCAGGACCAGACGCTGGTATAAGAAGGTGTCTGTATATTTAATTCAATTGGCTATATATAATATATATATCCTGGCTTTCTCTGTGACAACTCAAAATCGGAACCATGGTGACTGTCAAAGTGGAGAATATCGTGTTGGTGCTGCGTCAGGGAGGGCTGAGCCATGTGCCCTGCATGGCACACATGTTCAATCTGGTTGTTAAGCGGTTCGTGAAGTCTTCCACCCATCTGAAAGATATCCTAAAAATGGCCAGGAAACTTTGTATGCACTTCAGCCACTCGGACAATGCAAAGCACACCCTCCTTGAGCTGCAGCAGCAGAACAGCATCCCCCAACATAGGCTGATATGCAACGTTTCTACCTATTGGAATTCCACCCTCCATATGTTGGACCGACTGCTGTAGGCCATAAATGATTTCTTAATGATCCAAGCGGACAGGAGCACTCCACTGTGTAACTTCGATGTCAGCCAGTGGCAGCTCAAGATTGACACCTGCCATTTGCTCAGGCCCTTTGAGAAGGCCACGTTATTTGTCAGTCGCTAGGACTACGGGATTAACAACATCATTCCACTGCTTCAGGTCCTGGAACTGGTAAATTTGCTGGTCAGGGGACTGGAGAAGTGGCGTCTAGAGCTCACGACCACATGAGCCCTGTGGGGGCTGAACTGGAGGAGGAGAAGGACATTTGAACACAAGCAATGTGTAGCGAAATGGTTGGTTTTCTACACAAGTGACAGGAGAGTAGGAGCAGTAGCAGCCAGAGGAGCTACAGGGCGATGAGGAAGAGGAGGCAGAGGACCCAGAGACACCGTGGCAGTATACAGTGGAGATGGACGCAGGGAGTACCTCCGAGTCGCTTGCAAAAATGGCCCGATGTATGCTCACTTGCTTGCGTAGTGACAGCTGAATTGTTACCATTCGGCAAAGGGATGACTTCTGGCACTCCACCTTGTTGGACCCTTACTACCGATCCCGAATGAAGGCCTTTTTTACACCCGCTTAGAGGGAGGACAAACTGAACTACTATAGAGACATCCTATGTAGTCAGTTGGCCGCTGCCAATCTGTGCCATCATCCATCCCCTCGCATGTCTGACTGGGGGGAGTCCTCTGCGCTCATGTTCCTTTGCTATGGATGCTGTGGCAGTGTGGGGGGGGCGGGGGTGTAGGAGCAGTTCCAGCACCATAAGCAGCAACTTGAGTCTAGAGTGATTGACTGATGAGCAGCTGACTAGTGAAGAAACTACTCACCAGTAGAGATGAGCGAACTTTAAAAAAAAGTCCGGTGTTCGGCGTTCGGGTTGTGGTAAGTCGCGCAACCCGTTATGGATTCCACTATAGCGGCATATGGAATCCATAAGGGGCGGCTGCCACCAACCCGAACTGTTGAACAGCCGAAGGACCTGGGGTGACGTCACCGTCATGTGATCAGTGCAGGGCGTGGCTCAGCACGGGATTAAATCCAGTGCTGAGCCACGCCCCCTGCACTGATCACATGACAGTGACGTCACCCCAGGTCCTTCGGCTGTTCAACAGTTCGGGTTGGTGGCAGCCGCCCCTTATGGATTCCATATGCCGCTATAGTGGAATCCATAACGGGTTGCGCGACTTACCACAACCCGAATGCCGAACACCGGACTTTTTTTTAAAGTTCGCTCATCTCTACTCACCAGCAGCAACAGCAGCTAAACCTGGAGCAGGTGGTGGCATACTTGGAAAGCACCCTGCCACCCCACATTGAAGATCCGCTGGACTACTGGGCAGCCAAACTGGATTTGTGGCCGCTCATGCCAGAGTTTGCCCTGGACAAGCTGTCCAGCCCGGCCAGTAGTGTGGCATCAGAGCGCGTGTTTAGTGGGTCGAGGGCCATAGTTACCCAAAAAACTCGCCTGTACACACAAAATGTGTAGAGACTGACCTTTGTCAAGATGAATCAGGCGTGGATCAGCCAGTATTTCCAACCACCAATGCATAATGCATCAGACTAAATTATCCATGGTGCCACACCAACACTTTGACAAAAGAGACTGGTTTCTTCTGGCTACCTGCCTCAGCTACTATTCTGATGCTGCCATCCACCTGATGCCACACATCTGATGCCACATCTGATGCCAAGTGCTCCGTCTTTTACCCACCATCTTCAGCTGGTACTGGTATTTACACCCACCTCCCTACCATGTCACCGGGTCACTCTGTGGTCTCCTGATGCGGCTGCCACCTCCACATTATGTCACCTTGCTACTCTGTGGTCTCCTGATGCTGTTGCCACCTTCACACTCTGTCATTGTGCTACTCTGTGGCCTCCTGATGCTACTGCCACCGCCACACTGTCATTGTGCCAACCTGTGGCCTCCTGATGCTGCTGCTGCCACCTCCACACTGTTATTCTACAAACCTGTGGCCTCCTCCTGATTCTGCTGCTCTAACCTCCGCACTCTGTCATTGTACTACCCTATGGCCTCCTCCTGATGCTGCTGCCACCTCCACACTCTGTCATTGTGCTACTCTGTGGCCTCCTGATGCTGCTGCCACCTCCACACTGTCATTGTGCCACCCTGTGGCATCCTCCTGATGCTGCTGCTGCCCCCTCCACACTGTTATTGTGCCACTCTGTGGCCTCCTCCTGATGCTGCTACCACCTCCAGACCCTGTCATTGGGCCACTCTGTCGACTTCTCATGCTTTTCCCACCTTCCCCACTTCATGACTGGGCCACTATTTTGCCTTTCAGCCTGGCTGACGTCATCATTTATTTGACCCTTCTTCTGATCTGTCAGAAGGAAGGAAAAATGAGACGCACAACGGATCCTGTGAACGTAACAGCTGTAAGGCCTGCATGACATGGTCCCTATTTTGCATCAGAATTGGCTTATGATTTGGTAGCCAAAAGCAGGAGTTGGTACAAAACACAGAATACGTGCAAATATTCCATTCTCGTGTCATCTTTGTTGTGGATCCACTCCTGTTATTTTTGGCTTTAGCAATACTGAATTAGAAGAAGGGCAAAATAATCAGTGACGCCAACACAAACTTACTGCGGACACCCACTCTGTCAGGGGGGCTCTCTACTTGTATAAATGTTTAATAGAACAGATTCTGTACAAATCTATGTGGAATCAGTGAATTGGTGTAAAAGGAGTGCGCACTTTCATGGTATAGTAGGATCTTGGGCCTCTCTGCACGGTTCTTTATACCTGGCGCTAACATTGACCTGTAAGGCTGATTTCATACTTGAGTTATTTGGTCAGTTTTGGTCCCGTAACTGCCCAAATAAGTGAAGTGTGCAGTGATTCTAAGAGCGACGCCTGTCGTGTGCGTGTCATACTGATTCCAAGAATTGTTTCACTACCACAGCAGACTCCCTATGCTTGTTATTGCAAGGCACATTGTTCTACACTACTATAAAGGCTCTCTGCTGCCAGGAAATAGCCATTTTTTAGGTCATTCGCCACAAATAATTTCGAATCGAAACAAATTTTTTCGGAAAATTCGTTGAACCACCGAATTGAATTTTTGAGAAATTCGCTCTTCTCTAATAATGTTATGGGGCAGATTATAAGGGTGTGGACTAGGCCTCTCACTTTTATACAAAAGTAATTTTGATGCTACAGCATACAAAGACATTTTACACAGTGGTACAGTATGCTTTCAGCTTTGAGCCAATAGTTTTGGGAAGGTGTTTACCTGTTCCAGCATGACTGTCACTGTGCTCAAAATTAGGTCCATAATTACATGGTTTAGTCCTGACCTCAACACCATTGGAAACTTTTCTCATCCAACATCCATCTCTGCACTTACAAAGGCTTACAGACACAAAATTGTGTGAAAAGACTTCTGTAGAATACATTATAGATAAAAAAGAGGTTCTAGCTCCATATTAACACTTATAGTTTTGGAATAGGATTTCCAACAAGCTGTGATAATCAGGTTTCCACATTGTTTTGGCCAAAAGTATAAACTTTTTAACTTTGAAGGAGTTGTCCTTGTGGGAACTCAGAAACCATTTCAAGTTCAGTAAGATCTGATTTTATAGATACACCTTGATAACATTATCAATGACCTCAAGTCAACTATTGAAAAATGAAAATATGTACCTTCAGATAATTGCTCTGAGACTTGGTGCAGTACACTTGTCTTGGTCTTCCCTATATATTTTGTGAAACTTGATAAGATATTTGAAATATCTTTCTTTTATATGATATGATAGGGAGACTGATATAATTAGTGATGATCGAGCACCAAAGCATTCGGGTGTTCAGCCCGAACACATTGCTATGTTCGTGTGCTCGACTGAGCACCCGAGTATAATGGAAGTCAATGGAAGACAACCAGGCAGCCCCTGGCTCTGAAGAGGGGAGGGTGCCTGGTCCATTGGAAAAGGTCAGAAAGTGACAGAAACACCACTTAAATGGATTGAGGAAGAGCATGGGGACGATGTTTGGATGCATCTTGGACTCCCAGGTCGCTGCTGGAAACCATGTTGTCCGAGTTGTATGCCAATTTCACAGGAAAAATTATTAGGAAACATTCTTTCCTGTATATTCAGTTGTATGTAAAATGCAAGTGCTGCAAAAAAGTACAAGCAAGAGGCACTCTGAAACAGCCTGTATATCACATAAAGGAGGGCCTCATTCACATTGTGGTGCAATTGTTCAGGTGGTGGGATTCCTACACGCATAAAGCTGATGCACTAAGTGAAAGGGCTGCCAAAAATTACAAGGAGAAGGCACTGGAATACACCCTTTGTTACACATAAAGTAGGGCATCATACAACCCATTGAAAAATTATCATTGATGGCCACTGGTGACCCTCCAAAACATTAGGAGCAAGATCCGGCTATTGACCCTCTAAAACGTTAGGGGCCTGCTGCTGAGCATTGCAAAAAATTATGGGCAAGTGCCTGCTGCTTAGCTGACCATTGAAAAAATGATGGGCGAGTGCCTGCTGCTGAGCTGACCCTGTAAAATATTGTACGTGAGGGCCTGCTGCTGAACTGACCCTGTAAAATATTGTAGGTAAGGGCCTGCAGGTGAGCTGACCCTCTAAAATATTGTAGGTGAGGGCCTGTAGGTGAGCTGACCCTGTAAAATATTGTAGGTGAGGGCCTGCAGGTGAGCTGACCCTCTCAAATATTGTAGGTGAGGGCCTGCCGGTGAGCTGACCCTCCCTGAAGAGGGACATGAGGAGATCTTGTGCACTGATTCCCAAACTCTTCAGCATCCACAGTCAGAAGAAGATGACGGTGGGGAATGGCAATTAGTGTTTCATGAGGTGGATGATGAGGATGAGACACAGTTGTCAATAAGTGACGGTCTTGTTAGGTCAACAACACAAGTCAGGAGGATGACCCGAGTGAGGGAGTGGAAGAGGGGGTGGTGGACGATGACATCACTGACCCAACCTGGGAAGGTGGCAAGCCAAGCGAGGACAGCAGTACAGAGGGGGAGGGATCCACAGCACTACAACAGGCTGGAAGAGGCAGTGGGATGGCAAAAGGGAGAAGGCAGGCCACACCAAATAGGTCCGCGTACAGATGTCCTTAACCCAGGCCTTTGAACGTAAACGCAAATACCCAGCCACCCATCCACAGGCCATAGCACTAAATGCACACCTTTAAAAATTGCTGGCCCTGGAAATGTTGCCATTTAGGCCTGTGGACACTGAGGCTTTCCTCAGCCTCGTGGCAGCTGACGTCCCTCGTTACTCAGTCCCCAGCCTCCACTATTTTTCTCGGTGTGCCGTCCCCACATTACACCAGCAATTGTGTCCCGTAACATCACCCAATGCAGTTATTGGGAAGGTCTACTTAATGACTGACACACGGAAAAGTGCTTTTGGCCAGAGACGCTACACTAGGTGAACCTTGTGGAGGCCGGTAGCTAGTCGTACCCTGGGATGGCACAGGTACTACCGACGCCAAGAATTGCGGGTCCCCATTCCATCAGGATTTTCACCACCACCTACATTAGTTGCAGCAAACCCCCCTTCTCATACTCTTACTCCACTTCCACCTCTTAATTCTTATCTTGCAGCACCAGTCAGCCATCAGTCAGTAGCTGGAAGCGGCAACAGGCCGTGCTGAAACTTATTTGCTTAGGTGACAAAGAGCACACTGCCGCAGAGCTGTGACAGGGTATAAGGGACCAGACAGAACTTTAACTCTCGCCACTCAACCTACAACCAGGCATGGTTGGTTGTTGTGTCTGATAATGGCCATAACTTGGTGACAGCTTTTGAGCTTGGCAAGTTCACACACATGGTAACCATACAGCATATATGTCCCATGCACAACAAACATCCCAAACATTGATATAACTAAAAACATAACACACGAGAGTGGAGGTAAACCAATAGCATGGCCTGTTAATTAACTCATAAATAACCAAATAAAATAACATATTTTACAACCATAAACCATAATAACAATAATAATAACCACAAACCATAATAATAATAGAACAGAATGTCATTGCGGATAAATTTACAGCTAACAACGCTAGCGGCAGAGTACGTAGTTCCTTGTGCAACCCAGGAGGGGAGATGATGGGAACACACAGCAGTTCCAACAGAGGCAGGACAACACTCTCCAAGATCTGGAACAGTTTCATGACAGCCCGCCAGCACCTTAACCCTGAAAAGTGGCCTAGTATCACATTGCTGGAAAAATTTTGGAAGATGGTGAAGAACTACATAGCAGACTGTGTCAGCGTCCTCAGTGATCAGCGTCCTCTGTGCCTTACAACTGTCGTGCCGCCAGCGTTTTGTCAGAGAGGGTATTGAGTGTTGCTGGGGGCATAATAACTGATAAGCGCATCCGTCTGTCAACTGAAAATGCTGACAGGTCGACTCTTATACAAATGAATGTGAAGACCACTGAGGAAGGCGCGAGTTAATGACCGCCCCGAAACGCGTTTGGGATTTGGCGACTTATACCATAAAGGATCTACGCTTTAAAAGAATAAACTACATCACCTCTCCCGTCTGGATTAATCTAACAGAAAGATTTGAACTTAATCATCACACAAAGACCTTAGCACGATATTCCGGTACAGCCAATAGCGCTATCCCTTTGCCGTCACGTGGGACGCCACTGAGTGACGTTAGGACCACGTGGGACGCCACGCCAGGTCCTAGCAGGGAAGAATCAGACAGCGCACTGAAGCCGAAGTGATCGAGAGGCGGAGGGTGAAGACCGGTAACGTACTGACATACTTATTGTTGATCATATGAAAAAGACCTGGGTGGACATGCTCTAATACAGGTCGCACCAGCAGTAACGTGTGGACTTACTTGTCATTACAGGAGTGCTGGATAGATAGTAATATCACAGCTAATTAACTATATGTAATCAACCACACTGGACTAACAATTTTGATCGCATATTAAATCCACTAACATTGAATTTTGATACATCATGCGGTATATGCCCTACTGACGCAAAGAAAACGTTAGTGTGACTACCAACGAAGCTCACATTTGCGTAGAGTGTGGGGATTGCATGGACATACTCAGCTCGTAGGAGATATATGGACATAACTAGTCACATACTACGGGTGAGATGACTAGAAGAAAGATCTGATGTTATAAATGGTGGAATCCTGTTAAGACATTTATCATCGTTTTAAACGCGATACCACATAGAGGAAATTATATTCTATTGCACGACGACCGCAAATATCCAATATCACCCTGTGCTAGGGTATATAGATGTATGAATAAGGTGGATCTGGACTTTTTTAACGTTTTTAGTTCTTTTATGGATTTTTAGAGTTTGATGTATATTTTTTGGTTCACATGTTATGAATATATTTGAATAAATATTGCAAAATAACACAGGCCCATGGGAATCCAGATAAGTTGAGTGCCCCCACACAAAAACACATATCTTATACAAATGAACAAGACCTGGCTTGCCCCTAACTTCTCTACTCCTCATCCACCTCCATCATATCTACATGCTTTTTAGACTGCCTTCGCTCATAATGTTTTAGAGGGTCAGCTCACATGCAGGCCCTCACATATAATGCCTTACAAGGTAATCTCACCTGCAGCCCCTCACATATAATGTTTAACAGGGTCAGCTCACCTGCAGGCCCTCACATATGTTTTAGAGGGTCAGCTCACCTGCAGGCCCTCACATATAGTGTTTTAGAGGGTCAGCTCACCTGCAGGCCCTGGAAAATTATGTTTTTTTAGGATCAGCTCATCTGCAGGCCTTTACAAATAATGTTTTACAGGGTTAGCTGCCCTGAAGGCACTCGCAAATGATGTTTTAGAGGATCAGCTGACCTGAAGGCACTTGCAAATGATGTTTTTGAGGGTTAGCGCACCTGGAGGCCCTCAGCTACATTCTCTTACTCAGTTTCATTGCGCCCAGGGCCACGCACCACAAAAATAAATAAAAGTGACCAAACTAGAGACCAAGAGATTAATTGCCAAAGAGAGTAAAACTAACCCTAAAATGTTCTTCAAATATACAAATGTTAAAAAGTATAAATCTGAAGGTGTCAGCCCTTTAAAGAGTAATGAGGGGGGACTGAAATAGATTTAAGTAGACAAAGTGCCAGGACCGGATGGCATACAACCCTGTATCCTAAGGGAATTATGTAATGTCTTAGCCAGACCCTTATTTCTGATATTTGTGGACTCTATACTGACAGGGAATGTTCCACAGGATTGGCGCATAGCAAATGTGGTGCCAATATTCAAAAAGGGTCCAAAAACAGAGCCCGGAAACTATAGGTCGGTAAGTTTAACATCTGTTGCGGGGAAACTGTTTGAAGGTTTTCTGAGAGATGCTATCTTAGATGATCTCAACGGAAATAAGCAAATAACGCCATATCAGCATGGCTTCATGAGGGATCGGTCATGCCAAATTAATCAGTTTCTATGAGGGAGGTAAGTTCTAGACTTTACAGCGGCGAATCAATGGATGTCGTATAGCTGAACTTCTCCAAAGCATTTGACACTGTACCACATAAAAGGTTAGTATATAAAATGAGGATGCTCAGACTGGGAGAAAATGTCTGTAAGTGGTTAAGTAACTGGCTGAGTGACAGAAAACAAAGGGTTGTACACAGTCTGATTGGGTCACTGTCACTAGTGGTCTACCTCAGGGGTCAGTACTGGGCCCTATTCTTTTCAATATATTTATTAATGATCTTGCAGAAGGCTTGCATAGTAAAATATCTATTTTTGCAGATGACACTAAACTGTGTAAAGTAATTAACACTGAAAAGGACAATATACTGCTGCAGAGGGATCTGGGTAGATTGGAGGCTTGGGAAGATAAGTGGCAGATGAGGTTTAACACTGACAAATGTAAAATTATGCACATGGGAAGGAATAATGCAAGTCACCCATACATACTAAATGGTAAAAAACTCGGTAACACTGACATGGAAAAGGATCTAGGAATTTTAATAAACAGCAAACTAAGCTGCAAAAAACAGTGTCAGGCAGCTGCCGCCAAGGCCAATAAGATAATGGGTTGCATCAAAAGAGGCATAGACGCCCGATTACAAATCGCTAGTCAGACCACACATGGAGTACTGTGTACAGTTCTGGGCTCCTGTGAACAAAGAAAACATAGCAAAGTTAGAGAGGGTTCAGAAGAGGGCAACTAAAGTAATAACTGGAATGGGGCAACTACAGTACCCTGAAAGATTATCAAAATTACGGTTATTTACTTTAGAAAAAAGACGACTGAGGGGAGATCTAATAACTATGTATAAATATATCAGTGGTCAGTACAGAGATCTCTCCCATCATCTATTTATCCCCAGGACTGTGACTGTGACAAGAGGACATCCTTTGCGTCTGGAGGAAAGAAGGTTTGTACACAAAGAGGATTCTTTACGGTAAGAGCAGTGAGACTATAGAACTCTCTGCCTGAGGAGGTGGTGATGGTGAGTAGAATAAAGGAATTCAAGAGGGCCCTGGACGTGTTTCTGGAGTATAATAATATTACAGGCTATAGCTACTAGAGATGGGTTGTTGATCCAAGGAGTTATTCTGATTGCCTGATTGGAGTCAGGAAGGAATTTTTTATTCCTCTTAAGTGGGGAAAATTGGCTTTTACCTCACAGGTAGCAGGATGACAGGCCAAACTGGATGGACAGATGTCTTTTTTTGGCCTTACGTACTATGACTAGAACACCACAGATTATGGACACTATATTAGGCCCAGATTATTGGAATTTGTAATACAGACACTGTTTGCAGATGTACTTCAGTATGTTTTTTTACACAAAGCCACACACTATGGACACTAGATGTGGCACAGATTATTAAAGACACAGTCTGCGGATGATGTACAGTATATGTCACTAATAGATATCAAATAAAAATATCTTGCTAATGTCAATCACACACAGTAGTCCTTAACACCTTACGCCTTATTTCTCCTTAAGGACCTGGCCATTTTTTGCAAATCTGACCAGTGTCACTTTATGTGGTGATAACTTTAAAACGCTTTTTCATATCCAGGCCATTCTGAAATAGTTTTTTCATCACATATTGTACTTCATGACAGTGGTAAAATGGAGTCGAAAAATTTCATTTTTATTTATAAAAAAAAAAATACCAAATTACCAAAAATTTTGAAAAATTTTCCAAGTTTCAATTTCTCTACTTCTATAATACACAGTAATACCGCCAAAAGTTATTGATTTAAATTCCCCATTTGTCTACTTCATGTATCGATCATTTTGGGAATGCCATTTCATTTTTTGGGGATCTTACAAGGCTTAGAATTTTAGAAGCAAATCTTCAAATATTTCTGAAATTTTCGAAAACCCACTTTTTAGGGACCAGTTCATGTCTGAAGTCACTTTGTGAGGCTTACATAATAGAAACCACCCAAAAATGACCCCATTCTAGAAACTACACCCCTCAAGGTATTCAAAACTGGTTTTAAAAACATTGTTAACCCTTTAGGTTTTCCACAAGAGTTAATGGCAAATGGAGATAAAATTTCCGAATTTCGCTTTTTTGGAAAATTTTTCATTTTAATCAATTTTTTCCAGTAACAAAGCAAGCCAAACAAAACTCAATATTTATTTCCCTGATTCTGTAGTTTGCAGAAACACCCCATATGTGGTCGTAAACTACTGTATGACCAAACGGCAGGGCACAGAATGAAGGGAAAGCCATATGGTTTTCCCATGTCCCATTTGAAGCCCCCCGATGCACCCCTAGAGTAGAAACTCCATAAAAGTGACTCCATCTAAGAAACTACAACCCTCAAGGTATTCAAAACAGATTTTACAAACATTGTTAACCCTTTAGGTGTTCCACAAGAGTTATTGGCAATTGGAGATTACATTTCTGAATTTCTATTTTTTTTACCTTACCTCAAAAAAAGTGTAATATAGAGCAAACAAAAATCATTTTTATCACTGAATGTGAATATCTCTTTAGGATGCTGCAAATAAACTGACTTCACTGAAAAAAAGGAAACACCCCTAAAAATTAACCTTTATTAAATATCCAGATAAAACCAGCTATACTAGCCAAATCCACAAAACACTGTATAGAAGCCAAATTACCCTCACCACGGGTTACCGAGGGGAAAAGGACAGCAGTGTGATATAATAGATAGCAATCAGGGACATGAAATTCGGAAATACCTAGAATATCCCTCCTCTTTCCCTAACACTGCTGTGCCCAGGGGCATCCCTTGATGGTAGGGATCCCCTGTCCTCGTTCCTTGGCTGCTTTGTCCCTCAGTTCACCCTAATAGATCAATAATAAACAACAACAATATCACCAAATATAATAATATATACTGCCACAAAAAATATAAACCCCGACGCGTTTCCCCTTGCCAAGAAGGTTCATCAGGGGGTAAACAATCACGGTCACAGGTGGTTCATATATCAAGTAAAAGATGTAAAAAATATCATCCAATATTGATACAAAACTAGATATTCTCCCCAGCGATCACAACTACTAAAACATATGAAAACACACCAAACAATGCCAGGTGGTAGTAATCAGTGATCCATTGGGAGCTGGTCCCACACTACAAATAAATAAAGCAAGTACGGCGTCAAACACTCAATAGCATAGCAGATGCGTATGTATAACTTATCTGACGTCCGGACGATCTGATCTGGTGTGGTGGGGGCCATCTCTAAGTCTAATTAGACTTTTAGCACCAAGGAGAGCAGGACGCCTCTGAAGGCATCCTGCTGCCATGGTAACCATCACCCGCTGCCAGAACACAGCAGCGGGTGATGGGGAGCAAGTGGAGCTTGCTCCCTCTGTGATCCCATCCTGTCGGGGGGCTGCAAAGGCACAGCAGCCCCCGATGGGAGAGGGAGGGAGCTCCCTGCCTGTTAACTCCTTCCAGACAGCAGTCTGTACGGACTGCTGCATGGAAGGGGTTAAAACTGCTGACATCTGCAGCACAGATGTCAGCAGTTTTTAGCAGAGTGTCAGCAATGTGCAGACACTCTGCTAAAATGACTAGCCTACCTTTTGATATTACAGCCCCAGAAAAAGGCAAATCAAGCAGGGTCTCCGCCATTTTACTGTGACCTGAGCATAGGGAGAGACGTGGCAAGTGCTAGAGACAGTTTTTTTTAGCAATCTTTTAATTGTAGAATATTGGAGAGGGACAGTGTAGGGAGATTATAGGGAGAGATTTTATACACTGTAGGATGGGCATAAGGAGACTTATGGGGGCAGGGGCAGTGCAGGCTCTATGTAATCGCCATGTGCATCTTGTTTCACTGCTTTGACATTCATTCTTAATCTGTACTGTTATACAGAGACTGATTATAGGCACATGCACCTAGTTAATCTGCTACACCATTAATAAATAATATGTTCAGTAATACATAGATTTATGGTGTATCAGACTCATTGTCATTGTCAGGTGGTGTAATATCAACATGTTTATATAGTTCATATGCTGGGCTATTTATACTTAATCTGTTATGTTATACATAGATTCACTGTGCATCAGACCTAGTCTCAACAGCCAGTCTAATATAGGCTTGTGTCATGCATGACACCTGCCGTTTGCTCAGGTCCTTTGAGGAGACCACTGTATTTTTCATTTGCCAGGCACGGTAGGAGCTGGAGGAGGAGGACATAAACTCCCAGGAATTCTATACAGAACTAGGTGTTTTTTTAAAATAAGTGACAGGAGAGGAGCAGGAGTAGCATGAGGAGCTAGAGGGTGAGATGGAGACAGGCAGTTCCACCGAGTCCCTTGCGCAAATGGCCAGATGCATGCTGAGTTGCTTGCGTAGTGACAGCTGCATTATCTTCATTTGGCAAATGGATGACTACTGGCTCTCCATAATGTTAGACCCTCTCTACCGGTCCAAAATAGATGCCCTTTTTACACCTTCTGAGTCCAGCAGCAGCTTAAGTCTTGAGTCTCTGATTTTCACTTTTCTTCACCTGCTTACTGAAGAAACCACCCAGCAGCAGCGGACATGTAGCAGAACCTAAACCAGTAGGTGGTGGCACACTGCAACCTGTCACCCCTGAGTCCTGAGTCCTGCCAGGCCAATAGTGTAGCATCAGAGTGGGTGTTTAGAGTGGCAGGTGGCATAGTTACCCCAAAGAGAACTCTCATTTTAACCCAAAATGTTAAAGGACTTATCTTTATAAAGATGAATCAGTCCTGATTAGAGTTGAGCGAACACTTGGATGTTCGGGTTCGAGAAGTTCATTGGCGACCAGAACTTTTGGGCACTAAAAAGGCTGTAAAATAGCCCAGGAAAGGGCTAGAGGGCTGCAAAAGGCAGCAAAATGTAGATAAATCCCCTGCAAACAAATGTGGATATGGAAATGACTTAAAATAAAATAAAATAAATAAAAATTAACCAATATCAATTGGCAACTTGGAGGAGGAGGAGGTGGAATAGCAGGTTGGGGTGGCATCAGGTGGGAATGCTATGAGAGTTGATGTTCTCATCACAGCCAAAATGGATTCATGTCTGCCTGCAGTGCCACAGGCCTCATTCACAGACTCAGGGCAATGGCACCTGCAAAGAGGAGAGCGGTCCCGTAACAGCAACACAGGCCTCAGGTCAACCTGCAATGGAACAGGCCATTATCATTTATGTAGGCCCCTGACACCCAGACAGAGGAGAGGTCATTTGATAGTAAAAAGAGTTTAATATCTCCCAACAAGACAACAAATGATTAAACAACATATAGGCCCCTGACACCCAGAAAATGGTGCGGTCATTAGACAGTAAAATGTGTTAAATGTCTTGGCAAAGACAGCAAGCAAGTACGTGAAATTTAGGCCCCTGAAACCCAGATAATGGGGTGGTCATGACAGTAAAAAGAGTTTAATATCTCCCACCAAGACAACAAATGATTAAACTACATATAGGCCCCTGACACCGAGACAATGGGGCGGTCATTAGACAGTGAAAAGTGTCAAATGTCTGCCACCAAGACAGCAAGCAAGTACGTGAAAGTTAGGCCCCTGACACCCATACAGAGGAGAGAGGTCCCATAGCAGCAAAAGAGGCATCATGTCACCCACCAACAGAGAAGGCTACTTTTAGTTATTTAGGCCCCACCACCCAGACAGAGGAGATCCCAAAGCAGAGAATCAGGCTTCATGTCACCCACCAATGGAGAAGGCCACTCTCCAGACAGAGGAGAGGTTCATTCAACTTTGGGCTTCCCCGCAAAATAATGGTAAAATTAAAAAAAGAGGATTCAATAAAGAAGTGCCCTGGAGTACAAGAATATATGGTTGAGGGGGAGGCAGTTATAAATGTCTATTCTGCACAAGGGAGGGACAGGTCCTGTGGGATCCATGCCTGGTTCATTTTTATGAACTTCAGCTTGTCCATGTTGGCTGTGGACAGACGGCTGCGTTTTTCAGTAATGACGTTACCTGCCTTGCTGAATACACGTTCAGACAAAACGCTGGCCGCTGGGCAGGCCAGCACCTCCAAGGCATAAAAGGCTAGCTCTGGCCACGTGGACAATTTGGAGACCCAGAAGTTGAATGGGGCCGAACCATCAGTCAGTACGTGGAGGGGTGTGCACACGTACTGTTACCGTTTCGAATCAGGTTGTGGTGCAGTTAGCTGTGGCATGGTGACAAAACTTTTCCACATTTCTGCCATGCTAACCCTGCCCTCAGAGGAGCTGGCCGTGAAACAGCTGCGTTGGCGACCTCTCGCTCCTCCTCTGCCTTCGCCTTGGGCTTCCACTTGTTCCCCTGTGACATTTGGGAATGCTCTCAGGAGAGCATCTTCCTATCACGCTCCAGTGCAGGAAGTAAGGTGGGCATGTTGTCTTTGTACCGGGGATCCAGCAGGGTGGCAACCCAGTAGTCTGCACACGTTAAAATGTGGGCAACTCTGCTGTTGTTGCGCAAGCACTGCAGCATGTAGTCGCTCATGTGTGCCAGGCTGCCCAGAGGTCAGGACAAGCTGTCCTCTGTGGGAGGCGTATTGTCTCCGTTTGCCATCCCGCTGTGAACATGCTTCATCCTCATCCTCCTCCACCTCCACCTCATCCCCTCGTCCTCCAGTAGTGGGCCCTGGCTGGCCACATATGTACCTGGCCTCTGCTTTTGCAAAAAAACTCCCTCTGAGCCATTTCTAAGAGACCGGCCTGAAAGTGCCAAAAATGACTCCGCTTCCTCCTCCTGGGCCACCTCCTCTTCCATCATCACCCTAAGTGCTTTCTCAAGGAGACATAGAAGTGCTATTGTAACACTGATAACGGTGTCATCGCCACTGGCCATGTTGGTGGAGTACTCGAAACAGCGCAACAAGGCACACAGGTCTTGCACAGAGGCCCAGTCATTGGTGGTGAAGTGGTGCTGTTCTGCAGTGCGACTGACCCGTGTGTGATGCAGCTGAAACTCCACTATGGCCTGCTGCTGCTCACACAGTCTCTCCAGTATGTGAAAGGTGGAGTTCCACCTGGTGGGCACGTCGCATATGAGGTGGTGAGCGGGAAGGCCGAAGTTACGCTGTAGCGCAGACAGGCGAGCAGCGGCAGGATGTGAATGCCGGAAGCGCGCACAAACGTCCCGCACTTTATGCAGCAGCTCTGACATGTCGGGGTAGTTGTAAATGAACTTCTGCACCACCAAACTCAGCAGATGAGCCAGGCAAGGGATGGCGTTGCGCAGTGCACACTTGATTTTATCAGATACTTGGTTGTGCAGGGAAGGCACGGCTCTCTTGGAAAAGTAGTGGCGGCTGGGAATAACATACTGTGGGACAGCCATCGCCACCAGATGTTTGAAGCTGTCTGTGTCCACCAACCTGAATGACAGCATTTCAAAGGCCAGTAGTTTAGAAATGCTGGCATTCAGGCCCAGGGCTCGAGGGTGGGTAGGTGGGAATTTACGCTTTCTCTCCAATGTTTTTGAGATGGAGAGCTGAACGCTGCCGTGTGACATGGTGGAGATGCTTGGTGATGGAGGTGGTGATGTTGGTGGCACATCCTCTGTTTGGTGGGCGGCAGGTGCCAACATTCCTTCCATGGCGGAGGAAGAGGGCGAGGCAGCAGCAGAAGAGGGAGCAGGGGGAGCCTGAGTGAGTTCCTTGTTTTTAAGGTATTTACTCCACTGCAGTTCATGCTTTGCAGGTAGATGCCTGGTCATGCAGGTTGTGCTAAGGTTCAGAAAGTTAATGCCTCGCTCCAGGCTCTGATGGCACAGCGTGCAAACCACTCGGGTCTTGTCGTCAGCACATTGCTTGAAGAAGTGCCATGCCAGGGAACTCCTTGAAGCTGCCTTTGGGGTGCTCGGTTCCTGGTGGCGGTGGCCAGTCGCAGGCGAACTCTCTTGGCGGCGGCTGTTCTGCTTTTTCCCCCTGCTCCCTCTTTTGTTATGCTGTTGGCTCTGTCTCACCACTGCCTCTTCCTCTGAACTATGAAAGTCAGTGGCACGACCTTCATTCCATGTGGGGTCTAGGACCTCATCGTCCCCTGCATCATCTTCCACACAGTCTTCCTTGCTGACCTCCTGTTTGGTCTGCACACTGCAAAAAAGACGCAGCAGTTGGCACCTGTGTTTCGTCATCATCAGAGAAGTGCAGGCTCTGATGAGGTGGTATTCCCATGTCCTTATCATCAGGAAAAATAGGTGGTTGTGCATCAGTGCATTCTATGTCTTCCACCACTGGGGAAGGGCTATGTGGATTCTCTTGGGTAACCCTGCCAGCAGAGTCTTCAAACAGCATAAGAGACTGCTTCATAACTTGAGGCTCTGACAGTTTCCCTGATATGCATGGGGGTGATGTGACAGACTTATGGGCTTGGTTTTCAGGCACGACCTGTGCGCTTTCTGCAGAAGACTGGGTGGGAGATAATGTTGTGAACGGGCTGGATCCACTGTCGGCCACCCAATTGACTAGCGCCTGTGCTGTCTCAGGCTGTACCATCCAACAGCATTGGGCCACACCAAATATCGCTGTAAATTCTGATAGATACTGGAACCTGGGGTAGTTGGTTCACTAGGACGTGTGGCTGTGGCAGAACGGCCACGTCCTCTCCCAGCACTAGAGGATCCACTAACAACACCATGTCCACGTCCGCGTCCCTTACTAGATGTTTTCCTCATTGTTATCGATCACCACAATAAGAAAAAAATTATTTGGCCCAATGTATTGAATTCAAATTCAGGCCATTTTTTACAGGCACCTAACACTATCTGGCTATCTAATTATGTACCGTATTACACTAATCCAGGCACAGCAGTAACCACAGATTTAGGGGAATATCAATTGTAGGCCTAGTATTTAGGCCCTGGATGAAAGGTATCCTTTTAAACTTGGAGATGCACGGTAGCGTGTGAAAAACTAAACTACTTGTCCAGCCACAGCTAGAACACCAGATTTACTTTATTTCTATTTTTGCAACTGAACTTCACCCCAGAAAATAATATAACCTTTGACGGACACAATGAAACTTGGCCAGCCAAAGCTGGAACACCAGAATTAAGGTATTTCTATTTTTGCAACTGAATTTCACCCAGAAAATAATATATCCTTTGACGGACACTATTAAACTTGGCCAGCCACAGCTGAAACCTCTGATTTACGGTATTGCTATTTTGGCAAATTAATTTAACCCCAGAACAAAATCTATCCTTTTCCGGACACTATTAAACTTGGCCAACCACTGCTGGGACACCAGATTTAGGAAATTGCTATTTTGGGAATTGAATTTCACCCCAGAAAATTATCTATCTTTTGCCGGACACTATTAAACTTGGCCAGCCACAGCTGAAACCACTGATTTACAGTATTGCTATTTTGGCAATTGAATTTAACCACAGAAAAAAATATATCCTTTGCCGGACAATATTAACCGCTTCAGCCCCCCTAGCTTAAACACCCTTAATGACCAGGCCACTTTTTACAATTCTGCACTACACTACTTTCACCGTTTATTGCTCCGTCATGCAACTTACCACCCAAATGAATTTTACCTCCTTTTCTTCTCACTAATAGAGCTTTCATTTGGTGCTATTTCATTGCTGCTGACATTTTTACTTTTTTTGCTATTAATCAAAAATGACCGAAATTTTTGCAAAAAAATGACATTTTTCACTTTCTGTTGTAAATTTTTTTAAAAACTACATTTCTATATAAATTTTTCTCTAAATTTATTGTTCTACATGTCTTTGATAAAAAAAATCCAATAAGTGTATATTTATTGGTTTGGGTAAAAGTTATAGCGTTTACAAACTATGGTGCAAAAGTGAATTTCGGCATTTTGAAGCAGCTCTGACTTTCTGAGCGCCTGTCATGTTTCTTCAGGTGCTAGAATGTCAGGAAAGTATAAATACCCCCAAATCACACCATTTTAGATAGAAGACACCCCAAAGTATTCACGGAGGGGCTTGGTGAGTTCATGTATCATTTCATTTTTTTCACAAGTTAGCGGAAAATGACACTTTCTGAGAAAAAAAAAAAAAAAGTTTCAATTTCTGATAACTTCTGGCAAAAAAAAAAAATCTCAGACGGACTCACTATGCCCCTCAGTGAATACCTTGGGGTGTCTACTTTCCGAAATGGGGTCATTTGTGGGGTGTGTTTACTGTTCTGGCATTTTGGCGGGGCTAATTGTGAGTCAGTCATGTAAAACCTAAAGGTACTCATTGGAATTTGGGCCCCTTGTACCCAGGCTGCAAAAGTGTCACTCATGTGGTATCGCCGTACTCAGGAGAAGTGGGGCAATGTGTTTTGGGGTGTATTTTTACATACACCCATGTTGGGTGAGAGAAATATCTCTGTAAATTGTCAACTTTGTATAAAAATTTTTAAAAGTTGTCGTTACAGAGATATTTTTCACACAAAGTATGGGTATATATAAAAATACACCCCAAAACACATTGCCCTACTTCTCCTGAGTACGGCGATACCACAAGTGTGCCACTTTTTTGCAGCTTAGGCGCAAAGGGCCCTAATTCCAATGAGTACCTTTAGGATTTCACAGGGCATTTTTACGCATTTGGATTCCAGACTTCTTCTCACGCTTTAGGGGCCCCTAAAATGCCAGGGCAGTATAAATACCCCACATGTGACCCCATTTTGGAAAGAAGACACCCCAAGGTATTCTGTGAGGGGTATGGTGAGTTCATGTAAAATTTTATTTTTGTCACAAGTTAGTGGAATATGAGACTTTGTAAAAAAAAAAAAAAAAAAAAAACAATTTCCGCTGACTTGTGCCAAAAATAAAAATTCTGTGGACTCACCATGCCCCTCACAGAATACCTAGGGGTGTCTTCTTTCCAAAATGGGGTCACATGTGGGGTATTTATACTCACCTGGCATTTTAGGGGCCCTAAAGTGTGAGAATCCAAATGCGTAAAATGTCCTGTGAAACTCTAAAGGTACTCATTGGTTTTAGGGCCCCTTTGCAGCACTCAGGCTGCAAAAGTGGCACTCATGGTAGTCGTCAGTACTCAGGAGAAGTAGGGCAATGTGGTTTGGGGTGTATTTTTACATATACCCATGCTGCGTGTGAGAAATATCGCTGTAAACGACAACTTTTAAATTTTTTATTCAAAGTTGTCAATTTACAGAGATATTTCTCTCACCCAGTATGGGTATATGTAAAAATACACCCCAAAACACATTGCCCTACTTCTCCTGAGTACGCCGATACCACATGTGTGACACTTTTTGCAGCCAAGATGCGCAAAGGGGCCCAAATTCCAATGAGTACCTTTAGGAGGGCATTTTTACGCATTTTTCCTTCTCACGCTTTAGGGGCCCCTAAAATGCCAGGGACAGTATAAATACCCCACATGTGACCCCATTTTGGAAAGAAGACACCCCAAGGTATTCCGTGAGGGGTATGGTGAGTTCATAGTAAGATTTTATTTTTGTCACAAGTTAGTGGAATATGAGACTTTGTAAAAAAAAATAAAAAAAAAAATAAACAATTTCCGCTGACTTGTGCCAAAAATATAAAATTTTTCGTGGACTCACCATGCCCCTCACAGAATACCTAGGGTGTCTTCTTTCCAAAATGGGGTCACATGTGGGGTATTTATACTCACCTGGCATTTTAGGGGCTCCTAAAGTGTGAGAATCCAAATGCGTAAAAATGTCCCTGAAACTTAAAGGTACTCATTGGTTTTAGGCCCCTTGTTACTCAGGCTGCAAAAGTGGCATCATGTGGTAGTCGCCGTACTCAGGGAGAAGTAGGCAAGTGGTTTGGGTGTATTTACATATACCCATGCTGGGTGAGAAATATCGCTGTAAATCGACAACTTTTTAAATTTTTTATTCAAAGTTGTCAATTTACAGAGATATTTCTCCACCCAGTATGGGTATATGTAAAAATACACCCCAAAACACATTGCCCTACTTCTCCTGAGTACGCCGATACCACATGTGTGACACTTTTTGCAGCCAAGATGCGCAAAGGGGCCCAAATTCCAATGAGTACCTTTTAGGAGGGCATTTTTACGCATTTTTCTTCTCACGCTTTAGGGGTCCCTAAAATGCCAGGACAGTATAAATACCCCACATGTGACCCCATTTTGGAAAGAAGACACCCCAAGGTATTCCATGAGGGGCATGGCGAGTTCATAGAAGATTTTTTTGGCACAAGTTAGTGGAAATTGATTTTTTATTGTTTTTCTCACAAAGTCTCCGTTTCCGCTAACTTTTGACAAAAAGTTTAATTTTTCATGGACTCATTATGCCCCTCAGCGAATACCTTAGGGTGTCTTCTTTCCAAAATGGGGTCACATGTGGGGTATTTATACGGCCCTGGCATTTTAGGGTCCCTAAAGCGTGAGAAGAAAAATGCGTAAAATGCCTCTCCTAAAAGGTACTGTTAATTTAGGCCTTGTATTTGGCTGCAAGTAACACCATGGTATCGCCGGATCGTAGAGAGAGGCAATGTGTTTGGGTGTATTTTACATATACCATGCTAGTAAGAGAAATATCTCTGTAAATTGACAACTTTGAATAAAAATTTTTAAAAAGTTGTCGCTTACAGCGATATTTCTCACACCCAGCATGGGTATATATAAAAATACACCCCAAAACACATTGCCCTACTTCTCCTGAGTACGGCGATACCACATGAGTGACACTTTTTGCAGCCAAGATGCACAAAGAGGCCCTAAAACCAATGAGTACCTTTAGGATTTCACAGGGCATTTTTACGCATTTGGATTCTCACGCTTTAGGGACCCCTAAAATGCCAGGGCAGTATAAATACCCCACATGTGACCCCATTGTGGATAGAAGACACCCCAAGGTATTCTGTGAGGGGTATGGTGAGTTCACAGAAAAAAAAATTTGGAACAAGTTAGCGGAAATTGTTTTTTTTTTGTTTTTTTACAGTCTCATATTCCACTAACTTGTGACAAAAATAATATTTTCCATGAACTCACCATACCCCTCACGGAATACCTTGGGGTGTCTTCTTTCTAAAATGGGGTCACATGTGGGGTTTTTGTACTGCCCTGGCATTTGAGGGTCTCCGCAATCATTACACGTATGGCCAGCATTAGGAGTTTCTGCGATTCTCCGTATATTGAGCATACGGGTAATGAGATTTTTTTCCGTTCAGCCTCTGCGCTGAAAAAAAAAATGAACGGCACAGATTTTTCATTCGCATCGATCAATGTGGATGAAAAATCTCTGCCAAAATCAGTGACTGCGGTGCGGTGGGCTGGGCGCTAGCTACCTAACAAGTAGCTAGCTAACTGGCGGTAAAGGGGCCCTTATGCCCCATTCACACGTCCGAAATTCTGTTTGCGGAGCGGAATTGCGGACCCATTCATTTCTATGGGGACAGACTTTGTCCCGCTCGGATCGGAATTACGGATCTGCGCTTCCGAGTCTGCACTTCCGTTCTGCAAAAATATAGAACATGTCCTATTCTTGTCCGCAACTGCGGACAAGAAAAGCATTTTCTATATAGTTCTGGCAATGTGCGGATCTGCAAAATGCGGAAAGCACATTGCCGGTGTCCGTGTTTTGAGGATCCGCGGATCGGATCCGCGGATCGGATCCGATCGGATCCGTGAATCCACGGATCCGCAAAACACATATGGGCGTCTGAATGGAGCCTTACAAGGGGTGTGATCAATGACAGGGGGTGATCAGGGGTCTAGATGGGGTGATCAAGGGGTTAATAGGTGAGGGGGGTGGGGGGTTAGTGTAGTGTTTGGTGCAACTTTACTGTGTTACCTGGTCCTCTGGTGGTCGATCCCAGTAAATGGGACCACCAGAGGACCAGGTAGCAGCTATATCAGACGCTGTTCATAAAACAGCGTCTGATATAGCTGGTTTGATGCGTTTTATTCGCATCTACAGCCTGCCAGCGATGATCCATCGCTGGCAGGCTGTAGCCAGACTGCTGTGCCGCGCTTCCCTGTGACGCGCGCGCTGCCGTGCGCGTTCACAGGAAATCTCGGCTCTCACGAGATGACGCGCCGACGCGTCAACTCAGAGCTACAGGGCCGCCCGCAGGACGCATCCCTGCGTTAGGCGGTCCTGTAGCGGTTAAACTTGCCCAACCAAAGCTGAAACCACTGATTTACGGTATTGCTATTTTGGCAATTGAATTTCACCGCAGAAAAAAATATATCCTTTTTCTGACACTAATAATTTTGTCTAGCCACTGCTGGGACACGAGATTTAGGGGATTGCTATTTTGGCAATTGAATTTCACCCCTAAACAAAATGTATCCTTTGCCGGACACTATTAAACTTGGCCAGCCACAGCTGAAACCACTGATTTACTGTATTGCTATTTTGGCAATTGAATTTCACCCCAGAACAAAATATATCTTTTGGCAGACACTATTAAACTTGGCCAGCCACTGCTGGTACACCAGATTTAGGTGATTGCTATTTTGGCAATTGAATTTCACCCCAGAAATTATCCATCCTTTGCCGGAAACTATTAAACTTGGCCAGCCACAGCTGAAACCACTGATTTACGTATTGCTATTTTGGCAATTGAATTTCACCCCAGAACAAAATATATCCTTTGCCGGACACTATTAAACTTGGCCAGCCACCACTGAAACCACTGATTTACGGTATTTGCTATTTTGGCAATTGAATTTCACCCCAGAACAAAATATATCCTTTGCCGGACACTATTAAACTTGGCCAGCCACCGCTGAAACCACTGATTTACGGTATTTGCTATTTTGGCAATTGAATTTCACCCCAGAAAAAAATATATCCTTTGCCGGAACCTATTAAACTTGGCCAGCCACCGCTGAAACCACTGATTTACGGTATTGCTATTTTGGCAATTGAATTTCACCCCAGAAAAAAAATATATACATTCTTTGCCGGATACTATTAAACTTGGCCAGCCACAGCTGAAACCACTGATTTATGGTATTGCTATTTTGGCAATTGAATTTCACCCCAGAACAAAATATGTCCTTTGCCGGACACTATTAAACTTGGCCAGCCACTGCTGGTTCACCAGATTTAGGGGATTGCTATTTTGGCAACTGAATTTCACCCCAGAAAATTATCTATACTTTGACGGACACTATTAAACTTGGCCAGCCACAGCTGAAACCACTGATTTACTGTATTGCTATTTTGGCAATTGAATTTCACCCCAGAACAAAATATATCTTTTGGCAGACACTATTAAACTTGGCCAGCCACTGCTGGTACACCAGATTTAGGTGATTGCTATTTTGGCAATTGAATTTCACCCCAGAAATTATCCATCCTTTGCCGGAAACTATTAAACTTGGCCAGCCACAGCTGAAACCACTGATTTACGGTATTGCTATTTTGGCAATTGAATTTCACCCCAGAACAAAATATATCCTTTGCCGGACACTATTAAACTTGGCCAGCCACCGCTGAAACCACTGATTTACGGTATTTGCTATTTTGGCAATTGAATTTCACCCCAGAACAAAATATATCCTTTGCCGGACACTATTAAACTTGGCCAGCCACCGCTGAAACCACTGATTTACGGTATTTGCTATTTTGGCAATTGAATTTCACCCCAGAAAAAAATATATCCTTTGCCGGAACCTATTAAACTTGGCCAGCCACAGCTGAAACCACTGATTTACGGTATTGCTATTTTGGCAATTGAATTTAACCCCAGAAAAAAAATATATACATTCTTTGCCGGACACTATTAAACTTGGCCAGCCACAGCTGAAACCACTGATTTATGGTATTGCTATTTTGGCAATTGAATTTCACCCCAGAACAAAATATGTCCTTTGCCGGACACTATTAAACTTGGCCAGCCACTGCTGGTTCACCAGATTTAGGGGATTGCTATTTTGGCAACTGAATTTCACCCCAGAAAATTATCTATACTTTGACGGACACTATTAAACTTGGCCAGCCGCTGCTGGGACACCAGACTGAGGGGATTGCTATTTTGGCAATTGAATTTCACCCCAGAAAATTATCTATCCTTTGCCGGACACTATTAAACTTGGCCAGCCACAGCTGAAACCACTGATTTACGGTATTTGCTATTTTGGCAATTGAATTTCACCCCAGAACAAAATATATCCTTTGCAGGACAATATTAAACTTGCGTAGCCACAGCTGAAACCACTGATTTACGGTATTGCTATTTTGGCAATTGAATTTCACCCCAGAACAAAATATATCCTTTGCCAGACACTATTAAACTTGGCCAGCCACTGCTGGTACACCAGATTTAGGGGATTGCTATTTTGGCAATTGAATTTTACCCCAGAAAATTATCCATCCTTTGCCGGACACTATTAAACTTGGCCAGCCACAGCTGAAACCACTGATTTACGGTATTGCTATTTTTTCAATTGAATTTCATCCCAGAACAAAATCTATCCTTTGCCGGACACTATTAAACTTGGCCAGCCACTGCTGGTACACCAGATTTCGTGGATTGCTATTTTGGCAATTGAATTTCACCCCAGAACAAAATATATCCTTTGCAGGACATTATTAAACTTGGCCAGCCACAGCTGAAACCACTGATTTACTGTATTGCTATTTTAGCAATTGAATTTCACCCCAGAACAAAATATATCCTTTGCCGGACACTATTAAACTTGGCCAGCCACTGCTGGTACACCAGATTTAGGGGATTGCTATTTTGGCAATTGAATTTCACCCCAGAACAAAATATGTCCTTTGCCGGACACTATTAAACTTGGCCAGCCACAGCTGAAACCACTGATTTATGGTATTACTATTTTGGCAATTAAATTTCACCCCAGAACAAAATATATCCTTTGCAGGACACTATTAAACTTGGCCAGCCACAACTGAAACCCCTGATTTACTGTATTGCTATTTTGGCAATTAAATTTCACCCCAGAACAAAATATATCCTTTGCCAGACACTATTAAACTTGGCCAGCCACTGCTGGTACACCAGATTTAGGGGATTGCTATTTTGGCAATTGAATTTTACTCCAGAAAATTATCCATCCTTTGCCGGACACTATTAAACTTGGCCAGCCACAGCTGAAACCACTGATTTACGGTATTGATATTTTGTCAATTGAATTTCACCCCAGAACAAAATATGTCCTTTGCCGAACACTATTAAACTTGGCCAGCCACTGCTGGTACACCAGATTTAGGGGATTGCTATTTTGGCAATTGAATTTCACCCCAGAACAAAATATGTCCTTTGCAGGACACTATTAAACTTGACCAGCCACAGCATAAACCACTGATTTACGGTATTGCTATTTTGGCAATTGAATTTCACCCCAGAACAAAATATATCCTTTGCCAGACACTATTAAACTTGGCCAGCCACTGCTGGTACACCAGATTTAGGGGATTGCTATTTGGGCAATTGAATTTTACCCCAGAAAATTATCCATCCTTTGCCGGACACTATTAAACTTGGCCAGCCACAGCTGAAACCACTGATTTACGGAATTGCTATTTTTTCAATTGAATTTCATCCCAGAACAAAATCTATCCTTTGCCGGGCCCTATTAAACTTGGCCAGCCACTGCTGGTACACCAGATTTCGTGGATTGCTATTTTGGCAATTGAATTTCACCCCAGAACAAAATATATCCTTTGCAGGACATTATTAAACTTGGCCAGCCACAGCTGAAACCACTGATTTACTGTATTGCTATTTTGGCAATTGAATTTCACCCCAGAACAAAATATATCCTCTGCCGGACACTATTAAACTTGGCCAGCCACTGCTGGTACACCAGATTTAGGGGATTGCTATTTTGGCAATTGAATTTCACCCCAGAAAATTATCTATCCTTTGCAGGACACTATTAAACTTGGCCAGACGCTGCTGGGACACCAGATTTAGGGGATTGCTATTTTGGCAATTGAATTTCACCCCAGAACAAAATATGTCCTTTGCCGGGCCCTATTAAACTTGGCCAGCCACTGCTGGTACACCAGATTTCGTGGATTGCTATTTTTGCAATTGAATTTCACCCCAGAACAAAATATATCCTTTGCAGGACATTATTAAACTTGGCCAGCCACAGCTGAAACCACTGATTTACTGTATTGCTATTTTGGCAATTGAATTTCACCCCAGAACAAAATATATCCTTTGCCGGACACTATTAAACTTGGCCAGCCACTGCTGGTACACCAGATTTAGGGGATTGCTATTTTGGCAATTGAATTTCTCCCCAGAAAATTATCTATCCTTTGCAGGACACTATTAAACTTGGCCAGACGCTGCTGGGACACCAGATTTAGGGGATTGCTATTTTGGCAATTGAATTTCACCCCAGAACAAAATATGTCCTTTGCCGGACACTATTAAACTTGGCCAGCCACAGCTGAAACCACTGATTTATGGTATTACTATTTTGGCAATTAAATTTCACCCCAGAACAAAATATATCCTTTGCAGGACACTATTAAACTTGGCCAGCCACAACTGAAACCACTGATTTACTGTATTGCTATTTTGACAATTAAATTTCACCCCAGAACAAAATATATCCTTTGCCAGACACTATTAAACTTGGCCAGCCACTGCTGGTACACCAGATTTAGGGGATTGCTATTTTGGCAATTGAATTTTACTCCAGAAAATTATCCATCCTTTGCCGGACACTATTAAACTTGGCCAGCCACAGCTGAAACCACTGATTTACGGTATTGCTATTTTGTCAATTGAATTTCACCCCAGAACAAAGTCTATCCTTTGCCAGGCCCTATTAAACTTGGCCAGCCACTGCTGGTACACCAGATTTCAGGGATTGCTATTTTGGCAATTGAATTTCACCCCAGAAAATTATCTATCCTTTGCCGGACACTATTAAACTTGGCCAGCCACAGCTGAAACCACTGATTTACGTTATTGCTATTTTGGCAATTAAATTTCACCCCAGAAAAAAATATATCCTTTGTCGGACACTAATAATTTTGTCCAGCCACTGCTGGGACACCAGATTTAGCGGATTGCTATTTTGGCAATTGAATTTCACCCCTAAACAATATCTATCCTTTGCCGGACACTATTAAACTTGGCCAGCCACTGCTGGGACACCAGATTTAGGGGATTACTATTTTGGCAATTGAATTTTACCCCAGAACAAAATATATCCTTTGCCGGATACTATTAAACTTGGCCAGCCACTGCTGGGACACCAGATTTTGGGGATTGCTATTTTGGCAATTGAATTTCTCCCCAGAAAATTATTTATCCTTTGATGGACAGTATTAAACTTGGCCAGCCACAGCTGCAACCACTGATTTACGGTATTGCTATTTTGGCAATTGAATTTCACCCCAGATCAATATATATCTTTTGCCGGACACTATTAAACTTGGCCAGCCACTGCTGGTACACCAGATTTAGGGGATTGCTATTTTGGCAATTGAATTTCACCCTAGAGCAAAAAATATCCTTTGCCGGACACTATTAAACTTGGCCAGCCACAGCTGCAACCACTGATTTACGGTATTGCTATTTTGGCAATTGAATTTCACCCCAGGAAATTATCTATCCTTTGCCGGACACTATTAAACTTGGCCAGCCACTGCTGGGACACCAGATTTACGGTATTGCTATTTTGTCAATTGAATTATACCCCAGAGCAAAATATATTCTTTGTTGGACACTATTATACTTGACCAGCCACAGCTGAAACCACTGGTTTACGGTATTGCTATTTTGGCAATTGAATTCCACCCCAGAACAAAATATATCCTTTGCCGGACACTATTAAACTTGGCCAGACGCTGCTGGGAAACCTGATTTAGGGGATTGCTATTTTGGCAATTGAATTTTTCCTCAGAAAATTATCTATCCTTTGTCGGACACTATTAAACTTGGCCAGCCACTGCTGGAACACCAGATTTAGGGGATCGCTATTTTGGCAATTGAATTTAACGCCTCAATAAAATATAGAAATTTCTATCCTGAGTTTCTAGGGGTGACAATAAGCACAGTCAAGCCTCTGATGTAGGATATAGAAAAAAAATAAACTCTAGTATTGATGGATTGATGGACTTGGTGGCAGCTTGTGCTGGTGCATCACAAGACACAAAATGGCTGCCACTCACCCCAGAAGAAAGTGACAGAAAAAACGGTCTGTGCAGCCTAAAAACCAGTGAGCAATTAACAAGCAGAAGTTGAATGATTCACAGCTGTAGATCGATCACTTCATTGGGTGTTTTTGCTGAGTTTTCCCTGCCTAATCTCGCCCTCACAGCAGCTGCATCCTATTCCTACACTAATCAGAGCAGAGTGACGTGCGGAGCTACGAGACTCCAGCTTAAATAGAGGCTGGGTCCCATGCTGCACTTGGCCAATCACAGCCATGCCATTAGTAGGCATGGCTGTGATGGCTTCTTAGGGCAAGAAGTAAAACGCTAGCTGATTGGCTGCTATGCAGCCCTTTAAAAAGCGGGAAGAAATCGCCGAACAACTGACCCGAACCCAAACTTTTTTGAAAAGGTCCGGGTCCCGAAAACCCCAAAATTCGGTACGAACCCGAACTATACAGTTCGGGTTCGCTCAACTCTAGTCCTGATCATCAACCTGGATTTCCAAATACCAGTGCCTCATACAACAGGCAGTAATGATCTGACTGTTGTGTGCTGTCACATCAGAAAATTGTGACAAATGACCAGTTACTTCTGACCACATCCTGCTGCGACTATTCTAACACGGTTAGTATTTTCCATCAGGATTTTATCATGATTTGGAAGCCAAAAGCAGGAGTACAGTAGGTCAATAACACAGAAGACATGAAAATATTTCCATCACATGGTATCTTTGTTTTAGAACCACTCCTGTTTTTACCTTACCAATATTGATCACATGCTGACTAAGTGCTGAAACTACAGGATCTGCTTTTTTTGGCCTGCTCTTCTGAAAGATCAAAAGAATGGAATAATAAACAGTAACATGAACATAACCTTACTGGTGATCCCTCCCCACTGTCATGGGGCCACTACTTGAATTTTGAGTCACTGCACAGTTAAGTTCATGCTAGGTCCGGTATGGTAATCTCCCCCGTGGAGAGAAGGCCATTTCGCTATCAAGTAGAAGGGGGGGGGGTGTAAGTGCACAACCCCATATACATCTATGCTAAAAGTCAATCACTTGAAACCAGTATAAATTATTTGCTGGACATAATTGATACTTACCAGATAAAGCGGAACTCTTCATTCAATGGCGGATTACAATAGAGGCGTTCGGGTTGGAAGCCCTGGGCCCAGCACCGCTGGGGGCCCAACGCCAACCCAAGTGGCCACATACTGTGGCGGGGCACGGGAGTGCATAGTTCCCTGCCCCGCCGCCGATCACTGCCATAGGCTTCAGGCCTATTGCGATAGTGAAATCCCGGAGCAGGCGAGCGTGATGACATCATTGAGCGCCTGTGCGGTGACATGTGCGTGGCTGCCTTTCTCTGCGAGCAAGCACCTGGCCCTGGACAGGTGAGTTTAGCTTTTCATTTTTTTTTTTTTTATGTGCCTACTTTGGGGGACATGGGGGGGGGGGTGGGGACACATAGGAGAACACATTAGTGAAGAGACGTCGAGTACATCGGGGGAAATTACTATATTGGGGCTTCTGTATGGGTTCAAATTACTATGTGGGGGAAAATTATTATGGGGGTTTACTATGTGGAGGCTATGTGGGGCCATATTATTATGGAAGGGACTACTATGTGGGGGCAAATTATTATGGGAAGGATTACTATGTGGGGGCAAATTACTATGTGGGGCAGTGTGGTGGAAATTTCTATGTGGGGCAGTGTGGGGGAAATTACTATGTGGGGGAAAATTACTATATGAGGAAGCGTGGAGCAAATTACTATGTGGGGGCATTGTGGGGTAAATTACTATGTGGGGCAGGGTGGGGGAAACTACTGTGTGGGGGCAGTGTGGGGGAAAATACTATGTGGGGGCAAATTACTATATGGGGCAGTATTGGGAAAATTACTGTATGGAGGCAGTGTGGGGGCAAATTACTATGTGGAATGTGAGAAAGTAACTGTTCTCACACTGATTACTGGTAAGGAAGGGGTAAATACTGCTGTCCACACCCTATTCCACCAGGTGTACAATCAGTCTGGGATAAAGAAGTGCAGCCCAGACTGTCAAGGAGAGGAGAGGAGAGTGGGGTCCTGGGAATTGGATCCTGGAAAGGTTGCAAGACAGAGGCCTGGGACTGGCTCTGTCTGTGTGGACTTGGGGGGCACAGAGCGATGCCTAGGTCTGGGTCGCAGGGTCCTAGTCAGGCGGACAAGAGAGCCCAGCTCCCCCAAGGGAATTGGTTGCACAGCCTTGGGGCTGGAGAAGATGCACAGAGGTGAAAGCTGCACGTACTGCTCGGGTGTGAATAGGGCTTACAGTGAGGTAGGGATATTGCCTGTTTAGTAAGTGCCCAGCCGGATAGGTGTTTATTTTGTTTTATGTTTATTTTGCTGCGTTATAAATCTGTGTTGCCTGCTGCCAAATAAATGCAATGTTTGGGCCAGAATCCTGCAGTGGACTACAATCTTTGTATGAATGACCCTGGAAGAGAGCTAACCCCCACATTTGATGTCGAATGCGGGCAGGCGTCCCTGCTGGAAAAAAAGCAAAGGGTTGCTGGGGGAAACGGAAAGAGCAGGAGTCCCTGCTGGATGCTGCTGTATTGCAAACGAGTTTGCTGTGTGGAACTTAAAAGGCCAGAAGCCCGTGTGTTCGTTGGAGCTGGAGCTGCTGTGCAGTGGCTTCCGCCTAACGCACGGATTCGTCCGGCGGGCGGTCCTGTTGTTCTGGCCGGAAACATCCGTGCGTCATCTCGTGAGATTTGCTATGAACATGCGCACGTTCACAGCGGCGCGCGGCTCTACAGTTATACTGCAGCCTGCCAGCGATGATCAATCGCTGGCAGGCTGTAGAGCTTAAATAAATAAAATCAAGCATGTATATCAGACGCTGTTTTGTTAACAGCGTCTGATATACCTGCTACCTGGTCCTCTGGTGGTCCCATTTGCTGGGATCGACCACCAGAGGACCAGGTAGCTCTGTAAAGTTGCACCACACTACACCCCCCCCCTTGTCACTTATTAACCCCTTGTTAACCCCTGATCACCCCATATAGACTCCCTGATCACCCCCCTGTAAGGCTCCATTAAGACGTCCATATGTGTTCTGCGGATCCGCACATTGCCAGAACTATATAGAAAATGCCTTTTCTTGGACATGTTAGGACATGTTCTATATTTTTGCGGAACGGAAGTGCAGACCCGGAAGTGCGGATCCGCAATTCCAAATCCGAGCGGGACAAAGTCTGTCCCCATAGAAATGAATGGGTCCTCAATTCCGTTCCGCAAACAGAATTGCGGACATGTGAATGGGGTCTAAGGGTCCCTTATCACCACCAGTTAGTTAGCTACTTGTTAGGTAGTTAGCGCCCCCCCGCACCGCAGTCACTGATTTTGGCAGAGATTTTTTCATCCACATTGATCGATGCGAATGAAGAAATCTGTGCCGTTCATTATTTTTATTTTTTTTTTCAGCCCAGAGGCTGAATTGAAAAAAAAATCTCATTACCCGTATGCTTAATATAAGTAGAATAGCAGAAACTCCTCATGCTGGCCATACATGTAATGATTGCGGAGACCCTCAAATGCCAGGGCAGTACAAACACCCCACAAGTGACCCCATTTTGGAAAGAAGACACCCCAAGGTATTCCGTGAGGGGTATGGTGATTTCATGTAAAATGTTATTTTTTTGTCACAAGTTAGTGGAATATGAGACTTTAATATAATTTTAGTTATTTTTTTTTTATTAAAATTTCCGCTAACTTGTGCCAAAAAAAAAATAGATTTCTGTGAACTCGCCATGCCCCTCACGGAATACCTTGGGGTGTCTTCTTTCCAAAATGGGGTTACTTGTGGGGTATCCAAATGCGTAAAAATGCCCTGTGAAATCCTAAATGTACTCATTGGAATTTGGGCCCCTTTGCGCATCTTGGCTGCAAAAAAGTGGCACACATGTGGTATCACCGTACTCAGGGGCATATTCAGTCCATGAAAAATTGAACTTTTTGTCACAAGTTAGCGGAAAGGGAGACTTTGTGAGAAAAAACTAAAAAAAACAATTTCCGCTAACTTGTGCCCAAAAAAAAAATCTTCTATGAACTCGCTATGCCCCTCACGGAATACCTTGGGGTGTCTTCTTTCTAAAATGGGGTCACATGTGGGGTATTTATACTGCCCTGGCATTTTAAGGGCCCTAAAGCGTGAGAAGAAGTCTGGAATCCAAATGCGTAAAAATGCCCTCCAAAAAGGTACTCATTCGAATTTGGGCCCCTTTGCACACCTAGGCTGCAAAAGTGTCACATATGTGGTATCGCCGTACTCAGGAGAAGTAGGGCAATGTGTTTTGGGGTGTATTTTTACATATACCCATGCTGGGTGAGAGAAATATCTTTGTAAATTGACAACTTTGTATAAAATTTTTAAAAAAGTTGCCATTTACAGAGATATTTCTCACACACAGTATGGATATATATAAAAATACACCACAAAAAACAATTCCCTACTTCTCCTGAGTACGGAGATACCACATATGTGCCACTTTTTTGCAGCCAAGATGCGCAAAGGGGCCCAAATTCCAATGAGTACCTTTAGGATTTCACAGGGCAATTTTACGCATTTGAAACCGTGATGCTGTTGCTAGGAGCAACCACTACTAGGTGAAAAATGGTCCGGTCTGGCAGAAAACCAGTGCCACGGAGGAAATCGTGAGGCAGCTGGAACAGAGTTCGGATTGTTTGGTGATTGAGCCGAGTGCTGCCCTTGGGAGCGTCGAACCCGTGATGGCTGTGGGTAAGAGCGTTCCAATTACTCCGTGTGTTGCAGAGGGTCAGGTGATCCGGGTTCAGACCAGCCTGGTGGCTGAGAACTGTGTGCGGGACATTCATGGGGATAGCATGAACTGTCCGGTGGCTCTCACTGAGTGTGAGACTCCATTGCAAACTGGGACTTGTGAAATTCGTGATGCAGTTTCACGTATACATATGTTGTTGGGCCATGATATTGAATCATTGCTGCGGGGTAAGATAGACCCTTCTGCAGAAAGTGAGGAGGCTCCTGCAGAATCGGTACTGACCCATTTAAGTGATGTGACTATTAAAAACAGTGGTACTGATAAGGTGCAAAGCGATTGTGCCAAGTTTGCGGAAATGCCTAATGATAGTATGATGTCATGGGAAATATGGAAATGTGATGACATTCCTTTTTCCTTGCAGGTGGGGATCAGGGGAGAAGCACTCCCTGATGGCAAAAAGGTGTATGATAAAAATGTCACTGAGAGTACACAGCTGGGTGATACAGGGGAAAGTGTGGTAGTGATAGAAAGTGTACCAGAAAGGGAAAACAGTGGTACCCCTAGGGTGCAAAGTGAAAGTGCCCAGTTGGCTCCAGTCCATAATGAGAACATGAAGTCATGTGGTGTTGCTGACATGCTGTTTCCATTGCACGTTGTGGTCAGGGGAGAAGCGCCCCCTGGTGGTAACAAGGTGAACGGTGGAAAAATGTTGGTTGATGTAAAAGCATTATTAACTGCTGAGGGTGAGGCTGCCATGTCAAGGTCCACTAAAATTATGATAGTTGCTAGTAGCAACCGGATGTCAGTTGTACCTGACAGGATTAGTGATGACACGAGCCTTGTGATGTTAAATGTGTACTGTGTCTGATGGCAAATCGGAGAGCGAGGCTGCCGCGGTGAAGTCTAGTGGCAACCAGATGTCTCTGGTATGTGACAAGATGACTGGCAAGATGGTGAGCTTGGTGTTTGTGACGAACTGGGTTCTGCTGGCATGGTTGTGGCAGAACAAAGGGAAGGTTATAGGTCAAGTAAATGCCCTCTCACCAGCCTCATGTGGTTATGTGTGTTCACCCTCTCGGGTTTGAACAAAGGAGGGGGGTATGTGAGAAAGTGACCTCACACTGATTACTGGTAAGGAAGGCGTAAATACTGCTGTCCACACCCTATTCCACCAGGTGTACAATCAGTCTGGGATAAAGAAGTGCAGCCCAACCTGTCAAGGAGAGGAGAGTGGAGTCCTGGGAATTGGATCCTGGAAAGGTTGCAAGACAGAGGCCTGGGACTGGCTCTGTCTGTGTGGACTTGGGGGGCACAGAGCGATGCCTGGGTCGCAGGGGCCTAGTCAGGCAGACTAGAGAGCCCAGCTCCCCCAAGGGAATTGGTTGCACAGCCTTGGGGCTGGAGAAAACGCACAGAGGTAAAAGCTGCACGTACTGCTCGGGTGTGAATAGGGCTTACAGTGAGGTAGAGATATTGCCTGTTTAGTAAGTGCCCAGCCAGGTAGGTGTTTATTTTGTGTTTTATGTTTATTTTGCTGAGCTGCATTATAACTCTGTGTTGCCTGCTGCCAAATAAATGCAATGTTTGGGCCCGAATCCTGCGGTGGATGACAATCTTTGTATGAATGACCCTCGGAAGAGAGCTAACCCCTCCACACGGGGCAGTGTGGTGGAA
Organism: Bufotes viridis; assembly: GCA_033119425.1. Lineage (NCBI taxonomy): Eukaryota > Metazoa > Chordata > Amphibia > Anura > Bufonidae > Bufotes > Bufotes viridis. Next base: position 221,656,127 of record CM065592.1, on the reverse strand, counting down.
ATTACTATATGGAGGCAGTGTGGGGGCAAATTACTATTTGGGGCAGTATGAGGGAAACTACTGTGTGGGGGAAAATAGTATGTAGGGGCAAATTACTGTGTGGGGGCAGTGTGGGTCAAATTACTGTGTGGGGGCAGTGTGGGTCAAATTACTGTGTGGGGGCAGTGTGGGTCAAATTACTGTGTGGGGGCAGTGTGGGGGAAATTACTGTGTGGGGGCAGTGTGGGGGAAATTGCAGTGTGGGGGAAATTACTATGTGTGGCAAATTACTGTCTGTGGGAAATTACTGTATGAGGGCGTTGCTATTGGGGAGACACTGTAGGGACAATTCTATTATTTTTTGGGTCACTATAGAGGAATTATTACCCGGAGCACAATATAGGGTGTTATTATTACTGTGGGCACTGTAGGGGACATTATAATTTATGTGGGCACTATACGGACATTTGGGGTAATTTATAAAACTGGTGTAAGTTAAAAATGGCTTAGTTGCCCATAGCAGCCAATCAGATTCCACCTTTCATTTTTGACACCTCATGGAAATCCAGTTCTACTTTACACCAGTTTGATAAATGACCCCAATTATGTCTATTAGAGTCACTATTTTTTCAGCAGCATAGTACCTGGGGCATTGGGGAACACAGTGGGCACAGTATTGGGAGTGGCAGCAGGATGACACTGTCAGGACACCAGGATGGGGAGGTTGATGGAAAAATTTATAAATCTAATGTGTTTGTGTACTAAATTCTGTAGTGACAAGATGTGGCTGAAATAATTTGCCATGGCGGTCTGGGTCAAACAGAGGAGAAGAGGAAATAGAAGGTCTACATGACAGGAGATCTCCCTGGATGTAAAAGGAATGTGGTGCTGTATTTTACTCCAAGTTTTTTTTTTCAATTATAATTCTATGTATCTTAAATTTGTTGACCAAATTTTTCAGTTTAGGTATTTTTTAGGTAGGGTATTTTTTTTAATCTGAAGATGTCATATGGCCTAGGAAGAGACTGTGGTGCTCATGAAGAACTGCAGCCTCTTCATACAAATAAAAACTAAACTAAAATAGAGGGAGGAGCCCAAGTTGGGTAGACAGCCCCGGATATCTCCATTAGATATTGAAAAACCTCAGGCTGTGTGTGTGTGTGTGTATATATATATATATATATATATATATATATATATATATTCCTACTTATTTTTAAACACTGGACTGAAGTGAACATTAATTACGGCATGTGTTGTGACATTATGAATATCAAGTGAGAATCATGGACATGAACTAACAATGAAACATATACTTGCACTATAATAATCATGAGAGATTCGAACCAGTGATTGGACTGAATATGATTATTTATACATTGTGGAGCTCCTGTTGCATTAGTCAAGCATACAACCTTGCATGATTTTTGTGATATTGGAATTATAGCGGTTGATGGATTACTCATTTTTTATTTTTATCTTATTTCTATGAATTACCGAATTGGGTGAGAATATAAGGTAGTGAGATAGAAATTTGGGGACCCCAATATATGTGAGATTCTTACTAAATCATGTTTTTATATAATCATGTTAATTTTCATGTATTTTTACATTTAATTTTTATTTGTGATTTTCATTTGTATTTATTAATAAATTAATATGTCCTACATACAAACCAGAAGGAGAAGTGCCTGTCTTACTTTTTACCACTTCATATATTTCACGTACTGGGACTGGGCGACCCAGTAGATGGCAAACCCCCCACTATCCATTTAGTCTCCGTGTAAGCCTCTAGGTATAATATACATTTTTTTTAACGGTTAAGTTCACGCCATTAAATTAGAGCTGACGCTAACATTTACCTGTAAGGCAGACTTCTGTTATTTGGTCAATTATTACCATCATTTATTATGAGGCAAATTCAGGAGCAAAGCCTACTCTCAAATTAGATATCATGAATAGATCTGCTCCTGTTATGTGAGATTCACCCACACCTGCTTTGAGCTGACAATTACAGACCAAATAAGGGCTCTTTCACACAAGTGGTTCCCGTGCGAATAATCTGCTGCGTGAAAGAGAGCCAAGATCCATTCTGGACAGCAGAGACATGGAGCATTAACATGACTGATAATGCTCCATTCCTCTCTGTAATCTTTTTACTACAAAATCACAGTGACGACTTTATCTCACTGTGATTTTGTAGTAAAAAGATCACAGAGAGACACGGAGCATTATCAATTATGTTAATGCTCTGTGTCTCTGTTATCCGGAAGTGGGTTTGGTTCTTTCATGCAGCGGATAACCCACATGGGACCCGCTCTTATGAGAGAGCCCTAAGTAAACTAAGCCTAATAGTGACGAACAGTTATTCTACATCTAACAGAGGGGATTCAAACACATGTTTGTACTGCCATAACATGGATTAAAAGAGCTTATTTGTTTTCTCCACTACTTTATTGGCACTGCCTCCATGTTCTTATTTTGTTCCACTAAAGAGTCATTGGGACACCTGCCAGGGCTAAAAGCGTTTTTTAAATTTGCTTTACTTTTACTTTTTTGTTTGTAGCTAGCAGTTAGCTAGAAATGTTGGTGGCCTGCACGATGATGTGCAAGGGTATATATGTGACATGCCGGGCATTCAGATGCACAGTAACTGTTTTGCTTTCAGACAGGACTAGCTATGCAAGTTGCTGCACTGCACACTTATGTACACCAGGATACATTCTCCCTAAAGTTTAACTGCAGGCCAAGAGGGACCAAATCGAATTTTTGAAAACTTCACTCATCTCTAATTTTAATATCTATTTTAGAATTCTAATGTAAAGGCTATGGACACCTTCAGGACAATTTTGTAAATTGCTCAAATGAGAACTATGCATGATCCGTCATTGTAAGAGACTCAGAATAAACAGAAAGTGACTGAAAGTCTGTAAATAGACTGAAATGTAATCCCTGTATCATAAAAACTGCTAAAAAATTGTAATAAAGACCAATTGCAAAAATTATTTTTAGCTCTAAAAGAGTAGAATGAATAATAAAATCCACCCTTCTCCTAAAAAAGATATTAATCACCTTTTAGTCTGGCACACAAAACACCAATCTAAGTACATTTCTCCCATAGTGATTTGGTTTGTGTTTTATCAAAACTCAGCTGGCTGAAAGTATGGTGTTTTTTAATCATTTTTCTACATAGGTCTTTCAATGTAACTTAAAATGCTAGGAAAATCCCTGTACAAAAAGACTAAATTAAAAATGCTACTATTTATAAATAACACCATAAAACATTTCTAACGTCATTCATTTTTTAAGTTTCATTTTAAAACATTACGAAAGTGAGGGCTTTAGGTGTTTTGTCTGATATTTTACAGTGTGTTCTCTAAAAACAGCATCTAAATGTATTTAATAGTATGCTGACCTTTTTAAAATAGTATTTGGCATTTATTTTTCTAAACTACAGCTTGACTTAATGTGAAGTTTTGGGGTTAGGTCTATGCAGTGCATATTTTAATATGCCTTAGATTAGAGCTATTTTTTCCTATTATTTTGGAGGGTGATTGAGGGGTTGATATTTCTTTGAGTGCAGCCAGATGTTGGCAGTTTATAGTTAATAGTTAGTATTTTTGTTTATGGTGTTTCATTAGCATTTCTGGAGACATTAGTTTTTTAAATTTTCCCAAATGAAAAATACTTGAAAGGAAATGTGTCTCCTATAATTTCTTCTGCTAGTTAAAACCAGATAGTAACACATATATACTTTTTTCAAAAAAAAAATTCTTTTACGATTGTAGATTTTTTTTTATTCTATTTTCTGTGCATGGTTATTGGAACCTTCTTGCTTGAGTTGTTGTTAATGGTATTTAAAGATATGCTTTGCAGCAGCTGCATAGATTTTTTTAAGGATGCTCTGTGACCAGTGTAGAGGTAAGGAGGTAGTAATTAAGCTTTGTTACTATTTCTTTACCACTGAGAAATGGAACAGTACGTTCCAAAACGCGCCTGGTGGCTGTTTCCAAGTTGAAGGTATACATTGACATCTACCAGTGTTACTGTGCCGAAAAGCTCCAGCCAGCTCTTGGTTTCTTGACGATCCCAGTACACATATGCAGGGAAGCGTGAGAGGAGATGCAGCACATTGAAGCCGTCATACAACGGAGAAGAAGGTTTGCCTGTGGGAGCCGAGTGCTCGCTGAGTCAGGATCCGTGAGTAACAAACTTATGAATTATCATTGGAAATAACCACATGAACTAAAGATGCACATTAATATATAAGAACCACCAGCTGACCAGCAAGCAATATAACAAACTGCTCAGCTATAAGAGAACATTAGATACAGACTGTTACAAAACCTTATGAGTCTGTTACTAATCACGCAAACCCTGCAATAGAGCTGACTTTGAAGAGAGACAAAATTGCCAAACACTAATTGATACTAACAGTACCACACCAAAGAGATGAAGTAAAAGACAAGGAAACCGTGTTGTTAAGATTTTTTTTTTATATATATATATGAACTTTTGTATGAACTTTATTTATGCAAGACATCTGCATTTAAATAGGGTGTATGATGTTATAGGGTGTACGACATTTTGGGTTTTTATTTTTTATTGTGTTTTCTATTGTGTTTTATTATGTACATGAAGTAGTAAAGATATATGCAAATTACTGTGAGCCAGCCATTTTTTGATTTCTGTTTATACATATTACTAATTGGTGGTTAGTGGGCTGTGCTTAAGTTTAACTGGTGAGCATCCTTTATTTTGCTATTCAAGCTTTGACAATTTCCTATTGTAAATGGTAAATCCTGTGTTATTTATATACACAGTCAAGTCACATTATTATAACCACCACATAATATCCAGAGTAACCACCATGTGTAGCAAAGGCAGGAGCTAACTGGCCACAGAGTGACTTAATAAGGTCCTGGTAGGTTGTCACGGGTATCTGAAGGCATGGTGACTGCAGTGTATCCCACAGCTGCTGGAGGGTTTGTGGGTTCAATTCTGGGGAATTAGGGGCCCAGGGTGGTACTTGGAAGTTTTGGTCATGCTCCTCCAACCAATGTCGAACATTTCTAGCTGTGTAACATGTCACATTGTCTTGCTGGAAGATCCCATCCACGCCAATAAGGACAAACAGCATATATGGTTGTACGGGAACTGCGAGGATAGATTCATAGCCAAACTGCTTGAGAATGCCTTCAACATGGCTGAGTGGGTCCAGAGAATAGCACAAAAACATTCTCCAGACCATAATGCTGCCACCACCTTGTTTGTGTTGTTCCAGAAATGGTTGCAGGGTGTTCGTTCTCTAATGTTTCTTCCCTGACATGTCAATGTCCATATATTTAAAGAAGCAGAAAATATTAGCTATTGGTGAAGCCTTTTCTGCCAAGGTAACTTTGCTAGCAGTGGTAAAAATCACCAGTTCAAATGCATGTGTGTAGGCACCCTTGCTGTGATTTTTGGAGATGCAGTTTGCAACACCCACTAATGCTTGGGTTCAATTAGAATAGCTTTTAATACTCAGGGACACTAAACCTTTAAACACATACAAATATTATTTAACAATGTTCCTCCCAGATATGACTGCAAAACTTTCAGGAAAGCTCCTTTCTTCCTGTCTCCATCATCTTCAGTTGGAGAGCATAAAATCACATTAGCAGTGGAGGGACTTAGTCACATCAAGAGCAGTATGCAGGCCGGTCCTTCTACTAACAAGGAAGAGACACACTCTGTTCCAAGCTGGGCTTGTGAAATTATCTCTTTTGGAAGAGTTTGGGGATAGTGATGTCGCGAACATAAAATTTTATGTTCGCGAACGGGCGAACCGCCATAGACTTCTATAGGCAGGCGAATATTAAAACCCACAGGGACTCTTTATGGCCACAATAGTGATGGAAAAGTTGTTTCAAGGGGACTAACACCTGGACTGTGGCATGCCGGAGGGGGATCCATGGCAAATCTCCCATGGAAAATTACGTAGTGGACGCAGAGTCGGGTTTTAATCCATATAGGGCATAAATCAACTAACATTCCTAAATTGTTTGGAATAACATGCTTTAAAACATCCAGTGTGTGTATACGATCAGGTATGATGTTGTATCGATCAGGTAGTGTAAGGGTTACGCCCGCTTCACAGACATTGACAGACCAAACTCCCCTTTAATGCACCGCAAACAATCTATTTGCATAACCGCAAACTCCCCATTTGCACAAGGTTGGATACCAAGCTAGCCATGTCCCGGTGATGTCATTGAAGGTTTCTTCCTCCACCCAGCCACGTACAACACCAAGGGTCCCCGAAAGGTGAATTGAATTGATTTTTCGAACGGGGAGATGGTTAAAAAACCGCTGGCTCTCTCCCCTTTGTTTTAATCCACAGTCACTGCGTCTGCGCCGTGCAATTTACTGTCACACCACATATGAGTGGTATTTTCTGTAGTACTATTCTCATCAGTTTAATCCCTGTTACGTCCCTAATCTGGGGTCCATTTATTGAATTGATTTTTCGAACGGGGAGATGGTTAAAAAACCGCTGGCTCCCTCCCCTTTGTTTTAATCCACAGTCACTGCGTCTGCGCCGTGCAATTTACTCTCACACCTGATATGAGCGGTGTCTTAACTAGTACTATTCCTTTCAGTTTAATCCCTGTTACGTCCCATATCAGGGATTGCCTTTTGTGAAAAAAAATTTAGGCCGGGTACCTTCGACTGACTTCACTGTGACAGACCAAACTCTCATACACCAAACTGAATTGATTTTAGGAACCGGGAGATGGAAAAAGCAGCTTGGTCGATCCTCTTACTCCCAAATTGGGGCGCTGCACGTGCACAGAGCAATGTGCTGGGACACCCTATATGAGTGGTGTCTTAACTAGTACTATTCCTTCAGTTTAATCCCTGTTACGTACCCTATCCGGGGACGTGTGTCGAATTGATTAAACATTGTTGAATTAACGAACCATTACGACATCATGAAATAATTTAGTTCTGAGCTCTGTACTTGCTTTGTATTGGAATTGATGGGGATTTTTTCAAATGTCTGCATTATTTCTAATAAACTATTAAGAGACTTTATTATGATTTTTTATTTTATGTATTAAAAACCCATACAACTTAAAAAAAAAAAGTTAAATTAATGTTTTTTCTATGAAATATTATCCAGCCGTCCAATCGCTTTTGGTCTGACCATAATGAAGCAACGGCCTTATTATCTGGGGTGTGGCAACATTGCCAACACACTCATAGAGGTGATGATTGCTTCATTGTGATACGCAAGCCCCTTCACCACAAAAAGGTAACGATCACGAAGAGGAATTGACACTTGTATGTGCCATTTTTTTTTGTTTTGTTTTTGCAGCCACAGTGCTGCACCATAGGACAGAAAAATTAGGCATGTACACATGCCTGAAAAATAATGGCATTGTTGCAGCGGCCTGAAAAATTGATGTTTTCCAGGCAGCAAAGTGACTAAATCATTGCGGCTTGAACCCTAGTTGGTGGCGGAAAATTCACGAAAGCCATCCGGTATGCAGACATTAAATACAGCAGCGTGGGGACCATTTTGAAGCCAAGGCATGTCATCAGGTCTTTTGTTAGTCAAACTTATCCCCCACTGTCAGTCCCTTCGGGATCCATGCCTCATTCATCTTTATGAAGGTGAGGTAATCAACACTTTTTTGACCGAGGCGACTTCTCTTGTCAGTGACAATGCCTCCTGCTGCACTGAAGGCCCTTTCTGACAGGACATGTGAAGCAGGGCAGGCCAGAAGTTCTATCGCAAAATGGGATAGCTCAGACCGCAGGTCAAGCCTGCACACCCAGTAGTGAAGGAGTTCATCGCTCCTCAGAGTGTCGATATCTGCTGTTAAGGCGAGGTAGTCTGTTACCTGTCGGTCGAGTCGTTCTCTAAGGCTGGATCCCGAAGGGCTGTGGCGATGTGTAGGGCAGAAAAAGCTCTGCATGTCCTCCATCAACAACACATCTGTAAATCGCCCAGTCCTTGCCGCCATGGTAGGAGGAGTATTACATTCACCTCTTCCCCTGTTAGATTCCCGTTGTGCTGTGACATCCCCCTTATAAGCTGTGTAAAGCATATTTTTTAGTTTGGTTTTGAACTGCTGCATCTTTTCCGACTTTCGGTAATTTGGTAACATTTCTGCCACTTTCTGCTTATACTGTTTGTCACCTCCTCAAAAGGACCCATGAGCCTATGGGCATTGCGCATGAGTGTCCAGTAACGTGGCAAAAAAATTCCCAGCTCCGCAGAGGCTGTCCTACCACCCCGGTCATACAAATACTCGTTGATGGCTTTTTCTTGTTAGAGCAGGCGGTCGAACATTATGAGTGTTGAATTCCAACGTGTCGGGCTGTCACAAATCAAGCGCCTCACTGGCATGTTTCACCGCTGAATATCGGAAAAGTGCGCTATGGCTGTGTAGGAACGCCTAAATGGCCCGACACCTTCCTGGCCTGCTTGAGGACGTCCTGTAAGCCTGGGTACTTAGACACAAAACGTTGTACGATTAGATTCAACACATGTGCCATGCACGGCACATGTGACAACTTGCCCAAATTCAATGCAGACAACAAATTTGTTCCATTGTCAAACACCACTTTGCCGATCTCCAGTTGGTGCAGGGTCAGCCACTGATCCACCTGTGCGTTCAGGGCGGACAGGAGTGCTGGTCCTGTGTGGCTCCCTGCTTTCAGGCAAGTCAACCCCAAGACAGCGTGACACTGTCGTATCCGGGATGTGGAATAGCCCCTGGGGAGCTGGGTGGATCCAGTTGATGTACAGCCAGACGCAGCAGCAGAAGAGGACTCAGCCGAGGAGGATATCGAAGAGGATGGAGTAGGAGTAGAGGAGGTGGCAGTAGGCCTGCCTGTAAGTCGTGGCGGTGTCACCAACTCCGCTGCGGAGCCACGCATTCCATGCTTGTCAGCCATCAGCAGGTTGACCCAATGCGCAGTGTACGTGATATACCTGCCCTGACCGTGCTTTGCAGACCAGGTATCAGTGGTCAGATGGACCCTTGCCCCAACATTGTATGCCAGAGATGCCATGACTTCCTTTTTAATAACATAGAGGTTTGTGATTGCCTTTTTTGAAAAAATTTTCGTCCGGGTACCTTCCACTGTGGTGTCCCAATAGCGACAAATTTTTTGAAGGCCTCGGACTCCACCAGCTGGTATGGTAAAAGCTGGCGGGCTAAGAGTTCCGTCAAGCCAGCTGTCAGTCGCCGGGCAAGGGGGTGACTCTGTGACATTGGCTTCTTACGCTCAAACATTTCCTTAACAGACACCTGACTGTGGGCAGATGAGCAGGAACTGCTGAAGGTGAGAGGCGGAGTGGCAGTTGGTTGAGAGGGGGCAGGGAGGACAGCAGTGGTTGACGTGGCTGAAGATGCTGGACCAGGAGGAGCATGGTGGCTTTGAGTTTGTGTGCTACTTGTACTCATGTGTTGATCCCATAGGCGTTTGTGATGTGAAATCATGTGCCTTCGCAAAGCAGTTGTACCGAGGTGGGTGTTGGACTTCCCACGACTCAGTTTCTTTTGGCACAGGTTGCAAATGGCATTGCTGTTAACAGAGGCAGACACACAAAAAAATTCCACACTGCTCAGCTTTGCAATGACGGCATTCTGGTGGTGGCAACAGCATGCGTTGACTGGCGTGCTGTCTGGCTGACCCTGGGTGCCGCTGCATGCTGTCTGACTGTGCCACTAGCTCCTTGCGACGACCTCCCCCTGCTTCTAACTCGTCTCCTCCTTCTCTCTGTCTCCCCTTCTTAACTTTCCCACTCTTCTTTTCTTCGAGCAAGCACCCACTTGGCATCCGTGGACACATCGTCTTCATCAACCGTTTCACTTGTATCTGACACCTCAGCAAAGGAAGCAGCAGCGGGTACAACATCATCATCATCACACTGTACGTCCATGTGTGTAATCCTGCCTGACTGAGACATATCCCTGTAATCTGGCAATAATGGTTGTGCATCACTAATTGCATCCAACTGATGTGTAAATGAATCCTCTGACGGATCAAGTGAAGTGGTAGTGGTGGTGGTGGCGGCGGGCGGGAGCGTGGTAACTTGAGAGCAGGTGACCGAAGCTGAGCTGGAGGAGGATGGTGCGTCAAGGTTCTTAGCGGAAGCTGTTGAAGATTGGGTGTCCTGTCTCAGCCATTCAACTATGTCCTTAGAATTTTTCGGGTTCAGGGTACGTGGCCTCTGAACACTAGGCATTATTCCAGGGACAGTGGAAATCGCAGCACCATGACCACGATGGCCCCTGCGGGGTGGCCTGCCTGTGATTTTTTTTTTTTTTGGTAAGTGATACTACGCGTGCTAGGTACTGTGCCACACGGGATGAGTGATGGGCACTGGCAGTGGACACACTACAGTCTGTGGAAGTCGGCCTGACCCACACTGGCAGCAGGCAAGCAACTGAAATTAGACTAATGTGTAAAAATTAAATGCCTTTTTTATCGGCAAGCTACTGTGCCACCCGGTATGAGTGGTTGGCAGTGGGCACACTACAGTCTGTGGAAGTCGGCCTGACACACATTGGCTGCAGGCAAGCAACTGAAATTAGACTAATGTGTAAAAATTAAATGCCTTTTTTTGATGCAAAGTCCTGTGCCACACGATATGAGTGGTGGGCACTGGCAGTGGGCACACTACAGTCTGTGGGCCTGCAGCTCCTCACACACGGGCAGGCCAGGCAACTGTAATATATATATATATATATATATATATATAGAGAGAGAGAGAGAGAGGGAAAAAAAAAAAGCAGACTAATGTAGCAGCCCTAAAAAGGGCTTTTTGGGGTGCTGTCAGGACGCTGTCCTTACAGCAGAGATCAGATGAGTCTTTCAGGACTGGAGTGGACACTGAATACACTAGCCTAGCTATCGATTTCCCAATTAAATCAACAGCAGCTACACTGTCCCTCCTCTCACTAAGACTGCAGCTTCTGAATGAATCTAAAATGGATGCTGTTAAGGAGATGGGTGGGTCTGGGAGGGAGGGTATGCTGCTGATTAGCTGGAATGTGTCTGCTGACTGTGAGGTACAGGGTCAAAGTTTGCTCAATGATGATGTATAGGGGGCGGACCGAACATTGCATGTGTTCCCCGCCGCAGCGAACGCACACAAGCTATGTTCGCCGGGAACTGTTCGCCGGCGGATAGTTCGGGCCATCTCTCTTTGGGGAACTTGTGATGCTGCTGATTATGTGGGTGCAACTCAAAACATGCCAGACATAGGCCAAGCATAGCTGCAGCTAGCTCTGTGCGAGTACCATATGACAGCTTTTCTCCACAAGGCCAGCACACAAAATCATAGCTGTGTTCAAGATCTACGGGATTAAGATAAGTCATGAGCATTCAAACACAAACAGGACTATATTACATCACCTGATCCTTTGGGAAAATATAATTGGCCAGCATTCCGAATTGGAACAAGTCTATCTTTCTTCTCTTTGTGGCAGCCAGACCGCATTTCCAAGCATTATAGGGTCCTTATCATCATCAGCTGCATCTTTTCCTGCTAGACTACTCCTTCTCTTCCTTATTCTTCACTCCATCATGAGACATCCTTAATGAAATGTGTGGCCATGAGAAAACTACTCTCAACCCGCAATTAGCTTGTCTGCAAGCTGAACTCCCACTTGGCCAAGTTGCTGGTGGTGCAGTTGCAGCCATATCACTTAGTTCTGGTAAATGTCGTGCCGTTCCACGCTTTCACCTACATTTAATTCTGTTGAATAGCATTACTACAGTACTTCTGGCCAGCTGTCCGAAAATATATATTTTTTTTTTTAAATCTCATGCAACCATGAGGTGGCATCACTAGATCCTGTGGGAAAATAGAACTGGCCATCAATCTGAACAAATCCACTCTACATCTCCTGGTCTTTGTGACAGCCAGGCCGCATCCACAGCCAGTACAGTTAGTTACTTGGACTCCTCATCTTCAACCTCTCTGTCAGTCATTGACAATGGAATGTGTGGCCGGAAAACAACTCTATGCAATCAGCAATCAGGTTGTGAGCAAGCTGAACTCCCAGCTGACCAAGTTGCTCACAGTTCATTTTCTGCTGTACCACCATCCATCAGACTTTTTGGCAGGTGTCAGTAGTGGCACTGTTCCACTCCTTAAAAAAAATGTTATTCATTCCCAAAATGGAATTCTTCTGTAGGCCATCAGCTGCAGTGTTTGCTATATCCCATCTGTGGAACTTTTGGCCAGATATCTGAAGTGGTGAAGTTCCGTGTAGAGATGAGCGAACACCTGGATGTTCGGGTTCGAGAGGTTCGGCCGAACTTCCGGAAAATGTCCGGATTCGTGATCCGAACTCAACCCGAACTTTATCCCGAACCCGAACCCCATAGAAGTCAATGGGGACCCGAACTTTTGGGCACTAAAAAAGCTGTAAAAGACTCTCAGAAAGGGCTAGAGGGCTGCAAAAGGCAGCAAAATGTAGGTAAATCCCCTGCAAACAAATGTAGATAGGGAAATGAGGACTTAACATAAAATAAATAAAAATTAACCAATATTAATTGGAGTTAGGTCCCATAGCACAGAATCAGGCTTCAAATCACCCACCAATGGAGAAGGTCGCTTACTATTATTTCGACCCCAGCATCCAGACAAAGGAGAGAGGTCCCACAGCAGAGAATCTGGCATCATATCAACCACCACAGGAGAAGGCCACTTTCAGTGACTTAGGCCTTAGCACCCAGACAGAGGAGACATGTCAGATAGCACAAGCATTACATTTATACCATTGAGCACAGGAGAAGGCCACTTTTAGTTACTTTGACCCCTGCACCCAGAAAGAGGAGAGAGGCCCCACAGCACATATTCAGGCATCATATCACCCACCACAGGAGTAGGCCACCATTTAGTTAATTTGACCCCTGCACCCATGTCAGATGGTACAAGCATCAGTTTTACATCACCCAGCACAAGAGAAGGCCACTTTTAGAGACTTTGACCCCTGCACCCAGACGGAGGAGAGAGGTTTCACAGCAGAGAATCAGGCATTTAGATCACCCACCACAGGAGTAGGCCACCATTTAATGAGACCCCGGCAACCATGTCAGATGGCACAAGTATAACATTTATATCACCCAGCAAAGGAGATGGCGACTTTGAGAGACTTTGACCCTTGCACCCAGACGGAGGAGAGAGGTTTTCAAAGCAGAGAATCAGGCATTTAGATCACCCACCACAGGAGTAGGCCATCATTTAATGGGACCCCGGCAACCATGTCAGATGGCACAAGCATCAGTTTTACATCACCCAGCACAGGAGAAGGCGACTTTGAGAGACTTTGACCCCTGCACCCAGACGGAGGAGAGAGGTTTCACAGCAGAGAATCAGGCATTTAGATCACCCACCACAGGAGTAGACCACCATTTAATGGGACCCCGGCAACCATGTCAGATGGCACAAGTATAACATTTATATCACCCAGCAAAGGAGAAGGCGACTTTGAGAGACTTTGACCCTTGCACCCAGACGGAGGAGAGAGGTTTTCAAAGCAGAGAATCAGGCATTTAGATCACCCACCACAGGAGTAGGCCATCATTTAATGGGACCCCGGCAACCATGTCAGATGGCACAAGCATCAGTTTTACATCACCCAGCACAGGAGAAGGCGACTTTGAGAGACTTTGACCCCTGCACCCAGACGGAGGAGAGAGGTTTCACAGCAGAGAATCAGGCATTTAGATCACCCACCACAGGAGTAGGCCATCATTTAATGGGACCCCGGCAGAGTAGGCCATCATGTCATGGGACCTGGCACCAAGTCAGATAACAGCTTTATATCACCCAGCACAGGAGAAGGCAACTTTGAGAGACTTTGACCCTGCACCTGCAGACGGAGGAGAGAGGTTTCACAGCAGAGAATCAGGCATTTAGATCACCCACCACAGGAGTAGGCCACCATTTAATGGGACCCCGGCAACCATGTCAGATGGCACAAGCATCAGTTTTACATCACCCAGCACAGGAGAAGGCGACTTTGAGAGACTTTGACCCCTGCACCCAGACGGAGGAGAGAGGTTTTCACAGCAGAGAATCAGGCATTTAGATCACCCACCACAGTAGTAGGCCACCATTTAATGGGACCCCAGCAACCATGTCAGATGGCACAAGCATCAGTTTTACATCACCCAGCACAGAAGAAGGCGACTTTGAGAGACTTTGACCCCTGCACCCAGACGGAGGAGAGAGGTTTTCACAGCAGAGAATTAGGCATTTAGATCACCCACCACAGGAGTAGGCCACCATTTAATGGGACCCCGGCAACCATGTCAGATGGCACAAGTATAACATTTATATCACCCAGCACATGACAAGGCCACTTTCAGTGAGTTAGGCCTTAGCAACGAGACAGAGGAGACAGGTCAGATAGCACAAGCATCAGTTTTACAGATCACCCACCACAGGAGTAGGCCACCTTTAGTTAATTTGACCCCTGCACCCAGAAAGAGGAGAGAGGTCCCACAGCAGAGATTCAGGCATTTATATCAGCCAGCACAGGAGAAGGCCGCTTTCAGTGACTTAGGTCTTAGCACCGACACAGAGGAGACAGGTCAGATAGCGCAAGTATCAGTTTTACAGATCACCCACCACAGGAGTAGGCCACCTTTAGTTAATTTAACCACTGCACCCAGAATGAGGAGAGAGGTCCCACAGCACATAATCAGGCATCATATCAACCACCTCAGGAGAAGGCCACCATTTAGTTACTTAGGCCTTAGCACCGACACAGAGGAGACAGGTCAGATAGCACAAGCATCAGTTTTACATCAACCACCACAGGAGAAGGGCACTTTTAGAGACTTTGACTCCTGCAGCCACATGGAGGAGAGAGGTCCCACAGCAGAGAATCAGGCATCATGTCAACCACCACAGGAGTAGGCCACCTTTTGTTTCTTTGACCCCTGCACCCAGAAAGAGGAGAGAGGTCCCACAGCAGAGAATCAGGCATTTCGATCACCCACCACAGGAGAAGGCCGCTTTCAGTGACTTTGGCCGCCTGCACCCACACAAAGGAGACATGTCAGACAGCACAAGTATAACATTCATATCACCCAGCACAGGAGAAGGACACTTTCATGTACTTTGGCCCCGGCACCCAGACAGAGGGAAGGTTCATTCAACTCTGGTTGCACCCCAAGATCCTAGTTAATTTCAAAAATTGATTTTTCAAGAAGTGGCCAGGAGTACAAGACAACATGGTTTAAGGCAGTTATTAAGGACTACTGTGCACAAGGGAGGGTCAGGTCTTGTGGGATCCATGCCTGGTTCATTTTTATAAACGTCAGCTTGTCCACGTTGGCTGCGGACAGGCGGCTGCGTTTGTCAGTAATGACGCCCCATGCCGTGCTGAATACACGTTCAGATAAAACGCTGGCCGCCGGGCAGGCCAGCACCTCCAAGGCATAACATGCTAATTCTGGCCACGTGGACAATTTGGAAACCCAGAAGTTGAATGGGGCCGAACCATCCGTCAGTACGTGGAGTTGTGTGCAGATGTACTGTTCAACCATGTTAGTGAAATTTTGCCTCCTGCTATCACGTTCCGTATCAGGTGATGGGGCAGTTAGCTGTGGCGTGGAGACAAAACTTTTCCACATTTCTGCCATGCTAACCTTGCCCTCAGAGGAGCTGGCCGTGACACTGCTGCGTGGGCGACCTCTAGCTCCTCCTCTGCCTTGGCCTTGGCCTTCCACCTGTTCCCCTGTGACAGTTGGGAATGCTCTCAGGAGCGCGTCTACCAGTGTGCGATTGTATTCGCGCATCTTCCTATCACGCTTCAGTGCAGGAAGTAAAGTGGGCACATTGTCTTTGTACCGTGGATCCAGCAGGGTGGCCACCCAGTAGTCAGCACACGTTAAAATGTGGGCAACTCTGCTGTCGTGGCGCAGGCACTGCAGCATGTAATCGCTCATGTGTGCCAGACTCCCCAGAGGTAAGGACAAGCTGTCCTCTGTGGGAGGCGTATCGTCATCATCCTCTGTATCCCCCCAGCCACGCACCAGGGATGTGCCTGCGCTGTGCTGGGTGCCACCCCGCTGTGAACCTGCTTCATCCTCATCCTCCTCCACCTCATCCTCCTCGTCCTCCAGTAGTGGGCCCTGGCTGGCCACATTTGTACTTGCCCTCTGCTGTTGCAAAAAACCTCCCTCTGAGCCACTTCTAACAGACTGGCCTGAAAGTGCTAAAAACGACCCGTCATCCTCCTCCTCCTCCTCCTCCTGGCCCACCTCCTCTTCCATCATCGCCCTAAGCGTTTTCTCTAGGAGACATAGAATTGGTATCGTCACGCTGATAACAGTGGCATCGCCACTGGCCATGTTGGTGGTGTACTCTAAACAGCGCAACAGGGCACACAGGTTTCTCATGGAGGCCCAATCATTGGTGGTGAAGTGGTGCTGGTCCGCAGTGCGACTGACCCGTGCGTGCTGCAGCTGAAACTCCACTATGGCCTGCTGCTGCTCGCACAGTCTCTCCAGCATGTGCAAGGTGGAGTTCCACCGGGTGGGCACGTCGCATATTAGGCGGTGAGCGGGAAGGCCGAAGTTCCGCTGTAGCGCTGACAGGCGAGCAGCGGCAGGATGTGAACGCCGGAAGCGCGCACAGACGGCCCGCACTTTATGCAGCAGCTCTGACATGTCTGGATAGTTGTGAATAAACTTTTGCACCACCAAATTCAGCATATGCGCCAGGCAAGGGATGTGCGTCAAACCGGCTAGTCCCAGAGCTGCGACGAGATTTCGCCCATTATAGCACACCACCAGGCCGGGCTTGAGGCCCACCGGCAGCAACCACTGGTCGGTCAGTTGTTCAATACCCCGCCACAACTCCTGCGCGGTGTGGGGCCTGTCCCCCAAACATATGAGTTTCAGAATGGCCTGCTGACGTTTACCCCGGGCTGTGCTGAAGTTGGTGGTGAAGGTGTGTGGCTGACTGGATGAGCTGGTGGAAGCAGAGGAGGAGGAGGAGGAAGCCGAGTAGGAGGAGGAGGCTACAGGAGGCAAAGAATGATGCCCTGTGATCCTTGGCAGCGGAAGGACGTGCCCCAAGGAACTCTCCGCCTGGGGCCCAGCCGCCACTACATTTACCCAGTGTGCAGTTAGGGAGATATAGCATCCCTGGCCGTGCTTACTGGTCCACGTATCTGTGGTTAGGTGGACCTTGCCACAAATGGCGTTGCGCAGTGCACACTTGATTTTATCGGACACTTGCATGTGCAGGGAAGGCACGGCTGTCTTGGAGAAGTAGTGGCGGCTGGGAACCACATACTGGGAGACAGCCATGGCCATCAGCTGTTTGAAACTGTCTGTGTCCACCAGCCGGAATGACAGCATTTCAAAGGCCAGTAGTTTAGAAATGCTGGCATTCAGGCCAAGGGCTCGAGGGTGACTAGGTGGGAATTTGCGCTTCCTCTCAAAGGTTTGAGAGATGGAGAGCTGAACGCTGCTGTGTGAAATAGTGGAGACGCTAGGTGACGGTGGTGGTGGTGGTGTCGGTGGCACATCCTCTGTTTGCTGCTCGGCAGGTGGCAACATTCCTCTCAAGGCGGAAGCCGATGCAGCAGCGGTAGAGGGAGCAGGGGGAGCATGAGCGGGTTCCTTGTTTTTAAGGTGTGCACTCCACTGCAGTTCATGCTTTGCATGTAGATGCCTGATCATGCAGGTGGTGCTCAGGTTAAGAACGTTAATGCCTCGCCTCAGGGTCTGATGGCACAGCGTGCAAACCACTCTGGTCTTGTCGTCAGCACATTGTTTGAAGAAGTGCCATGCCAGGGAACTCCTTGAAGATGCCTTTGGGGTGCTGGGTCCCTGTTGGCGCTGGCCAATAGCAGGCGAACTCTCTGGACAGCGGCTGTTCTGCTTTTGCCCCCTGCTCCCTCTTTGGCTTCGCTGTTGTCTCGGTCTCACCACTGCCTCTTCCTCTGAACTATTTAAGTCAGCGGCACGACCTTCAGTCCATGTGGGGTCTAAGACCTCATCGTCCTCTGCATCGTCTTCCACAAGGTCTTCCTCCCTGACTTCCTCCTGTTCAGTCTGCACACTGCAATAAGACGCGGCAGTGGGCACCTGTGTTTCGTCATCATCAGACACTCGGTCACTCTGCTGTGGTGGTATTCCCATGTCCTCATCATCTGGATACATAAGTGGTTGTGCGTCAGTGCATGGAATGTCTTCCACCGCTGGGGAAGGGATAGGTGGACGCCCCTGGAAAACCGTGGGAGCAGAGTCTTCAAACAGAAGAAGAGACTGCTGCATAACTTGAGGCTCAGCCAGTTTCCCTGATATGCATGGGGATGATGTGACAGACTGATGGGCTTGGTTTTCAGGCGCCACCTGTGCGCTTTCCGCAGAAGACTGGGCGGAAGACAATGTGGTGAACGTGCTGGAAGCACTGTCGGCCACCCAATCGACTAATGCCTGTACCTGCTCAGGCCTTACCATCCTCATAACGGCATTGGGCCCCACCAAATATCGCTGTAAATTCTGTCGGCTACTTGAGGGAGTTGTTTCACTACTTTGTGCGCCTGAGGCCGAACGGCCACGTCCTCTGCCAACAACAGAGGCTCCACGGACACCACCACGACCCCGTCCTCGTCCCTTAATAGAATGTTTCCTCATTGTTGCGATTCAACTCGCACCACAATAAAATATATTATTTTTTAGCCCCAAAATTCCCACACTGGAAGATATAATTCCTTTTCCGGTATTAATTACAAGAACACTGCTGCTAATTGGACACCAGATTTTTATAATGCTAGTTTTGGTACATAGCTTCCCACACGGGAAATATAATTCCTTTTAGAGGAGTGAAAACGTGAGGCCTAGTTTTTCTGGTCTAACAAACACCAGATTGATTAAATTGGCCTTTTTTCACCAAAATTACAACACTGGACAATAATGCCTTTTGGCGGTATTAATTACAAGAACACTGCTGCTAATTGGACACCAGATTTTTTATAATGCTAGTTTTGGTACATAGATTCCCACACGGGGAAATATAATTCCTTTTTAGAGGAGTGAAAACGTGAGGCCTAGTTTTTCTGGTCTAACAAACACCAGATTGATTAAATTGGCCTTTTTTTCACCAAAATTACAACACTGGACGATATAATGCCTTTTGGCGGTATTAATTACAAGAGGACTGCTGGTATTTCAGAACACCGGAATTGTTAAAATGCTAGTTTTGCTAGATAAATTTCCCACACTGGGAGAAATATTGCCTAAGCCTTTTTACAGTATTAATTACAACAGGAGTGCTTCTTATTACGGTGAAAGCTTTTTCTAATTTATATTTCTGGCACAAAAAAAAAATAAAAAAATTTCTGGCTGACAGTATTGGACAAAGTAGTGGCACTGGCTAGCCTAGCTGGAACAGCACATTCATGGGATTTGCTATCCAAGTGGGTTACTTTCAGTTTCACCACTGATATATTAAATATCTTTGCAGTTAGTATGGGTGACACAAGCACAGCCAAACCCCTGATGTAGTATATCTATGAAAAAATCGACTATTACATTAGATTAATGGACGTTGTGGCAGCTTTTGCTGTAGCACCACAAGTCCCAAAATGGCCGCCGCCTATCAGCCCAGTAACCTGTGCCAGAAAACAGTCTGCCCAGCCAGAAAAAAAATTGACTTTGACTGAGCAGCTGAATCGCTGTTGTTCTGATTCACAGGTGTAGATTTTAACTTCTTTGGAGCTTTGGTTTACACTCTGTGGCAGCAAGTGCTGGCGCACTACAAGTCCCAAAATGGCCACCGCCGGTCAGCCCAGTTACATGTGCCAGTAAAAATCGCTCTGGCCAGTCTCAACAAAATAGTGACTTTCAGTGAACAGCTCAGCTGAGTTGTTCTGATGCACAGGTGTAGAAAGGTAGATGATTCAATCGCTTCTTTATCCCTGCCTATCTCGCCCTCACAGAAGCTGCATCCTCTCCCTACACTAGTCAGAGCAGTGTGACGTGCGGCGCTACGTGACTCCAGCTTAAATAGAGGCTGGGTCACATGCTGCACTTGGCCAATCACAGCCATGCCATTAGTAGGCATGGCTGTGATGGGCTCTTAGGTCAAGAAGTAAAACGCTAGCTGATTGGCTGCTGTGCAGCCCTTCAGAAAGCGGGAAGTAATCGACTAACACCGGTCCGGACCGGACCCAAAATTCGGTACGGACCCGAACGATTTTCGAACTGTTCGCTCAACACTAGCCATCAGCCTCAGTTTTTTTTCATACCGCATCTGTCGGACTTTTGGCCAAGTGTCCGTAGTTCTTTGCCTTCAACAAATTTAATTCTGTTCACAAATTGACTTCTGTATCCACATTCCATCCATCAAACTTTTAGCCAAGTGTCTGCAGAGGTGCACTTCTGAATTTTTGTCAGGCAGGAGTTCATAAATGGTTTACTTGTTGAGCATTTCTGCTCCTTCAGAATAGAATTTGTATTTTGTATTCATATTTATTCATACTTCTGCCCAGCCCATACTTCTGTTTAAAATTATAGTGTTTTCTAAATGACTGTGGCCTTTTTCTAGAACATACCGTGTTCCCTAATCCCATGGATTTCTGGGCAGACAGATTAGAACAGTGGCCCGAACTGGCCATTTTCTCTCTTTATAGTGTCTTGTCCAGCCTCTAATGTAAACACAGAGAAGGGCGCAAACAAACTGACAAGTTGGTCCTCCACCAGTTTACAAATCATCACTTTTATCAAAATGAATCGGGCATGTCTCAATCAGAATTTTCAGACTCCTCCTGCTGAGGCCCATGAATAAATCTGCTATTGCTGATGGTGGCTATTGATCACTGGCTTCTGCATCCACTGCAGCTACTCTTCCCCACTGCTAATCCCTCTACTGCCACTTCCGTTACACCTACTATTACTAACATTACCCCTAGACAGATAACATTACAATGATTACTACACCAGCAAGCTTTACAAACATCTACTTGCTGCCTTGTCTGTTCAATGCTGTGCTGCTAATTAGTGATGAGAGGGAGGTGCCATATTCGATTTCACGATATTTTGTGAATATTCGATTGAATATATATCATAGATTCGTCTAAATCGAATATTCGTCATTATTCTATTTATAATATGTGATTTAATTATTCGTGAATTGAATTTTGAACGGGGTATAAAGGCAACTTTCCTATTGGTTGGCTATCTAGAATTAATGAAGATAACTAGTGTTGAGCGAACAGTTTGAGCATAGTTCGGGCTCGTACCGAATTTTGGGGTGTTCGGGACCCGGACTCGAACATTTTCAAAAAAGTTTCAGTTTGGGTCCGTTGTTCGGCGATTTCTTCCCGCTTTCTGAAGGGCTGTACAGCAGCCAATCAGCTAGCGTTTTACTTCTTGCCTTAAGAAGCCATCACAGCCATACATACTAATGGCATGGCTGTCATTGGCCAAGTGCAGCATATGACCCAGCCTCTATTTAAGCTGGAGTCACGTAGCGCCGCACGTCACACTGCTCTGATTAGTGTAGGGAGAGGACACAGCTTCTGTGAGGGCGAGATTAGGCAGGGAAAAGTCACCAAAAGCACCTAATGAAGTGATCGATCTACAGCTGTGAATGATCCAACGTCTGCTAGTTAATTGCTCACTGTTTTTAAGGCTACACAGAGCGTTTTTCCGTCACTTTTTTTTCTGGGGTGATCGGCGGCCATTTTGTGACTTGTGGTGCACCAGCACAAGCTGCCACCAAGTCCATCAATCCATCAATACTAGGGTTTTTTTTTTTTTTGCTATATCCTACATCAGGGGCTTGGCTGTGCTTATTGTCACCCCTAGAAACTCAGGATAGAAATGTCTATATTTTATTAAGGGGTTAAATTCAATTGCCAAAATAGCAATCCCCTAAATCTGGTGTCCCAGCAGTGGCTAGCAAAGTATAATAGTGTCCCTCAAAGGATATATTTTTTTCTGTGGTGAAATTCAATTGTCAAAATAGCAATACCATAAATCTGTGGTTTTAGCTGTGGCTGGCCAAGTTTAATAGTGTACGGCAAAGGATAAATTTTGTTCTGGAGTGAAATTTAATTAACAAAATGGCAATACCCTAAATCTGGTGTTCCAGCTGTAGCAGGCCTAGTTTAGATCTGTCCGTAAAAGGGTATATATTTTTTTTTCTGTGGTGAAATTCAATTGTCAAAATAGCAATACCATAAATCAGTGGTTTCAGCTGTGGCTGGCCAAGTTTAATAGTGTACAGCAAAAGATATTTCTTTTTTTCTGGGGTGAAATTCAATTGCCAAAATAGCAATACCCTGAATCTGGTGTTCCAGCTGTTGCAGGCCAAGTGGTAATCTGTCCGTAAAAGGGGTATATTACACTCAAGGTGTATATACAAGTGGTGAGAGGGTCATCCTCAATAACTTCACACGCTACCGTGCATCTTCCATTGTATTTCTGTCCCTTAAAGGGTATATTACACAAAGTGTTAAAATACAATTGCTGAAGGCATAATCCTACATATTTTTTCACACTCTACTGTGCATCTCCAAGTGTAAATCTGTCCATAAAAGGATACCTTTCATCCAGGGCCTAAATACTAGGCCTACAATTGATATTCCCCAAAATCAGTGGTTACTGCTGTGCCTGGATTAGTGTAATACAGTACATAAATAAATAGGCAGATTGTGTTAGGTGCCTGTAAAAAAAAAAAAAAAAAAAAGGCCTGAATTTGAAATCAATACATTGGGCCAAATATTTTTTTTCTTATTGTGGTGCTTGGTGAACGGTAACAATGAGGAAAACATCTAGTAAGTGACGCGGTCGTGGTGGTGTTAATAGACCCTCTGGTGCTGGAGAGGATGTGGCCATTCTGGCACAGCCACACGTCCTAGTGAACCAACTACCTCAGGTTCCAGTACAAGCCAGAATTTGCAGCGATATTTGGTGGGGCCCAATGCCGTTCTAAGCATGGTAAGGCCTGAGCAGGTACAGGCGCTAGTCAATTGGGTGGCCGACAGTGGATCCAGCACATTCACAACATTATCTCCCACCCAGTCTTCTGCAGAAAGCGCACAGGTGGCGCCTGAAAACCAAGCCCATCAGTCTGTCACATCACCCCCATGCATATCAAGGAAACTGTCAGAACCTCAAGTTATGCAGCAGTCTCTTATGCTGTTTGAAGACTCTGCTGGCAGGGTTTCCCAAGGGAATCCACCTAGCCTTTCCCCAGTGGTGGAAGACATAGAATGCACTGATGCACAACCACTTATGTTTCCTGATGATGAGGACATGGGAATACCACCTCATAGGAGTCCGCATCTATTTGATGATGACGAAACACAGGTGCCAACTGCTGCATCTTTTTGCAGTGTGCAGACTGAACAGGAGGTCAGGGAGGAAGACTGTGTGGAAGACTATGCAGGGGCCGATGAGGTCCTAGACCCCACATGGAATAAAGGTCGTGCCACTGACTTTCATAGTTCAGAGGAAGAGGCAGTGGTGAGACCGAGCCAACAGCGTAGCAAAAGAGGGAGCAGAGGGCAAAAGCAGAACAGCCGCCGCCAAGAGAGTTTGTCTGCTACTGGCCACCGCCAACAGGGACCAAGCACCCCAAAGGCAGCTTCAAGGAGTTAACTGGCATGGCACTTCTTTAAACAATGTCCTGACGACAAGACCTGAGTGGTTTGTACGCTGTGCCATCAGAGCCTGAAGCGAGGCATTAACATTCTGAACCTTAGCACAACCTGCATGGCCAGGCATCTACATGCAAAGCATGAACTGCAGTGGAGTAAACACCTTAAAAACAAGGAACTCACTCAGGCTCCCCCTGCTCCCTCCTCTGCTGCTGACTCGGCCTCTTCCACCGCCTCGGGAGGAATGTTGGCACTTGCCGCCCACCAAACAGAAGATGTGCCACTGATACCACCACCTGCGTCACCAAGCATCTCCACCATGTCACACGGCAGAGTTCAGCTCTCCATCTCACAAACCTTGGAGAGAAAGTGTAAATTCCCTGAATGCCAGCATTTCTAAAATACTGGCCTTTGAAATGCTGTCATTCAGGCTGGTGGACACAGACAGCTTCAAACAGCTGATGGCTATGGCTGTCCCACAGTATGTTGTTCCCAGCCGCCACTACTTCTCCAAGACAGCCGTGCCTTCTCTGCACAACCAAGTATCTGATAAAATCAAGGGTGCACTGCGCAACGCCATCTGTGGCAAGGTCCACCTAACCACAGATACGTGGACCAGTAAGCACGGCCAGGGACGCTATATCTCCCTAACTGCACACTGGGTAAATGTAGTGGCGGCTGGGGCCCAGGAGAGTTCCTTGGCGCACGTCCTTCTGCCGCCAAGGATCGCAGGGCATCATTCTTTGCCTCCTCTAGCCTCCTCCTCCTACTCGGCTTCCTCCTCCTCTGCTTCCACCAGCTCATCCAGTCAGCCACACACCTTCACCACCAACTTCAGCACAGCCCGTGGTAAACGTCAGCAGGCCATTCTGAAATTCATATGTTTGGGGGACAGGCCCCACACTGTGCAGGAGTTGTGGTGGGGTATTGAACAACAGACCGACGAGTGGTTTCTGCCGGTGGGCCTCAAGCCCGGCCTGGTGGTGTGCGATAATGGGCGAAATCTCGTCGCAGCTCTGGGACTAGACGGTTTGACGCATATCCCTTGCCTGGCGCATGTGCTGAATTTGGTGGTGCAGAAGTTCATTCACAACTACCCCGACATGTCAGAGCTGCTGCATAAAGTGCAGGCCGTCTGTGCGCGCTTCTGGCGTTCACATCCTGCCGCTGTTCGCCTGTCTGCGCTACAGCGGAACTTCGGCCTTCCCGCTCACCGCCTCATATGCGACGTGCCCACCAGGTGGAACTCCACCTTGCACATGCTGGAGAGACTGTGCGAGCAGCAGCAGGCCATAGTGGAGTTTCAGCTGCAGCACACACGCGTCAGTCACACTGTGGAACAGCACCACTTCACCACCAATGATTGGGTCTCCATGCGAGACCTGTGTTCTCTGTTGCGCTGTTTAGAGTACTCCACCAACATGGCTAGTGGCGATGACACCGTTATCGGCGTTACAATACCACTACTATGTCTCCTTGAGAAAATGCTTAGGGCGATGATGGAAGACGAGGTGGCCCAGGAGGAGGAGGAGAATGAGGGGTCTTTTTAGCACTTTCAGGCCAGTCTGTTAGAAGTGGCTCAGAGGGAGGTTTTTTGCAACAGCAGAGGCCAGGTACAAATGTGGCCAGCCAGGGCCCACTACTGGAGGACGAGGAGGAGGAGGATGAAGCAGGTTCACAGCGGGGTGGCACCCGACACAGTTCAGGCCCATCACTGGTGCGTGGCTGGGGGGATACGGAGGACGATGACGATACGCCTTCCATAGAGGACAGCTTGTCCTTATCTCTGGGGAGCCTGGCACACATGAGCGACTGCATGCTGCAGTGCCTGCGCAACGACAGCAAAGTTGCCCAAATTTTAACGTGTGCAGACTACTGGGTTGCCACCCTGCTGGATCCCCGGTACAAAGACAATGTGCCCACCTTACTTCCTGTACTGGAGCGTGATAGGAAGATGCGCGAGTACAAGCGCACGCTGGTAAACGCGCTCCTGAGAGCATTCCCAAATGTCACAGGGGAACAGGTGGAAACCCAAGGAGAAGGCAGAGGAGAAGCAAGAGGTCGCCAACGCAGCTGTGTCATGTTAGCAGGAGGCAGCATTTCACTAACATGGTTGAACAGTACTTCTGCACACCCCTCCACGTACTGACTGATGATTCGGCCCCATTCAACTTCTGGGTCTCCAAATTGGCCACGTGGCCAGAGTTAGCATTTTATGCCTTGGAGGTGCTGGCCTGCCCGGCGGCCAGCGTTTTGTCTGAGCGTGTATTCAGCATGGCAGTGGGCGTCATTACTGACAAGCGCAGCCGCCTGTCCACAGCCAACATGGACAAGCTGACGTTTATAAAAATGAACCAGGCATGGATCCCACAGGACCTGTACCTCCCTTGTGCAGAATAGACATTTATAACTGCCTCCTCCTCAACCATGTATTCTTGTACTCCTGGGCACTTCTTTATTGAATCCTCATTTTTTTAACTTTACCATGATCTTGCGGTGCAACCCAAAGTTGAATGAACCTCTCCTCAATCTGGGCGACGGGGCCTAAATAACCAAGTGGCCTTCTCCAGTGGTGGGTGATATGACGCCTGATTTTATGCTATGGCACCTGTCTCCTCTGTCTGGGTGCTGGGGCCTAAATAACAGAAAGTGAACTTCTCCATTGGTGGGTGACTTGACGCCTGATTCTCTGCTATGGGACTTCTCTCCAATTTATATTGAATAATTTTTATTTATTTTAATTCATTTCCCTATCCATATTTGTTTGCAGCCCTCTAGCCCTTTCCTGGACTATTTTACAGCCTTTTTAGTGCCCAAAAGTCCCCATTGACTTCAATGGGGTTCGGGTTCCGCATGAAGTTTGTGTCGGGTTCGGATGCCGAACCCGAACATTTTCGGGATGTTTGCCCGAACTTCTCGAACTCGAACATCCAGGTGTTCGCTCAACTCTAAAGATAACAAATATAGCTCTATATTCCCTATATTCATTAATTCTACCAAGCCAACCAATAGGCAAGTTATACCCCGTTCAAAGTTCCACTTGCAGTACGCGAATATTACATTATGTAATATTCACGTACTGCGAATTAAACTTTGAATGTGGTATAACTTTCCAATTGTTTGGCTTGCTAGAATTAGCGAGGAGAAAGGACATTGCGCTATATTCTCTATCATTGTTAACGGTATCTTGGGTTCAGATTGAAAATATATATATATATATTCCTTTTTTTAAAAATTCGCTATTCGAATATTCGCAACACTACTGCTAATGTGAGCACTACTATTGTGGCCACTAATACCCATACACATCTTACCCTTTCCACATCCACAATGTACAGCTGCTGCTCCCAATTAACCACTTCAGCCCCCCTAGCTTAAACACCCTTAATGACCAGTCCACTTTTTACAATTCCGCACTACACTACTTTCACCGTTTATTGCTCCGTCATACAACTTACCACCCAAATGAATTTTACCTCCTTTTCTTCTCACTAATAGAGTTTTTATTTGGTGGTATTTCATTGCTGCTGACATTTTTACTTTTTTTGCTATTAATCAAAAATGACCCAAATTTTTGCAAAAAATGAGATTTTTCACTTTCTGTTGTAAAATTTTTCAAAAAAAAATACATTTCTATATAAATTTTTCTCTAAATTTATTGTTCTACATGTCTTTGATAAAAAAAAAGTCCAATAAGTGTATATTTATTGGTTTGGGTACAAGTTATAGCGTTTACAAACTATGGTGCAAAAAAGTGAATTTCGTCATTTTGAAGCAGCTCTGACTTTCTGAGCACCTGTCATGTTTCTTCAGGTGCTAGAATGTCAGGATAGTATAAATACCCCCCAAATGACACCATTTTAGAAAGAAGACACCCCAAAGTATTCGCGGAGGGGCATGGTGAGTTCATGTATCATTTCATTTTTTTTCACAAGTTAGCGGAAAATGACACTTTCTGAGAAAAAAAAAAAAAAGTTTCAATTTCTGCAAACTTCTGGCAAAAAAAAAAAGAAATCTCAGACGGACTCACTATGCCCCTCAGTGAATACCTCGGGGTGTCTACTTTCCGAAATGGGGTCATTTGTGGGGTGTGTTTACTGTTCTGGCATTTTGGGCGGGGCTAAATTGTGAGCCGCCATGTAAAACCTAAAGGTACTCGTTGGAATTTGGGGTGGTATACCACTTATGTGGTATCGTCGTACTCAGGAGAAGAAGGGCAATGTGTTTTGGGGTGTATTTTTACATATACCCATGTTGGGTGAGAGAAATATCTCTGTAAATTGTCAACTTTGTATAAAAATTTTTAAAAGTTGTCGTTTACAGAGATATTTTTCACACAAAGTATGGGTATATATAAAAATACACCACAAAACACATTGCCCTACTTCTCCTGAGTACGGCGATACCACATGTGTGCCACTTTTTTGCAGCCTGGGTGCGCAAAGGGGCCCTAAAACCAATGAGTACCTTTAGGATTTTGAGGGCATTTTTACGCATTTGGATTCCAGACTTCTTCTCACGCTTTAGGGGCTCCTAAAATGCCAGGACAGTATAAATACCTCACATGTGATCTCATTTTGGAAAGAAGACACCCCAAGGTATTCCGTGAGGGTATGGTGAGTTCATGTAAAATTTTATTTTTGTCACAAGTTAGTGGAATATGAGACTTTGTAAAAACAAAATAAAAAAAAATATATCAATTTCCGCTAACTTGTGCCAAAAATAAAAATTCTGTGAACTCGCCATGCCCCTCACGGAATACCTTGGGGTGTCTTCTTTCCAAAATGGGGTCACATGTGGGGTATTTATACTGACCTGGCATTTTAGGGGTCCCTAAGCGTGAGAATCCAAATGCGTAAAAATGGCCTGTGAAATCCTAAAGGTACTCATTGGTTTTAGGGCCCTTTGCGCATCTTGGCTGCAAAAAGTGTCACTCATGTGGTATCGCCGTACTCAGGAGAGTAGGGCAATGTGCTTTAGGGTGTATTTTACATATACCCATGCTGCGTGTGAGAAATATCGCTGTAAACGACAACTTTTTAAATTTTTTTATTCAAAGTTGTCAATTTACAGAGATATTTCTTTCACCCAACATGGGTATATGTAAAAATACACCCCAAAACACATTGCCCCACTTCTCCTGAGTACGGCGATACCACATGAGTGACACTTTTTTGCAGCCAAGATGCGCAAAGGGGCCCTAAAACCAATGAGTACCTTTTAGGAGGGCATTTTTACGCAATTTTCTTCTAACGCTTTAGGGCCCCTAAATTGCCAGGGCAGTATAAATACCCCACATGTGACCCTATTTTGGAAAGAAGATACCCCAAGGTATTCTGTGAGGGGCATGGCGAGTTCATAGAAGATTATTTTTTTGGCACAAGTTAGCGGAAATTGATTTTTTATTGTTTTTTCTCATAAAGTCTCCCTTTCTGCTAACTTTTGACAAAAAGTTAAATTTTTCATGAACTCACTATGCCCCTCAGCGAATACCTTGGGGTGTCTTCTTTCCAAAATGGGGTCATTTGTGGGGTGTTTGTACTGTTCTGGCATTTTGGGCGGGGCTAAATTGTGAGCAGCCATATAAAACCTAAAGGTACTCGTTGGAATTTGGGCCCCTTTGCGCACCCAGGCTGCAAAAAAGTGTCACTCATGTGGTATCGCCGTACTCAGGACAAGTAGGGAAATGTGTTTTGGGGTGTATTTTTACATATACCCATACTTTGTGTGAGAAATATCTCTGTAAATTGACAACTTTGACTAAAAAAATTTAAAACGTTGTCGTTTACAGTGCTATTTCTCACACGCAGCATGGGTATATGTAAAAATACACCCCAAAACACATTGCCCTACTTCTCCTGAGTACGGCGATACCACATGAGTGACACTTTTTGCAGCCAAGATGCAAAGGGGCCCTAAAACCAATGAGTACCTTTAGGATTTCACAGGCCATTTTTACGCATTTGGATTCTCACACTTTAGGACCCCTAAAATGCCAGGACAGTATAAAAACCCCACAAGTGACCCCATTGTGGAAAGAAGACACCCCAAGGTATTCTGTGAGGGGTATGGCGAGTTCACAGAAAAAAAAATTTGGCACAAGTTACCGGAAATTGATTTTTTTTTTTTTTTTACAGTCTCATATTCCACTAACTTGTGACAAAAATAATATTTTACATGAACTCACCCATACACCTCACGGAATACCTTGGGGTGTCTTCTTTCTAAAATGGGGTCACATGTGAGGTTTTTGTACTGCTCTGGCATTTTAGGGTCTCCATAATCATTACACGTATGGCCAGCATTAGGAGTTTCTGCGATTCTCCTTATATTGAGCATACGGGTAATGAGATTTTTTCCCGTTCAGCCTCTGGGCTGAAAAAGAAAAAAATGAACGGCACAGATTTCCTCATTCGCATCGATCAATGTGGATGAATAAATCTCTGCCAAAAATGTGCAAAGAAAAAGTAGTAAGGCCCCATTCACACGTCCTCAAAAATGTCCGCATCTATTCCGCAATTCTGCGGAATAGATGCGGACCCATTCAGTGTGAATGGGGCTGGCGGTGATGCAGAGAGCACACTATGCGCTCGCCGCATCAGCATTTGCAGAGTTGCGGCCACAAACTTCCGGGTTTCGGCCACCAAACATCCGGCCGCAGCTCCGCAAAAGATAGAGCATGTCCTATTCTTGTCCGCAATTGCGGACAAGAAAAGGCATTTTCTATATAGTTCTGGCAATGTGCGGATCCGCAAAATGCGGAAAGCACATTGCTGGTGTCCGTGTTTTGCGGATCCGGAGGTTAATCAGGGGTTAATCAGGGGTTAATCAGTGACTGGGGTGGGGGGGATGGGTGGGGGGGGGTCTGTGTGGTGATTGGTGCACTTATAAAAGTTTCCTTTGGTGGTCCCAAGCAAAAGGGACCACCAAAGGAACGATCAGCAAGCATATCAGACGCTGTTAACAAAACAGCGTCTGATATGCCATTTTTTTTAACTTCTACAGCCTGCCAGCGCATGATCAGCGCTGGCAGGCTGTAGTTTACCTTGTCCCCGACGTGATCCTGTGAACGCACGCACGCGCGTGCGCGCGTTCACAGGAAATCTCGCCTCTCGCGAGATGACGCGTCAGAGAGGAATAGACCGACCGCCTGCAGGACGCAATCCTGCGTTAGGCGGTCAGTAAGCGGTTAATGGTTGTTCAACTTCAGAACAAGCCACTGTTTCTTTTTACAATTAACACTTGTATGTATATAAATATGGGCAGGCACTCTGCCCCTTCTAATGCATAATGTTTGGATTCTTGTGTAGAACAAGCCAGTGCTTCTTATGACAATAACGTGTGTGTGTGTGTGTGTGTGTGTATATAAACAGAGGAAGGGATCTGCCCCTGTTAAGGCATGTTTGGATGCTTTGCCCAAACAAGCCACTGTTTTCTTTATGATAACACTGTTTGTTTAAATCATATGTCCCCAATAAGGGACAGGTTTTGGAAGATTTCTAATATTAAAAAGCAGAACACATGCAACAGGGCAGGGTGTTTTTGTTAACACCATAAACCATGTGTTTAGCTATGTATGTCAGTGCAACTGGCATTATTTGCTAGTGTTGTCATTGTGTTAAGGGCTTAAAAAGGGGGGAGGGGAAGCAAAAATTTGTAATAATTTTTTTTTTTTTTATTGAAGTCTTAAGAGACCTCAGAGTGTTGTATTTGAATACTGTAGAATCACTTCAGATTCAAATCAAATGTTTTGAAAAATTCAGCAAATTGGACTCAAATTTCAAGACAGTATCAAGATATAGTATAGTATCAAGACAATGTTAACAATGCTCCCCTCTTTAGTATATACCTCCACATTTTTTGTTATGCAGCTTTCCAGAGATACTGAAAGGCAAAAGTGTCTAATTATGCAGCAATATTGAAAACAGGAATTAGAGAGGTATAATTAGGCATAGTTGACTTTCATGAGTTTTGGAGAGCTATATAACATTGCTGCCCTGATGCTATATGTGTCCATACAATGGTATACTTTACATATACTGTTTCTGTCTCTGTATAAGCAATCACTGCGATTGCTTCTTAGGCTACATGCACACGACCGTTGTTTGTTTCCACGTCCGTTCCGTTTTTTTTCACGGATAGGATGCTTCCCCATTCATTTCAATGGGTCCGTCAAAAAATGCGGATGGTCAACCGTTTTTGTTCCGCTTCCGTGATCCGTGTTTTCATTCAAAAAAATAGTGCATGTCCTATTTTTTTCACGTTTGCGGACAAGGATAGGCATTTTTACAATGGATCTGCCATAAAAATCGGATCCGTCAAAAAAAACGGTCCGTCATCCGTTTTTT
This sequence comes from Bufotes viridis, assembly GCA_033119425.1. Taxonomy (NCBI): domain Eukaryota; kingdom Metazoa; phylum Chordata; class Amphibia; order Anura; family Bufonidae; genus Bufotes; species Bufotes viridis. The sequence goes on along the minus strand of CM065592.1, from coordinate 221,624,155 downwards.
TTGACGGACGCAAAATTTCAAGGAAGAGCGGACGCGGAGGCAGGCAACGGTCGTGTGCATGTAGCCTTATAATGTGAGTCAGTAAGGTGCAGCTAGCTGGTGCTATTGTGAAGGGAGAAGACATGGCTACAGACTAATGCCTCATGCACACGTCGGTATCAGTTTTGGATCAGTGGCAACACGGACAGTGGTAAATCCGTGTTTCCTCCCGTGACAGATTCGTGTTGGGTCCATGGGTCCGTTTTTTGCTGACCGTGTGCCATCCGTTTTTCACTGACACTGAGCAGCTGGAAAATAATTTTCAAGCAATATCTTTTTAATGATCCGTGGTTTTCACAGACTCATTGACTATAATGGGCGTGAGTGAGGGATCCGGGAACACTGACAAGATAGGACATGCATCCGTGCAGAAAACACGGACCCACGGACCTTGCTAAAACACTGTGAATACACACCTTCAAATGAATGGGGACGTGTGCTGTCCGCGGAGAACACGTACAGCACACATCCGGAAAACACTGATGTGTGCATAAGGCATAAGAGAAGAATATACTGATTTCCTATTATATTTTTTATGGTTTGCAATAGTTATATAGTACAGGAGAGGAGCACGAAAAATATGATTGTTATATTTTGTCTATTCTTTTTATTTATTTGGATTCTGGTTTAGTTTCCCTTTAAATCAACTGCTTGCTTGCAGACTAGACCACAAATGTTACTTCCATTTTAATAGTGAAATAAAGCAATAAAGTATTTCTGGCGTCATTTGTGCCACAATCTGTGACTTTTCTCCCCTCATGCCAGGTCTAAAAAAGTGGCCGTGGGTGGGTAAGAGGACTGTTTTAGGTGTAGAAAATTGTCTAAATGTAAGACCGCTAGGAAGCCGGCGCCTCTTCATAACTTTGGCAGATCCACCGCCAGGCATAGGGGATACTAAGGCTGGCGTCTAAAACGCCAGTCCCTCACTCACTGCTTTACCACTGCCTGGCCCTTTCAATCAAAGCAGCTTGGAAGTGGCTGGCCACAGAAAGAAGCGAAGCTTTGGAAATAATGACACCTTTATTGCACCAAAGGCCTTATTTGCATATTAACAAAAAGGCTCAGATCAAAAAAAGAAAAACATAGTGAACCACTGCTTTGTGTCAATGCAGACAGTTTGACAGGGAGATTGCTGATGACAGATTCCCTTTATTTGATAAAAGTAAGAACATATAGAAATATTATTAAATATGCATCATATTTTAATACAAAAAAGAAACTGCTTTAAATAAGATCTAGCATAATCCAAAATCAAACCATCACATCTACAGGGCTTCACTAATAGCATTTTACAGTTCTTAACTAAGCTTTGTGGATTTTGTTTGCCAGAAACAGCTGTTCCTTCCAGGGTGTATGACATGCTTTTTTGTACAGATTACAATTTACAATGATGTCTTAATTTAACAATCTTATGAAAAGCAAGGACGTCAAAGCATCTAGTTATAGTGAAATGGTTTAGCAAAAAAAAAGTTCATTATAAGCTTGCATTGAATATTTTAACCAACTGCTTTGAACTTTAAAAGGCTGAGTGCTAATCTCTTGTAAAAGAAAATACTAAACTGCAACACATTTAGGACGTATAGAAATGCTAATATTGTGAATATACCTGCACATCTGAGTATCTTCTATGTAGACTATTAATAAGCAAATTCATTATAAAAATTTAAGCAACTTTTCAGTTAGGCCTAATTCACACGTCCGCAAAATGGATCCGTATCCATCCGTAATTTTGCGGTAGGGTTGCAGACCCATTCATTTCAAAGGGGCAGGAATGGATGTGGACAGCACACTATGTGATGTCCGCATCCGCGTTTCCACATCCGTGTTTCCGTTTCCGCAAAAAAATAGAACATGTCCTATTCTTGTCCGCAATTGCGGACAAGAAAAGCATTCTCTATATAGTGCCAGCAATGTGCGGTCCGCAAAATGCGTAATGCACATCGCAGCCGTCCGTGTTTTGCGGATCCGTGTTTCTGCAAAACACACTACGGACGTGTGAATTGGGCCTTAAAATATTCTATATACTGTACATAAAGTTCTATCATGGTGCCAAACAGCATATATTTTCCTTATATTTTTCATAATTTCGATAACAGATCTTTGATTTTAATGGAATTATATCTGGACTTTGTTTGCAGTGATATATGTTAGCAGATGTTTATTAAAGATAGGAAAATTTATAATATTTGTTTTCTTCCGGCATACAATATTTTACTCGGTTTTACTATTCATTGAACCCCTTTGTTTCCTGTGCCATAAATATATGCATAGCTGGCCGATATTTCGCCCAACCTGCCTTCCATGTATGATACAGTCAGGTCACCAGCTCAGAAGGTGAACTAGTGTCAGCAGCACTGATGTCACCCATAACATACACATAACTAACACCTTGCTGAAATGGCCAGGATAGACAAGATATTTACTACCTCTTTTCATACTTCATGATAATTCACTCACTGCTTGATAACAAATACTTTATAATGATCCAAAGGAAACGCTTATCTTCAATGAAGCTTTGGTAGCACCAGGAACTCAGCCGAGAACCAAACACAAGCTAACCCCAAGTCCAACAGAAGCTAAGTGTTTCTTTCCCTTTTGTGTATATATAAAGATTGCACCGGTTCCAATTTTGAGTGCTGCTGGATTGCTTTGTTTTATATATATATATATATATATATATATATTTATTTTGCCTTTCCCTGTTTGTCATTAGACCTAAGGGGGACTCCTGTTCGTCCTTCCCTTTGGAGGAACAGGTAGACTCCGTCCTATAGGGTGAGATAGGATTCTAGGTATACAGTGTATGAACTTCCCTACCTTTGGGGCCTGTTCATAATGGTAGTCTATCAGGACAGGAGTTAGGGTTTTCTCTAGGTGTCCATATTCCTTCTCTAGTTTCCAAGCCTTATTCCGGTATCCCCTTTTCCTCCTATGATGGGTGTGGTGTTTTTCTCCCACACACGAGTGTGATATTAAGGACTGGAGTTAGGGTTTTCTCTAGGAGGTGTCCATATTCCTTCTCTAGTTTCCAAGGCTTATTCCGGTATCTCCTTTCCTTTCCCTCCTATGATCAGTGTGGTGTTTTCCTCCCACACACGAGTGTGACATTATAAGTCTAGCATAGTGGGAGAAACAACAATAGAAAAAAATTAAATGACCAAAATAGCCACACCTGGGGAAGGAAGGTGTGGCAAGCACCAGAAACAACACAGACATCATTTGATCCAGTAATTCAGATGAAGAAAATCTAGCACTTCGGATAATATTGTTTGCAAAGCCAAAAAACCACCTTTATTTTCGTTGCACAAAATACACGACAGGAAGCCTTTTCACATGGTAACATCAGTCGGTCTACGCATTTCAGACAAACATGTCCTTAATCGTGACCCTGTCGTCATCTCAGGCAACCAATGTATTTGTACACACCTCCACCAATCTGATTCACAGGAATCAGGTTAGTAACATATTCAACCGGTGTGTGTGCAGTTACTTGTGCCCGGATAACTTCCATACTCTTTTATTATACATACATCCAATAACAACTGCTCTAAAAAACTCATTATAGCATGTCAACCATTAAGACATTACATGGCAGTATATAATCCTACCCATATGCACACAATCGCGTTCTGTGCCGCGATTGTCGCTATACAAAAAAACGCAATGGTGTGAACATATACATATAAAAACTAATGAAGGAACAATACTTATATAATAAAATAAAGTAAACATGGCACAATATCCTAAATCTCGGGTTTAGTCCCTTATAGGGAAACATTATGATAATAACCAGGAGAGACACATTGGAGGGTGATAGTTAATAAAAATGCATAAATTCCCTCTTATAATTTAAACCCATGGGAAACCTGGTTTTTAAACTAAACATCCAAAAGGCCTCCCTCTGTAGTTTTTTTTCTAACATTACCTCCTCTTGGAGACAGAAAAATGCGCTCAATTCCCGAACACTCGGAATGAACGCACATCTCTGTTGTGTACCTCTATAAAATGTTTAGCTGCACCTGAAATATTAACATATGAGGGATTACTTATATAGTTTAAGTGTTCCAGGATCCTATTTTTCAGTTTTCTTGTAGTACTACCCACATATAGTAGACCGCAATGAGTGCATTTAATTTTATACATTACATTACTACTGTTGCAGTTTATATATGATTTTATATTGAACTGTCTGTTTTGTTCAGAATTAGAGAAAACCTTAGTGGGAGTGGTAAATTTGCACATTTTGCACGGGTGACTGCCGCAACGACTAAAGCCTACATATTTCAGCCAGCTTTTGTTATCACCTTGATTTTTATTCTGGAAAAAAGAGGGAGACAGCATGGATGCAAGTGTAGATGATTTTCTAGGAACAACTCTTATTCCCTCCTTGCAGATTCTATATAATTTCTCATCTTCATATAGAACCGAGACACTTTCCTTAATGATTTCTTTTATCTCCGCAAACTGTCTGCTATATGTCAGCACAACCGTCGGCAATATTTGTTGTTTATTAAAATTTTCTTTCAATTTTTTGTTGGTACATTTTTTATTAATACTTTTCATGGTCCCAAATAGCAGGTCGTTGCAGTTTTTCTTTCGGGCAATTTCCACTCCCCTTCTAATTATCCAATGGGGATATCCCCGGTTCTTTAAATGCATTGTTATGACCGCTATCTCCTCATTAAACGCGGATTCCGTGTTGCAATTTCTCCTAGCCCTAATACATTCACCTACCGGTATTGATTTTATAGTATAAATAGGATGCTGGCTATTAGCCCTCAGAATAGTATTACCCGCTACCGGTTTACGGTAGGTAGAAGTTTTAATAATTTAGTCCGGTTGACCTTCAAGAGTCAAATCTAAAAAATTGATGACATTACTACTGCTGGTATAGGTGAATTGCAGGTTATATGGGTTGTCAATCATTTCAATACTTTATGAATGAGGGTATGGCAGGCACATCGCCCAACCAAATAATGAGTAGGTCGTCGATGTACCTGCCATACCACTCAATCAACGTCGCAAATGGGTTGCTACTGGTGAAGACATAATGTTCCTCCCAATAAGACAACACTAAGTTGGTGAGTGACTGGGAAAAGTTCGCCCCCATAGAAACACCACGTACCTGCAGGTAGTAATGTCCATCAAAAAGAAAATAGTTGTGTTGCAACAAGTAATCCGTAATTTCCAGAATAAAAGTGATCTTTTCCTCTCCCAATTTACTATATCGATGTAAATGGTACTCTAGACTGTTTAAAGCCACCTGGTGGTGTATCGAGGGATACAGAGACACTACATCTGTGGAGAGCCAATTAAACTTGGCTTCCCATTTTTTGTTATTAAATGCCCTCAAAACCTCAATAGTATCCTTTAAAAAGCCCGGAACCCTCCTGACCATGGGTTGTAGGATCGTGTCTAACCACTCACTTAGCCTTTCATTGAGAGAACCGATGCCCGATATAATGGGGTGCAGTGGTGGGAGATCAAGCCCCTTATGGATTTTGGGCAATGCGTGCATAGTGGGCGTTGTGGGTGCCTCTCCAATAATATAATCATATTGCCGCTGCGTAAATAACCCCACAGCCAATCCTCTATCCATCAAGTTCTTATGAACAAATTGATATTCGCTTAAGGGATTACTTCGCAGCATAACATAAGTAGAGGTATCCGCAAGTATTTTTAACATCTCAGATCTGTAATCTTCCTTATATAACACCACCACTGCGCCCCCCTTATCAGCCATCTTTATAATGATATCTTCTCTATTACTCAAAGAATCTATGGCTTCCCTCTGTTTTCTAGTAATGTTATTATTTTCATTTTTTGTTCTTTCATTTTCATACAACTCGAGCAATCTTTTCTCCACTATATCCTGAAACTTTTCCATACCAGGAGTGCGGGATTTGGTTGTATAGTATTCAGGGTTATGTGTGACAAAACCCTCAGCTCTAACCAATTCATCCATACAAATATTTACCCTCTCCAATGACAAATCCTTCAAATTCACCTTTTCATTTGATCCAAAAGGAAAACATGTCAGATCAAACCACATGTTGCCAGTCTCACAGATCTCCTGTGCGTCCGTGACATTTATACTTTCTGATATAATCATAGGATTTGTTGAATTTCTTACCATAACATGGTTTTCTTTCTTGTATCTAAACAAGTAACAGTTTTTTCTCATTGATGTGTGTTTTTTAGCAATTGAAAAATTAATTCAATAAAAATTTTGAAAAAAAATCAGAGGGCAAAGGGCATGATTTTCTGAAGAGCCCAAACAGAATATTGATAATTCATATCAGAAATAGTGATGTCGCGAACATAAAATTTTCCGTTCGCGAACGCGAATGCGAACTTCCACAAATGTTCGCGAACATGCGAACAGTGCGATCCGCCATAGACTTCAATAGGCAGGCGAATTTTAAAAAACAAAGGGACTCCTTCTGGCCACAATAGTGATGGAAAAGTTTTTTCAAGGGGACTAACACCTGGACTGTGGCATGCCGGAGGGGGATCCATGGCAAAACTCCCATGGAAAAATATCTAGTTGACGCAGAGTGTGGTAAGTTGTAATCGCAATGCGATTAATACAGGTTATATTAATCGCATTGCGAATTCAACTTAAAGCTGAGTTCCTAATGGTTGTATTGCTAGAATATAACGAAGATTCAGAATAGGAACCCAGCTCTAAGTTGAATTCGCAATGCGATTAACATAACCTGTATTAATCGCATTGCGATTACAACTACTAAGATGGATGCCATCCTTGCTTTTTAATGGGAGGTGGGAGGGTCTGGGAGGGAGACTGATGTACTAGCCCTAAAAAGGGCTTTTTGGGGTGCTGTCAGGACGCACTCCTTACAGCAGAGATCTGATGAGTCTTTCAGGACTGGAGTGGACACTGAATACACTAGCATAGCTATCGATTTCCCTATTAAATCTCAGCAGAAGTTACACTGTCCCTCCTCTCACTAAGACTGCAGCTTCCGAATGAATCTAAAATAGATGCTGTGTCCAGGAGGTGGGAGGGTCTGGGAGGAAGGGTATGCTAATTGGCTGGAATGTGTCTGCTGACTGTGAGGTACAGGTTCAAAGTTTACTCAATGATATGGGGTGGACCTAACATCGCATATGTTCGCACGCCGCGACGAACGCGCACAAGCTATGTTCGCCTGGAACTACTCGCTGGTGAATAGTTTGGGAGTTGGGACATCATATTTGCGAATTTAACTTAGAGATGGGTTCCTAATGGTTGTATTGCTAGAATATAACTAAGATTGGGAATTTAGCTCTATATTCTCAATCTTCGTTATATAATTCTAACAATACAACCATTAGGAAACCCAGATCTAAGTTTAATTTTCAATGCGATTAATATAACCTGCATTAATCGCATTGCGAATTCAACTTAGAGCTGAGTTCCTAATGGTTGTTGTATTGCTAGAATATACGTTATATTCTAGCAATACAACCATTAGGAACTCAGCTCTAAGTTGTAATCGCAATGCGAATAATACTTCCAATTATTAATCGCTTTGCGAATCCATTTAATGCCTCTATTTGATTGTATATGACGGTTGACTATGACTACCACCAATGTTCTGCTGCCTCCGAGGCAAGATATCTGAACCCCCCAGGGGCCATTTGGGCGTTTTTGATAGAAAACGCATAAAAAACGCATTTGCGACCCGAACTTCACCCCCAACCCGAATCCCATTGAATTCAATGGGGACCCGAACTTTTGGGCACTAAAAAGGCTGTAAATAGCCCAGGAAAAGGCTAGAGGGCTGCAAAAAGCAGCAAATGTAGGTAAATCCCCTGCAAACAAATGTGGATAGGGAAATTACTTAAAATAAAATAAATAAAAATGAACCAATATCAATTGGAAACTTGGAGGAGGAGGAGGTGGAATAGGAGGTTGGGGTGGCATCAGGTGGGAATGCTATGGGAGTTGATGTTCTCATCACAGCCAAAAAGGATTCATGTCTGCCTGCAGTGCCACAGGCCTCATTCACAGACTCAGGGCCATGGCACCCAGACGGAGGAGAGGTTCATTCAACTTTGGGTTGCCCTGCAAAATAATGATAAAATGAAAAAAAGAGGATTGAATAAAGAAGTTTGTCAGTGATGACGCCACCTGCCGTGCTGAATACACGTTCAGACAAAAAGCTGGCCGCCGGGCAGGCCAGCACCTCCAAGGCATAAAAGGCTAGCTCAGTACGTGGAGGGGTGTGCACACGTACTGTTCCACAATGTTAGTGAAATGCTGCCTCCTGCTAACACGTTCCGTATCAGGTGGTGGTGCAGTTAGCTGTGGCGTGGTGACAAAACTTTTCCACATTTCTGCCATGCTAACCCTGCCCTCAGAGGAGATGGCTATAACACAGCTGCGTTGGAGACCTCTTGCTCCTCCTCTGCCTTCACCTTGGGCTTCCACTTGTTCCCCTATGACATTTGGGAATGCTCTCAGTAGCGCATCTTCCAACGTGCGCTTGTACTCGCGCATCTTCCTATCACGCTCCAATGCAGGAAGTAAGGTGGGCATATTGTCTTTGTACCAGTGGCAACCCAGTAGTCGGCACACGTTAAAATGTGAGCAACTCTGCTATCATTGCGCAGGCACTGCAGCATGTAGTCGCTCATGTGTGCCAGGCTGCCCAGAGTTAAGAACAAGCTGTCCTCTGTGGGAGGCGTATCGCCATGGTCCTCCGTTTCCCCCCAGCCACGCACCAGTGATGGGACCGAGCTGTGTTGGGTGTCACCCCGCTGTGAACATGCTTCATCCTCATCCTTCTCCTCCTCGTCCTCCTCGTCCTCCAGTAGCGGGCCCTGGCTGGCCACATTTGTACCTGGCCTGTGCTTTTGCAAAAAATCTCCCTCTGAGACACTTCTAACAGACTAGCCTGAAGGTGCTAAAAATGACCCCTCTTCCTCCTCCTCCTCCTCGTCCTCCTGGGCAACCTCCTCTTCCATCATCACCAAGTGTTTTCTCAAGGAGACAGAGGAGTGGTATTGTAACGCTGATAACTGCGTCATCGCCACTGGCCATGTTGGTGGAGTACTCGAAACAGTGCAACAGGGCACACAGGTCTCTCATGGAGGCCCAGTCATTGGTGGTGAAGTGGTGCTGTTCCGCAGTGCGACTGACCCGTGCGTGCTGCAGCTGAAACTCCACTATGGCCTGCTGCTGCTCGCACAGTCTCTCCAGCATATGCAAGGTGGAGTTCCACCTGGTGGGCACGTCGCATATGAGGCGGTGAGCGGGAAGACCGAAGTTCCGCTGTAGCGCAGACAGGCGAGCAGCAGCAGGATGTGAACGCTGGAAGCGCGCACAGACGGCCCGCACTTTATGCAACAGCTCTGACATGTCGGAGTAGTTGTGAAGGAACTTCGGCACCACAAAATTCAGCACATGCGCCAAGCAAGGGATGTGCGTCAAACCGGCTAGTCCCAGAGCTGCGACGAGATTTCGCCCATTATCGCACACCACCAGGCCGGGCTTAAGGCCCACCAACAGCAACCGCTCATCGGTCTGTTGTTCAATACCACGCCACAACTTCTGCGCGGTGTGGGGCCTGTCCCACAAACATATGAGTTTCAGAACGGCCTGCTGACGTTTACCCCGGGCTGTGCTGAAGTTGGTGGTGAAGGTGTGTGGCTGACTGGATGAGCAGGTGGAAGAAGAGGAGGAGGAAGCCGAGTAGGAGTTCCTTGTTTTTAAGGTGTGTACTCCACTGCAGTTCATGCTTTGCATGTAGATGCCTGGTCATGCAGGTTGTGCTAAGGTTCAGAACGTTAATGCCTCGCTTCAGGCTCTGATGGCACAACGTGCAAACCACTCGGGTCTGGTTGTCAGCACATTGTTTGAAGAACTGCCATGCCAGGGAACTCCTTGAAGCTGCCTTTGGGGTGCTCGGTCCCTGGTGGCGGTGGCCAGTAGCATGTGAACTCTCTTGGCGGCGGCTGTTCTACTTTTGCACCCTGCTCCCTCTTTTGCTACGCTGTTGGCTCGGTCTCACCACTGCCTCTTTCTCTGAACTATGAAAGTCAGTGGCACGACCTTCATTCCATGTGGGGTCTAGGACCTCATCGTCCCCTGCATCGTCTTCCACACAGTCTTCCTCCCTGACCTCCTGTTCGGTCTGCACACTGCAAAAAGATGCAACAGTTGGCACCTGTGTTTCGCCATCATCAGAGATGTGTGGACTCCGATGAGGTGGTATTCCCATGTCCTCATCATCAGCAAATATAAGTGGTTGTGCGTCAGTGCATTCTATGTCTTCCACCACTGGGGAAGGGCTAGGTGGATTCCCTTGGGAAACCCTGGTGGCAGAATTATCAAACAGTATAAGAGACTGCTGCATAACTTGAGGCTCAGACAGTTTCCCTGATATGCATGGGGGTGATGTGACAGACTGATGGGCTTGGTTTTTAAGCGCCACCTGTGAGCTTTCTGCAGAAGACTGGGTGGGAGATAATGTTGTGAACGTGCTGGATCCACTGTCGGCCACTCAATTGACTAGCGCCTGTACTTGCTCAGGCCTTACCATCCTTAGAACGGAATTTGGCCCCACCAAATTTCGCTGTAAATTCTGGCGGGTACTGGAACCTGAGGTAGTTGGTTCACTAGGACGTGTGGCTGTGGCAGAACAGCCATGTCCTCTCCCAGCACTAGAGGGTCCACTAACAGCACCACGACCATAGCCGCGTTCCTTACTAGATGATTTCCTCATTGTTACCGTTCACCACAATAAGAAAAAAATTATTTGGCCCAATGTATTGAATTCAAATTCAGGCCTTTTTTTTACAGGCACCTAACACTATCTGGCTATTTATTTATGTACTGTATTACACTAATCCAGGCACAGCATTAACCACTGATTTGGGGGAATATCAATTGTAGGCCTAGTATTTAGGCCCTGGTTGAAAGGTATCCTTTTACGGACAGATTTACATTTTGAGATGCACAGTAGCGTGTGAAAAAATATATAGGATTATGCTTTTAGCACTTATATTTTAACACTGTGTGTAAGATACCCTTTAACGGAAAGAAATACACTTAGGCCTCTTTCACACGGGCGTCACGTTTGACGCCCGGATAGGATGCAGGTGCGTTGCAGGACAATGCGTGATTTTTCCGCACGTGTGCAAACGTTTGTAATGTGTTTTTCACGCGCGTGTGAAAAATCGGCATGTTTGGTACCCAGACCGAAGCCGGACTTCATCACTGAAGTCCGTTTTCGGGTTGAGTATTCTGGAGAATTTATTATTTTCCCTTATAACATGGTTATAAGAGAAAATAATAGAATTCTCAATAAAGAATGCTTAGTAAAATGTGGATGGAGGTGTTAAAAATAAAAAAACGTAGTTGGCGATCTCTCTTCTCTCTTCAAGCATTAGCTGCAGTCTAAAGGACCTGTGTTGACGTCACATCACATGGTCCAATCACATGGTCCATCACGGTCCTTTAGACTACAGCTGATGCTTGAAGAGAGATCGCCAACTACGCGATCAAGTGGCTAAGGTAAGTTACGTTTTTACTTTTAACCCCTTAATCCTCATTCTTCAAAGCATTCTTTATTAAGAATGCTATTATTTTCCCTTATAACCATGTTATAAGGGAAAATAATGAAGATCAGGTCCCGTCGCTTAGCAACCATGCGGGAAAATCGCACTGCATCCGCACTTGCTTGCGGATGTTTGCGATTTTCCCGCAGCCGCATTCACTTCTATGGGGCCTGTGTTGCGTGAAAAACTCAAAATATAGAGCATGCTGCGATTTTAACGCAACGTAGAAGTGATGCGTGAAAATCACCGCTCATGTGCCCACCCCATAGTAATGAATGGGTCAGGAATCAGTGCGGGTGCAATGCGTCCACCTCACGCATTGCACCCGCACGGAAAACTCGCCCGTGTGAAAGGGGCCATAGAGATGCAAAACAGTGTGTGCAAATGTAGAGGATTATGCTGTATTTTAAAATTTACTGTAATATACCCTTTAACGGAAAGAAATACACTTGGAGATGCACGCTGAGTGTAATATATCCTTTAACGGACAGATTTACACTTGGCCTGCAACAGCTGGAACACCAGATTTTGGGTATTGCTATTTTGGCAATTGAATTTCACCCCAGAACAAAATATATCCTTTGCCGGACACTATTAAACTTTTCCAGCCACAGCTGGAACACCAGATTTACGGTATTTATATTTTTGCAACTGAATTTCACCCCAGAAAATAATATATCCTATGACGGACACTATGAAACTTGTCCAGTCGCAGCTGGGACACCAGATTTACGGATTGCTATTTTGGCAATTGAATTTCAACCCAGAAAAAAATGATATCCTTTGCCAGACACTATTAAACTTGGCCAGCCACAGCTGAAACCGCTGATTTATGGTATTGTTATTTTGGCAATTGAATTTCACCCCAGAACAAAATATTTCCTTTGCCGGACACTATTAAACTTGTCCAGTCACTTCAGGGACACCAGATTTAGGAGATTGCTATTTTGGCAATTGAATTTAACCCCTCAATAAAATATAGACATTTCTATCCTGAGTTTCTAGGGGTGAAAATAAGCACAGCCAAGCCCCTGATGTAGGATATAGCAAAAAAAAAAAAAAAACTAGTATTGATGGATTGATGGACTTGGTGGCAGCTTGTGCTGGTGCACCACAAGACACAAAATGGCCGCCCATCACCCCAGAAAAAAGTGACAGAAAAACGCTCTGTGCAGCCTAAAAAACAGTGAGCAATTAACTAGCAGAAGTTGAATGATTCCCAGCTGTAGATTCATCACTTTATTAGGTGTTTTTGCTGACTTTTCCCTGCCTAATCTCGCCCTCACAGCAGTTGCTTCCTATCCCTACACTAATCAGAGCAGAGTGACATGCGGCGCTATGTGAATCCAGCTTAAATAGAGGCTGGGTCACATGCTGCACTTGGCCAATCACAGCCATGCCATTAGTAGGCATGGCTGTGATGGCTTCTAAGGGCAAGAAGTAAAACGCTAGCTGATTGGCTGCTGTGCAGCCCTTCAGAAAGCGGGAAGAAATCGCCGAACAACAAACCCGAACCCAAACTTTTTTGAAAATGTCCGGGTCCGTGTTTCGAACACCCCCAAAATTCTGTACAGACCCGAACTGTACAGTTCGGGTTCGCTCATCCCTAGTGTTAACAAGTTGGGGGTGTATCCTGTGTAGCTGTAGATAAAAGTCACTGTCCTGCTTAAAGAGGACATGTCACTTCTCCTGACATGCCTGTTTTAATAGCTTCATGCATTCCTCATGTAATAACAATTCTAGGTCATCTATTGTATGGCTCTATGGTGTTCTATTACTTTATTATTTCTAACAGAAGTTATAAATGCATTGCTAATCTGCAGTAAGGGTACAGAGGGGCGTTAATCAGTTGGGGGTGTATTCCTGTACAGTCTCTCTATCCAGTCAGTATTGCCATTGTCAGACTGTGCGGGGATACACCCCTCTGTACCCTTACTGCAGACTGCTAGCAATTAATTCTTAACTTCTAGTAGAAATAATAAGGGAATGGTAAATTATAGAGTCATAAGAAGAGATGTTCCAGAATTGTTCTTACATGGGGAATGCATGTAGATATTAAAACAGGCAGGCCAGGAGTGGAGACAGGTCCTCTTTAAGGGAGGAATACAACTGGTTCCAACAAGTACTTATACGAAATAGAGGGTAAATCAAAGACATCAATTCCAGCAAAATACAATCCCCTTAAAACATAACCTTTAATATTACTAATAAAATATAGGGCCAGTACCCCTATTAGTACAATAACAAAGGAACGCTATCTGCAGTCTACTGATCCTTGACACCTGCGTCAAATATGACATACACCCGGGTGTTGTTCTCATATAGTAAATGATACGGGGGTAAAGGGCTGTATTATGGGCATGGATAGCTATCCCTAGTTCCACCCTCAGTTATACCTCAGCCCAGGGACCTCCCCTGATGGTAGGGACTCCCTGTCCTCGTACCTAGCCTATATAACCCTAGTAGTCCCTCACATACAGGACCACTCAAGAATACATAGAGGACGCAAGTGACAAGTACCAAAAAAGCAGATCCGGTGCCAATTCTCAGGCTCTGTCAACAGTAATTAAGTTGGACTGAGATACACCAACCTCATACAGTTCCTACTGTGACACTGAATCACCAGGACTAAACTGGTTACACCTTAATAAAATCACCCCTGTGATAACATACCACCAGGGTGCCGTTCGGCATATATGATTACAGCCCAAAGCTCATTGAAGCCTTAATAGATAACAGCCTCAAAGAATATAGTACTCAAAGCCTCTACGCGTTTCTCCCTTGTAATCAAGTGAGGGTTCATCAGGAGGACAAAACTCTGCTGTAAGACATCAAAAGTATCAGGCACTCTCAGTTGGAAGTGCTATAGAACAATATAGCGTGCTATCGATAGGGCACATCTCACGCCGCTAACACTGGAGGGAATCATGAAGGGGTATACACCGCAGGCTGGTTTCATGATAAGACCTATAGAGAAACAAGAAAAAGGGTGCAGCCTAATCAGACAAAGCCATTTTTGTGTCACCAAGAGGCTCAAAAATAATAATCCAATCCAATAAACCACTCACTTTGTAACCATCCAGTAGCGCCTTATACCAGTAGCCTATTCAATACATGGCTTAAAGCATACAGATATAGTGAGAATCACAAAAATAAACGTGGCCTAAATGGGTGGGACTGCTCCAAACCCCAAACACTGTGGCGTGTTTCTAACTGGGGGGGCAGTTCCTCCGCATGTGGTTCGCAGCGAACGGCTATCCCCAGCAAAAATTGCATATAATGGAGGATACCGGCGCGAACCACAAGCACCACACAAACATCCTACACAAAATAAAACATGTGCGGATGAAAATATATAAACACATAACTCACAGAAAAAAGATGCACCACATGGATAAGCAACTGACAACACTGGCTAATCCCTCACTCCACGGTTTCTCAGCATGACATGGGGTCCTACCACTAGACTACCTATGGTGTGTGAACAAGGTCTGAACAGGCATTAAGCAGCCTACAGCCCCCTCCCACTCACCTGCATTGCAGGACCAACAATGCATTGTTCAACCACATGGGATGCAACCGGGGTCTTTTTTTTTTCTTGATAATATCATTGACATGTTCTAAAAATCTTCTCCGTGCCTCCCTAGTAGTTTTACCTACATAGTCCAGGGGGCATGGACACTGACATACATATATAGCCCCCCGGCTTCTGCAATTGTGGAAATCCCTGATCTCAAACACACAACCTGTTACTGAACATGTTATAGTTTTAGAGATCAGAATGAAATCGCAGGCCTTACATCCCTCACATTTATACATCCCTCTGGGTTTCCGATCTAGCCATGTGTTCTTACCCTGGGGAGGGATGTAATGATTGCGAACCACTCGGTCCCTGAGGTTCTTACCGCATCTGTATGTTATCCCTGTGTGCCGGGGCAAAATGTCTCCCAGGTCAGGGTCCATCAACAAAATGGGCCAATATCGTCTCAAGATACCCAGCACCTCAGTGTTCGCTGAATCAAAAGTTGATATGATACGGGCCAACTGACCTGTGTCCATTCCCCGTACCTGTGATGTCAATAAGTGATCACGGTTCTGTTATGACGCATTCTTAAAAGCCTCCGTGAGAACAGTTTCAGGGTAGCCTCTATCAGTAAACCTGTTGCGGAGATCCCTGGCCTCCCTAAAGAAGGCTTCCTTGGTGGTGCAATTTCTCCGTACCCATAGGTACTGCCCCCTAGAGATACCCCGTTTAAGGGGTCCCGGGTGGTCGCTTTCCCAATGTAGAAGGGAATTTGTTGCCGTTGTTTTTCTATAAATGTCAGCAACCAATCTATCCTCCTGTTTGGACACCCTCACATCCAAAAATGCCAGTGAGGTAGAGTCAATCTCAAAGGTAAATTTGAGACCTATCTCATTCCTGTTAAGTTCACCGATAAAGGAACGGAATTCCTCTGACCCACCTTTCCAGACCACAAACACGTCATCAATATAACGTGTCCAGAAGATGATTTCCTCGGACCACCGCGTGTTGTGGTCTGGAAAGACACACCAGTCCTCCCACCAGCCCAGGAAGAGATTGGCATAGGTGGGGGCACAGGGGCTCCCCATAGCCGTCCCCCTGAGCTGGTGGTAGAACCGTATGTTGAAGAGAGAGAAATTGTGGGTCAGAGTGAATTCGAGCAGAGAGAGAATGAATTGGATGTGTGTCCTAAATTGAGTCCCCCTCGTTTTCAAATAATAGTCGATTGCCAACAGGCCTTTCTCATGGGGAATAGAACTATACAGGGACTCAACGTCCACACTGGCCAGATGGCAATCCGGTTCTACTGTAATAGAATCTATCTTGTTGAGGAAGTCCATCGTGTCCCTCGTATAGGCTGGATGGCCACGACGAACTCCCTCAACACCCGGTCAATATACACACCGCTGTTCTGTGTTAAAGACACAACCCCCGAAATGATAGGACGGCCCTTCAGCGGGGTTGTGCCTTTATGCACCTTCAGAAGGCCAAAGAAGGTTGCCATACAGGGGTGCTTTGGAAGTAGGTAATCATACTCAACGGGGGAAATCACTCTATCGACAAATCCCTTCTCTAAGATGGTCTTAAGTTCATCGGTGAACTGAGCGGTAGGATTAGAGGGCAGTACCCTATATCCACCTTTGTCTTTCAACAAATCCAAACACATACGTTGGTATAACTCATGATCCATTAGAACCAGGTTGCCTCCCTTATCAGAAGGTTTTATAATCACGCTGGTATACTGTTCAAGGGAGCATAGAGCCTTCATTTCAATTTGAGTCAAATTGTACTTACTAGGTTTAGAGTTCTCCAGTCGTTCAAGGTCAGAGGAGGCCATCTGAAAAAAGATCTCAACGCAGTCGTAATTGAGTGGGGGTGGCATTTTCATACTTCTTGGTCTCAAATTAGTCGTTGACCCTCCTCACTCAATTCCACCAAATTTTGCAAATCGGCAAAATCAGCCTCACTTAGGCCCAACCTCTCACACGTCTGTATGTTTAAAGAATTTGTGCCACTTTAATAGTCGGCTAAATAAATTTAAATCCTTTATCCATGTAAACAGGCAGAAACTTGTGGTAGGTACAAATGATAGGCCTCTCTTCAACACGTTTGTCTCAATCTGACTGAGTTCCTGCGAGGATAAGTTAATGATCTGGAGGTCATCTTTTACATCTTTTCTACTCGACCCCTGTCCCTCAGATGGTACGGGGCCTGACTCCTCTCTAAAAAAGAGGGGGGAGGAGAAGGGGAGACAGAGTTCCGTTGACTGGAGAATGCATCATTGGAGGAGGCAGAGGGTGCTGATGAGTATGAAGCCGCCGCGTAACCCTGGCCATATTGTCCATATCCCCTTCTTCCCCCTCTTCCAGGATGCCATCCTTTACCCCGCCGGGATGATCTACTGTTCCCTCTATTCCGAAACCCTTGGAAGTTCGAAGAGCCCAGTTCCGTGTCTGATGATTCAAGCTCCGACGATGAAATCTCGGAAACAACTCCTGTCGTGTTCACCTGATGCTGACTATAGGCACGATTTTCTTTAAATTCAGACAAATCGTGTACAAATTGTCTATGTTTTCTTTCTTTTATAAAATTCTGGAGTTTCTCTACAGAGGTTTGTAACGAGGTTTCACGTCTGTTGAATTCAGAATCACCCCGGAACTTGAGGGTAACCTCTATCTGTTCCTGTAAGCTAATGGATGTCTTCTAAAATAATTTCCTCTCCTCCTCCAATAGGATACTCATCAAGTTGAGCGAACTCCGTGTAAGTTCTTCCTCCCATCTAGTTTGTAAAGATGGGGAGGAGATACGTTCAGCCGGTCTAACCTGTAAGCATAATCCCCTAGGAACAATTTTATGCTCAAGATAGCTCTCAAATGACTTAATCTCCAACTAGGATTTAATATTTTCTTTATACTTAATGTATAGGTCTTTAAATGCTTGTTTACAAGATGATGATACACCTAGTCCAGGAATATCCCTATTTGAGAAAATATCTTTAGCTTCATTAATCAAAGCCTCCGTGAATATGTTACCCGACAAAAAACTGGCCATATCAGCAAAAGCAAAACCAATTCCAACAAGTACTTATAGTAAATAGAGGGGATAAATCAAAGACATCAATTCCAGCAAAAAACAATCCCCTTAAAACATAACCTTTAATATTACTAATAAAATATAGGGCCGGTACCCCTATTAATACAATAACAAAGGAACACTCTCTGCAGTCTACTGATCCTTGACAACTGCGTCCAATATGACATACACCCGGGTGTTGTTCTCATATAGTAAATGATACAGGGGTAAAGAGCTGTATTATGGGCATGGATAACTATCCCTAGTTCCACCCTCAGTTATACCTCAGCCCAGGGACCTCCCCTGATGGTAGGGACTCCCTGTCCTCGTACCTAGCCTATATAACCCTAGTAGTCCCTCACATACAGGACCACTCAAGAATACACAGAGGACACAAGTGACAAGTACCAAAAAGCAATACAACTGGCCTCCTTTGGGCTACTTGAGTATCAAAATTTTGGGGGTCATTTACCATGCTTAAATAGGCCTAAACATGCCAGTTAACAATGTAAGACTAGTAAGAATGATTGCAATGGCCTCTATGGACTAAAATATGCATGACTGCTTCTGAGAAATTTATGATTTATTTAATGGTTGTTCAACTATCAGCCTACTTCTGTCTAATATGTAGGGCCACCTTTAGACCAGCTAACCCTACTTATCGGTGTCAGCGTTGAGAAGGTAACTCTCCCCTTGTGTAGCAAACAAAGATATACAAGTAAATCAAAGAAAAAATTGGTTTCTTTCAGTCAATTTGGATAAACATGTTATCACATGTGAACATCTATTGTAGCTTACTCTTTCCTGGAGTTGGAACTCATTTCAGTCCCTGGCAGATGTCCATATATGGTGGCTTTCTAAGCTGGTTAAGTTTAAAAGCTTGTGCTCACTTATTCGTTAATACATGTCCAAGAGACAACTTTCAAGCCCTTATTTCTATAGATGAGCGAATTTTTCAAAAATTAGATTCACCATTTCGCCGAATTTTTTGGGAAAAATTTGATTCGAATATATTTGGGGCGAATTACGTTAAAAAAACGGCTATTTCCTGGCTGCTGAGAGCCTTGATAGTGATGTAGAATACTGTGCCTTGCAGTAACACGCATAGGGAGTCTGCTGTGGTAGTGAAATAATACTGTGAGTCCGTATGAGATGCAGATGACAGGCATCGCTCTTAGAATCACTGCATACTTCACGTATTTGGGCAGTCACGGGGCCAAAACTGACCAAATAACTCAAGTATCAACTCAACCTTACAGGTAGATGTTAGAGTAAATAAGAAGCGCACTCCTTTAACACCCTTGTCAGTCTACAGAACCTGTTCTATCAAATGCTTATACAAGTAGAGCAGTGCTGTTGCTAGGGCTGGTGTCACCCGGTGCGGTAGAAAATGGTGTCACCCCCCCCACCCCAGGCTTAGAGCCCCAGCACCCCCTTTTTCCCCTGGCAGCAGCTCACCTAGGTCAGGTGCACCCCACTTTCGCTGGCTGGCTGACCGAAATGCTTTTCAAATTCTAGTCCGGGACGAGTCACATAGGGGACATCCATCAAGCTCCGCCCTGCCGCCTCAGTGCCACTGACGTCCCTTCATGTCCTTCACTGAGCCTGCCTACCAAACTAAGCGGTGTGGGGGGGGGGGCTGTTTGGATAGTAAACAGACCGCTGACGAGGGGGGGGGGGCTAAGCAGACAGATCGCCGATGGGGGGGGGGGGTTTGGCAGTGCTAGCATACAGATCGCCGGTGGAAGAGTGCTAGCCAGGGCCGGTGCAAGGATTTTTGCCACCCTAGGCAAAAGAAAAGTTTGACATCACAATGCCCTACCCATATGATCTGCCATATTAACTAACGCCAGTGCTGCAGTGCCGCCGTGTTTACTTTAAAAAGCCTGCAGGGACAGGCTATAAAGACCAGAGCC
This sequence comes from Bufotes viridis, assembly GCA_033119425.1. Taxonomy (NCBI): domain Eukaryota; kingdom Metazoa; phylum Chordata; class Amphibia; order Anura; family Bufonidae; genus Bufotes; species Bufotes viridis. Next base: position 221,604,037 of record CM065592.1, on the reverse strand, counting down.
ACTACATTAAGTTCTACAGTGGTTCTGGGGACTATAGTGTCCCTTTATTGTGAGGTAAATTAGACTAGTGCCATGAATATTATACTAGATTGCCTACTTACAACCAGATGAGGATGATGATGGGCTCTAGCTGCAGTCTGGCTCCACTTGTCTTGTGTAGAACAGGCTCTCTTGAGGCTGTTTGTAACTGTGGTCACAAAATCAATGTTCTGGGAGAACGGGAAGCAGCTCCATTTTTTGGGGCCCTTTACACAGCTCAAGGTCTGGGCCCCAGGGCCTGACGGTGAGTATGCCCATAAGGCCCACCCATAAGTCCACCTACATGTTCCAACCATGAGTTTGTTCACAGTGAGTGAAGTTTGTAGGGGATGTGTTGTGATGCTGTAGAGAATCTAACGTGTGTGCTTATGTAATGTAGTGTATAGGGATACCAGTTTGTGTAGGTGATGCAGTGTGTGTGTGTAGTGGATTGCAGTGTGTTTTTGTGTAAGGGATAGAAAGAAGTTTGTGTTTGTGTATAAGGTATGTATTGTGTGTTTCTGAATGTGTGTACAGAATGTGTTGTTTGAATCTGTGTTTGAATGTGTAAGGGCTGCAAGGTGTGTTTCTGTGTATGTAAGGGATGCAGTGTGTGTGTGTGTATGTAAGGGGTGCATTGAGTGTGTGTAAGAGATGCATTGTGTTTCAGAGTGTGTACAGGATGCATTGTGTGTTTCTGTGTATGCGTGCAAGGGGTAAATTGTCTTTGTGTGTAAGGCTTGCATTGTGTGTGTGTGATGGATGCCAATCTCTCCCCCCTGCCTTGTCACTCCCCCTCTCTCTCCCTTGTAACTCTCTTCTCCCCTCCCTTGTCACTCTCATTCCCCCTCCCTCTCTTGTCACTCTCATTCCCCCCTCCTTCCCTTGTCACTCACATACCCCCGCTCCCTCCCTTGTCACTCTCTTTCTCACCCCCTCCATGGTCACTCTCTTTTTCTCCTACCTCCCTTGTCACTCTCTCCCCGTTCTTGTCACTCTCATCCCCCTCCCTCCCTTTTCACTCTCTTACTACGTGAGCACTTCCTGTCAGTCTGGCCGCGCTCAGGAAACAAAAGCTCCTGTACCCGCGGACCTGGACAGAGCTCAGCCACGCTATACCAGAGGGACTGACAGGAGGGAGAGCTAAGCGCTTCCCTCCTGTCAGTCCCTCTCTTCATGCTGTGCCTGCAGCCGCCTGAGGCTCTCATCACCCTATCAGACAGGTGTCACTCGGTGCAGCCCACACCTGCTGCACCATCCCTCGCAATGCCACTGAAGTAGAGCCCCCCGACAGAGTGGAGAGGGTGTCAGCAATAAGTTTGTTTTGACATCACTGATTACTTTGCCCTTCCTCTAAACTGTCAGAACAATAACCCACAAAAAACGGATCCTGTCTGTGGAGCATACGCCTTTACTCGGTCACAATGACAGGGTCTGGAGGTGGCGACAGTATGAGGAGGGCACCGAGTGGCACAATGACCGAGTCTGCAGGTGACTGCAGCATGAGTACGCCACAGAGCGGCACAATAAGAGTCTGGAGGTGGCGGAAGTATGAGAAGGCCACCGAGTGGCACAATGACCGAGTCTGCAGGTGGTGGCAGCATGAGGAGACCAATACAGCTTTCCAGGGCAAACTATGCTTATTGCAGCCACAAATCCAGTTTGGCTACACAGTAGTCCAGCGGATCTTCAATGTGGGGTGGCAGGAGGCTGTCCAAGGTCAGACATGCGAGAGGATGGACGATGGTGCAGATAGGCAGCGGCCAACTGACTACATAGGATTTCTCAATAGTAGTTCAGTTTGTCCTCCCTCTCAGCAGGTGTAAAAAAGGCCACCATTCTAGACCAGTAGCGAGAGTCCAACAAGATGGAGAGCCAGAAATCATCCCTCTGCCGAATGGTGATAATTCGGCTGTTGCTACGCAAGCAAGTGAATATGCATCGGGTCATTTGTGCAAGTGACTCGGAGGGACTCCCTGCCTCCATCTCCACTGCATACTGCCACGGTGTGTCAAGGTCCTCTGTCTTGTCTTACTCATTGCCCTGTAGCTCCTCTGGCTGCTTCTGCTCCTCCTGTCCTGTCAGCTGAGGAGAAAAACCACCCCTTTGGCTACACATTGCCTGTGCTCCAATGTCCTCCTCCCCCTCCTCCTTCTGCTCCAGTTCAGCCCCCACAGGGCTCATGTGGCTGTGAGATCGAGGTGCAACTTCTCCTGTCCCCTGATCAGCCATTGTTACCACTATCTCTTCCATGAAGCAGTGGAATGACGTTGTTCATCCCGTACTCCTGTCGACTGACAAATAATGTGGCGTCCACAAAGGGCCTGATCAAACGGCAGGTGTCATGCATGAGCTGCCACTGGCTGACATCAAAGTTACACAGTGGAGTACTCCTATCCGCATCATCAAGAAATCGTTGATGGTCTTTCTCTGTTTGTATAGTCAGTCAAACATGGGGAGGGTGGAATTCCAATGGGTGGAAACGTCACATATCAGCCGATATGGGGGATGCCGTTCTGCCGCTGCAGCTCAAGGAGGGTGTGCTTTGCGGTGTACGAGTGGCTAAAGTGCATGCAAAGTTTCCTGGCCATGTGTGTGTAGGGCTGGTACAGCCTTTTTGGCATAGAAATGACGGCTTAGGACTCTCCACCTCGGCTCGGAACAAGCCATCAGTTCTCTCGAAGGGGCAAAGTCCACCACTTGGAAGGGGAGGGCCTGCAGCACTAGCAACTTGGACATGAGAACGTTCAGCTTCTGTGCTTCTGTGCCGTTGGATGCGTGTACGCATACTGCTGTCTCTTGGCAATCGCTTCGGTGATCGATTGCTGATGCAATGACTGACCAGGAATAGGAGGAGCAGGAGCATCTGGACCAGCAGAAGATGTGAATGACAGACAGCTCCCTACGGGTGAGGTGGTGGAGCCTTGACTGCCAGAAAGCCGGTGCATGCCACTGTGTGATGCAGCAGTTGCTGCGGCAGGCTGGACCACCATATCGAAGCCACGGTTCTCCCCGGCCACTGTATGGTGACGCTGAATATGTTGACGCAGGGCTGTGGTGCAAACACTTGCACCCTGGGCACCCTTCACCTTCTGCCCACAGATTCGACATATGGCTATGTTGACCTCCTCCGGCGGCTTCACAAAAAACTGCCACAATGCCGTGTACCTTATTTTCCCCCCAACACTACTCACTGGCTGACTGCTACCGCCACTGCTTGCGTGAACCCGTGCACCACTCCTTTACAGGCAGGTAGGCTGCTGCAAAGTGGGTGGTCTACCCCGTGCCCATTTGGCTCCCGACCTTAAACTGCTGCCACCCTGCTGACTCCTGGCCACGCTAGCAACTTGCTGGCTCAGCCGCTGCCTGATGGGAAAGCTGCCACCCTCTTCTCCTGATGATGACAAAGCCCCATCTTCACCCGGCTCCCAAGTGCGATCGTGTTCATCATTATCATGTAGTGTCTGACTCTGCACATCACTAATATCTTCCTCAATAGCCTCTGGGTCAGGAGCCTTACCACTCACAACACAAGCTCCATTGCCACTCTCCTCATCACTACTTGCCCGCCTAGCGGAGGAGGTGGCGGATGTCTCCTCCACATCTTGGCTTAGCAGTAGCTTCTGACTTTCCTCTAGCAGCTGTTCCTCGCTGAAAAGTGAAACTGAGCCCACAGTATGTAGTCCTTCTCATGGTGAGGGAACAGAAAAGGCTAGAGGCAGGTTGTGGACAAGTGAGGGCACAGGGCCTGCTCCCTGGCCATGCCAACTAAGGGTTGTGTCTGACGAACCCGCCGACTGTTGGCTGGGGTTGTCTGATGTCACTTGGGATGAAGTGGATGACCGAGTTAACCAAACAAGAACTGCTGGGTTGCTGGTCAAGACGCGACTGGTAGATGACACCAGGAGCTCAGGCCTCTCGCTGCGACTACTGCTGCCACAAACCGTTACTCTGTTGCGACCTCTGCTTGCGCGAGAAACATTCAAGCCTCTGCCACTCCTCTGTGCATGGCCTGGCACTTCTCTGCCTGACATACTTGTAGCTGAACTAAACTAATTAAATGGAAATTAAAACTCCCCTAAAAGCGACAAATATATTTTTATTTTTGGACTGAAATTGGCCACTAAACGCTTTCACCACAAATAACTTCGAAAAATGCACTGAGAATTAGTGATGAGCGAGCACCAGTATTTCGGTGTTCATGCCGAACACATAGCTATGTTCTTGTGCTCAGCCGAGCACCCGAGTATAGTGGAAGTCAATGGGAGACAACCATGCACCCTCTGCATGTCTGGATGCATCTTGGACTCCCAGGTCGCTGCTGTGAAACATGTTGTCCGAGTTCTACGCCACTTTTACAGACTGACAAAAATTGTGGTACAATTGTTCAGGTAGTGGGACTCCTACACCCATAAAAGCCTATGCACTAAGTGAAAGGGCTGCCAAAAATTACAAGGAACAAGCACTACAATACACCCTTTACTACACACAAAAGACAGCATCATACACACCCTTGAAAAATTATGATTGGTGGCCTGCTGGTGACCCTCAAAAGCATTTGGAGCAAGGGCCTGCTGTTTGCCCTCTAAAACATTAGGGGCCAGGGGTTGCTGGTGAGCTGACCCTGTAAAACATTATAGTCGAGGGCCTGCTGGTGAGCTGACCCTATAAAACATTATGATTAAGGGTCTGCTGGTGAGCTGACCCTCTACACAGGGATGTCAAACTCGTGGCCCTCCAGCTGTTGCAAAACTACAACTCCCATCATGCCTGGACAGCCTACAGGTATCAGCCTACAGCAGGGCATTGTGGGAGTTGTAGTTTGGCAACAGCTGGAGGGCCACGAGTTTGACATCCGTGCTCTAAAATATTATGGTTGAGAGCCGGTTGGTGAGCTGACCCTCTATAAAAATTGTAGAGGAGGGAATATATACAATCTGGATGAGGAGGAGGAGAAAACAAGATTCAACCATATGCACTTTTTTGTGGTGGAAAAGGAGCATTGGAATACACTACAGTAGACTGAGTACATTATAAACAATACATTGAAATTGCCTTTATGTTAAATCGTCATCTCTCCTCTGGTGGAGTTGAGAAGTCAGGGACAATCCAGGCCTTGTTCATTTTTATCTGAGTCAACATGTCAGCATTGTCAGTGGACAAGCGGATACGCCTATCAGTTTTAATGCCACCAGCAGTACTAAATACACGCTCAGACAAAACGCTGGCAACAGGGCAGGCCAGCACCTCCAAGGTGTAGAGCGCATGTTCGTGCCACGTGTCCAGCTTGGACACCCAGTAGTTGTAAGGCACTGAGGGATCATTTAGGATTCTGACACAGTCTGCAATATATTCCTTCACCAGCTTCCAAAACTTTTCCCTAATTTCTAAAGTGGCACATTTAGTGCTATGGCCTGTGGGTGGGTATTTGCACTTGCGTTCAAATGCCTGTGTTATCGACATTTGGACGCTGCGCTGGGACAGGGAAGTGAATGTTGTTGCTGACGGTTCATGCGAAGGACCCAGGCTTTCGGCCCACTTATCAGGGTGCTTTGATGCCACGTGGCGTATGATGCTGGTGGTGAGGTTGCTAGTGTTCACGCTTTGGCTCATTTTGGTATTGCACAGGTTGCAAACTACCACTCTTTTGTCGTCTGCACTTTCCTCAAAAAAGTGCCATACTGTGGAACACCTACCCCTTGGCAAGGTAGATTTACGCATGGGGGTGATCTGTGTAATGGTTGTGGGCCTGTTTGGTGTGGGCCGACTTCTCCCTTTTGCAACCCCACTGCCTCTTCCAGAATGTTGCGGTGCTGCGTATCCCTCCCCCTCTCTACTGCTGTCCTCGCTCGGCTTTTCACCTTCCCATGTTGGGTCAGTGACCTGATCGTCCACTACCTCCTCTTCCACTTCCTCACTCTGCTCATCCTCCTGACTTGACCTAACCGCAACCTCCGTGATTGACAACTGTGACTCATCATCATCCACCTCGTAAACGAATGATTGCCATTCACTACCATCATCTTCTTAAGACTGTGAAGGCTCAAGGGGTTGGGAATCAGGGCACAATATCTCAGGTACCTCTTCAAGCATGCTTGGCGAGAGAGCCAAACCAAGTACTGGCGATCACTTGTTTGGCAAGACTCGACATAGTGGAAGGAAGGAGGATCAGTGTGAGGATTCGGTTGACCAGACTCTTTGCTACAGAGACTGGACTTAGTGGAAGAGAGGGTGGTGCTTAACCAATTGGAAGCATTATCTTCAGCAATCCAACGACCACCTGTTCGCACTGGTCCAATTTGGACAGTGTTGTCCTGCACCGCCCATCTAAGTTGGACATGAAGCTGGGTAAGGTGGATTTTTTGTTTTTTTTCCGGGAAATTGGCAGCAGGCACAGTTTTATTGCGCCCAGGGCCACGGCCTCTGCTTGCACCATCAGCATCATGCCCACTTCCCTGTCCCTTTGTGTTCGCCTTCTTCATATTAACCCCTTAAGGACACGGCCCTATTTCACCTTAAGGACCAGGCCATTTTTTCAAAATCTGACCATTGTCACTTAATGTGGCGATAACTTTAAAACACTTTTTCTTATCCAGGCCATTCTGAGAATGTTTTTTTGTCACATATTGTACTTCATGACAGTGGTAAAATGAAATCGAAAAATTTCATTTTTATTTATAAAAAAAATACCAAATTTACCCAAAATTTTTTAAAATTAGCAATTTTCCAAGTTTCAATTTCTCTACTTCTATAATACATAGTAATACCGCCCAAAAACGTTATTGATTTACATTCCCCATATGTCTACTTCATGTATCGATCATTTTGGGAATGCCATTTCATTTTTTGGGGACGTTACAAGGCTTAGAAGTTTAGAAGCAAATCTTGAAATTTTTCTGAAATTTTCAAAAACCCACTTTTTAGGGACCAGTTGAGGTCTGAAGTCACTTTGCGAAGTCACCATTAGGAACTCAGCTCTAAGTTTCATTCGCGAGGTGAACATATACTCGGATTGCGAATTGATCTTAGAGCTAAGTTCCTAGTGGCTGTATTGTTAAAATATAACGAAGATTGAGAATATAGTGCTATATTCGTGTGATATTCGTTATCTTTGTCAATTCTAGCAATACAAGTTAACCATTAGGAACCCAGATCTAAGTTTCATTCGCGACGCGAATATAAATTTGCGTAAAATTCGCAATATATAAAATAATGACGAATATTCGATTTTGACGAATATTCAATCGAATATTTGCGAAATATCGCGAAATCGAATATGGCACCTCCCGCTAATCACTATTGAAGCCCCCCGATGCACCCCTAGAGTAGAAATTCCATAAAAGTGACTCATCTAAGAAACTACACCCCTCAAGGTATTCAAAACCAGTTTTACAAACTTTGTTAACCCTTTAGGTGTTCCACAAGAGTTATTGGCAAATAGAAATTCTGAAATTTCATCTCCATTTTTTGTTACCTTGCCTCAAAAAAAGTGTAATATAGAGCAACCAAAAATCATATTTACCTTAAAATAGTACCAACAAAACTGACACCTTATCCCGTAGTTTCAAAAATGGGGTCACTTTTTTGGAGTTTCTACTGTAAGGGTGCATCAGGGGGGCTTCAAATGGGACATAATGTCAAAAAACCAGTCCAGTAAAATCTGCCTTCCAAAAACAATATGGCGTTCCCTTCCTTCTGTGCCCTGCCGTTTGGCCTTATAGCAGTTTACGACCACATATGGGGTGTCTGAGCAAACAAGAGAATCAGGGCAATAAATATTGAGTTTTGTTTGGCTGTTAACCCTTGCTTTGTTACTGGAAAAATGGATAAAAATGGAAAATTTGCAAATTAATAGCTGTTTTGGGACCGCTTTGTATTTTTTGTTATTTACATCATTGAAATGACAGGTTATATTGTGTTTTATTTCTATAGAGCAGGTTGTTACCGACGCGACAATACCAAATATGACTACTTTTTGTGGGTTTTTGTTTCAGTTTTACATAATAAAGCATTTTTGAAAAAAATAATTTTTTAGTGTCTCCACATTCTGAAAGCCATAGTTTTTTTTTTTGGGCCACTGTCTTATGTAGGGGCTCATTTTTTGTGGGATGAAATGTTGGTTTGATTGGCACTATCTTGGGGTGCATATGACATTTTGGTCGCTTGCTATTACACTTTTTGTGATGTAAGGTGACAAAAAAAATGGCTTTTTTTACAACGTTTTTATTTTTTATGTTTACGGCGTTCAGCTGAGGGGTTGAATCATGTTATATTTTTATAGAGAAGGTCCTTCCGGACGCGTCGATACATAATATGTATACCTTTTTTTATTTATTTTGGTTTTACACAATAATATTCTTATTGAAACTAAAAAAATCATGTTTTAGTCTGAGAGGCATAGTTTTTTTTATTTTTTGGCCAATTGTTTAGGTAGGGGCTCATTTTTTGCGGGATGAAATGGCAGTTTGATTGGTACTATTTTGGGAGGCATACGCCTTTTTGATCGCTTTGTATTACACTTTTTGTGATGTAAGGTGCCAAAAAAAGGCTTATTTACACAATTTTTTTTATTTATTTTTTATGGTGTTATCTGAGGAGTTCAGTCATGTGATATTTTTATAGAGCAGGTTTTTACGGACGATACCTAATATGTGTAGTGTATTTTTATTTTTTTATTCAGTGATCTGTGTTTTTTAAATTTTCTTTTGACCCAGACCCACTTGGTTCTTGTAGATCCAGTGGATCTGGTGTCTGTATAATACAGTACAGTACAATATATAGTGCACTGTGCTGTATTTTTTACTTTACAAAGTCTTAATAGACCCTTAGCACGTCTATTCAGACTTTCAGTATCATGGAGAGCAGGATGCTTCTGAAAGCGTCCTGCTTCCATGGCAACCATCACCCGCTGCCATAAGAGAGCAGCGAGCGATAGGGAGAGAGGGAGGGGTGCTCCCTCCCTCTGCGATCCCATCCTGTCAGGGGGCTGCAAAGGCACAGCAGCCCCCCGATGGGAGAGGGAGGGAGCTCCCTCCCTGTTAACCCTTCCATACCGCGGTCTTCTCTGGGATCTATATATATATATATATATATATATATATATATTTATTTATTATTATTATTTTTTTACCAAAATACGCCCCTATATGCTTTCAACAGAAATAACTGCAGAAGTGAAATGCGATTTATCTTTTTCTTTTTGTACTGAATAAGATACTAAGATATAAGCCTCTAAAGGCTTTTCAACATAACACTTGCAGCCCAATAACAAAAAGCTGGAATGACAGAGCTGTCTAATGACTATTTGGATCCCCAAATAATATTTCCCTGCACTTGTTAATCACTTTCCTATCAATGTCCCTTCTGATGTCTCTCCCTGCACTAAGATGTTGTGAAATGATCCCTCCCTATCCTTTCCCTGCACTTGTAAATCGTTTTTTCTGTCTTTTTTTTTTAACAATCGTTTTTCCACTTGCTGTCCCTAGTGCCTTCACACATATGTCCCTGCACTCTGAACGCTGGAAAATGTCTGACTGTAAGATGTATTTATAAGGCTGTGACATTACAGGGGTGGCTGGCTGCTAATTGGCTGCATGCAGGCGTGTCAGTCTGGGTAATCCCGCCTTCCCAGAGTTCATTGCCCCATGTCCTCAGTCCTCACATGTGTAGCAGCCATTTTAGGAAAATTGCAATCTGTTACCACAAAGTGCAAGGAAATTCGCATTTGTTGCGAATCAAAGTTTTCCTGAAATTCTAAGCGAATTCCACTGTGTCAGCTTCGATTCGCTCATCTCTACTTTTTCAGATTTTACAGTAACATATGTAATCTGCACTTCAAAATACAGAAATCATCATGTTGAGTTTTTCTTTTTCTTTTTTTTCCACCAGCATGACTAAGCACTTTAGATGAATATTTTGTGATGCTTAAATGATTTTACAATAATTTTGCTTGTCAAAAAAACATATCAAGGTGTTTGATATGATGTATTTGCTCAAAGAATGCTTGTAGCTATTTGTCAGAGAGCATTTCCTCAGTCAGAATCAAACTGCTGAACTTATTTTACCTTTTAACAAGAACCGGCCACACAGATGGAAGCAAACTAAAACTTCAAATCAACAGCAGGGAACATTAAACACAATTTTACACTCTGGTTACTGTTGGAAATAGCAGTGATTAGTGGTCACCATCAACAAAGATTGCCTTGCCACCTGAAGTGTTTCTGTTTCAAACAGGAAAAAAATGAAGGAAGGAAAATCTATACCACCTTCCAGGTAAAATAGCTGAGGCACTTATACCACAACTGTAGTATGGGAATTTATCAGGAAAGTGCAGTATACAATGCAGTTAAATTCTTTTGTTTTTATACTTTGACTTTTTTTAAACAATTCTGTTTCTAAATATCCATCTGAAAGCACAGTTGGAACTGTTCACAGGGAAGAGGTTGATCTGTAGTGTTTTCTTAAAGAGGCTTTGTCACTAGGATTAACCCTATTAAACTAGACATACTGCCTGGTGGGGCTCATCATGCTGATTAAAACAATCCCTTATTTTGTCTGTATGCTCAACAGCTGCAGAGAAATCTGCAATGTTATTAATATGCAAATTAACAAGTTCAAGCACCAGGGGGCGTGGCTGAATTATTTGAGCACTGCTTTGCAACACCCCTTTGCTCTGCACACTCCCCCCCATTGATTGACAGGGCTAGACATCAACATACTGAGGCAAGAGCAGTGTCCTAGCATGTAAATATCAAATACACTATTTGCTATATCTTCACTACACTGAGATATACTCAACAAGCTAATATTCATATTTCTGCCTTATTTACAAGCTCAATATATGATTATAAAGGCACCAGTAATATGTGTTAGCTTATAACTAAGCATAGAAAAAATATGCATCTCTAGGGGGCAATGCTATAGCTTGGTGCTAAGTGCTTGGTTTTGCCTGTAGAGTACATATGGTACATGATATGTAGATGCTAGGAGACGACTTTGCCCTCAGCATGCTGATGTCTAGCCCTGTCAATCAAGGGGAGGGGGGAGTGTGCAGAGCACAGGGGGGTGCTGCAATGCAGTGCTTAAAGAGGTCAGCCCTACCTTCTGGTGTTCCAACTTGTTCATTTGCTTATGAATTAAAACTTAGCTGTCTTTGTAGCTGTTAAGCATACAGACACAATTGTTTTAATCAGCATGATAAGCCCCACCAGGCAGTATGTCTGGTTTAAAGAGGATCTGTCACCACTCCTGACATGCTTGTTTTAATAACTTCATGCCCCATGTAATAACAGTTCTGTGCTATCCCTTTATTTGTTCAACTAAAAGTTATGAATGAATTGCTAGCAGTCTGTAGTAAGGGTACAGAGGGGTGGTAACAAGTTGGGGGTGTGTAGATTCACAGTCTGACAAAAGCAGCATTGAACTGGATAGAGTGAGTCTGTGCACGGACACCCCCCAACCTTGTACTACCCCTCTGTACCCTTACTGCAGACTGCTAGCAATTCATTCATAACTTCTAGTAGAAATAATAAAGGAACCGCACAACATAGTCATAAGAATAGATGCTCCAGAATCATTATTACATGGGGAATGCATGTAGCTATGAAAACAGGCATGTCAGGAGCAATGACAAGTCCTCTTTAATAGGGTTAATCCTGGTGACCGAGGCACTTTAAATAAAAATGATAATGCTTTAATTTCTGTATGTAGACTATGTAATACATTTACAACAGGAACTCCCAGGAAGGGTTTGATTGGGTAGCAATTTTTTAAAGTAAAAATATAAACAGCTCACCTGTGGGTAATTCCCAGAAGCACTGATAACACCTATGTACCAATCTTGCACAAAATATAAAGAAATCCAGCTTCCATAAAAATGATTTTTTTTTAAGCAAAAAGATAAAAAGTGCTTGTATTTATGGCTTTTTATCTTTTTGCATAAATAAACTATGGATTTTTATAAAAGCTGTATTTCTCCATATTTTTGTATCAGTTTATTAAACTACATATACAATGCATTTTATACTTAATGAAAACATATAGGGGGACATTTATCAAGAATGGCATATTGTACGCCGGTCTTGATCTCCCCTGGTCTGCTGGAGGATCGGCTACATTTATGCAGATACAAATGCCTCTCATATATTTGGCATATCTTCTGGCCGTGCTGTGTGACACACTTAAATAGCCTCCTAGCTGCCATAAATTGAAGTCTTTCTTCACGCCAGAAAACTGCCTAAATATGGTGGACCTGTGGGGCTGCCCACTCCCCACCCGGGGCACACCCCTTTTCTCACCACTTCTGAAAAGTGGCATAAAGGAGGAAATGTAGCACATTTTGCTGCACAAATGGCATATGACAAAATATGGGACCTGGTAACACCACAAAAGTGGCGTAAGAAGGTTAGTAAATGTCCCTATAACTTTTTGACATATATGACTTTACTCCCAAAGATAAGCAGAGGAAATTTATTGTAAATAATCTATTCTTGTGCTAGGGGACATTAAACATTGTATTTGATTCATTTATAATATATGTAATAAAATAATGTATTATTATTTATTATAGAAATATTATGAATAAGAATATTTTAGTTGTAGCACCCTCTTATGTTTGAGACATCTTAGAATTAAATAAGGCAGGCAGAAGATGCTCCAAATATGACATATCTGGATTGATATCTTACACGCACTCATGCCACCTGTCTGGCTTACATTACACTAGTATTTTGTGTCAAAATTGTGACGCATGTCATTAATAATATTGGCGTACTAGACAATTTTCAAAACATATACATTATTTGTAGCCCTACTTATTGGAGAGCTTGACTGATTTTACATGGAACAGGACTGAGCAGCCTGCAATGTATGAGAACACATACAGGCTGCAAAGACTAACTGAATTTTAAAAATAATTTATTTTAGCTAAAAATACATCGATTTCCCTGTAAAAATACTACCAAAGGTGTCCATAGCCTTTAAATAATTGTAATAAAAAGTTGTAAATAAAAACATATTTATTTTATAAGAAAAAATAGAGGCATTGTGGTTTCAATTTTTAACATATTCATATGGACTTTGCTGAACCTCGATGAGTGTAATAGGCCCTTTGGGGTTCCTGTATTTTTAACAGCAAGAATAGTTGTTAATCTTCATGCAGATTAGCTCAAGACATGTCTTTAAGGCCTCATGAACACGGCTGTTGTTGGCTGGTGCCTGTATTGCGGCGCGAAAACAGCATTAATGGGTTCACAATCTGGAAGGTGCGGTGCGGAACAGAGGCATACTGCACATACCTCTGCACCGCATGCACTACTTTTTTGCAGTGCGCGGACACAATTCAATTGACCGGGTCCTGCGTCCTCATACGGCGGCCCTATGGTCAGTGCCACTGCTACAGACTAAAAATTGCACTGCACTGAAATGCACGAGAAATGACCATAGGGCCGCTGTATGAGGACGCAGGACCCTCTCACTTGAATGATTTCAGGGCACTGCAAAATAGTAGTTCATGCAGTGCAGAGGTATGGACAGTATGCCTCCGTCCGCACCATACCTTCCAGATTGCAAACCCATTTTATTTTATTTTTTTCCATTTATTTATTTTTTATAAATTTGGGAAGACCCCAAAACATTGGGAAATATAAATAAGAATGCAAAGAGAAAGTGCGCTGGAGTATAACGATGGCTTGGTGTGGCCAGTATACTTTTCTACTCAGCACAAGGTATGGACAAGTCCTGTGGAATCCATGTCTGGTTCCTTTTAATGAACGTGAGCTTGTCTACGTTGGGTGTGGACAGGCGGCTGCGCTTTTCTGTGATTACCACCACTGCCATGCTAAACACACTATCGGAAATACACTTGCTGTAGGGCATGTGCCCAATTTGGAGACCCAGAACTTGAATGGGGCAGACCAATCAGTCAGTACGTGTAGGCTTGTGCACATGTTGCTGAAATGCTGCCTCCTGCTAAGACGTTTCGTATCAGCTAGTGGTGTTGGTTGTTGTGGCATGCTGGCAAAGCTTTTCCACATTTCCGCCATGCTAACCCTCCCTTCTGAGGTGCTGGCGATGCCCCAGCTATGTTGGCGACTTCTTCCTCCTCCTCTGCCTTTGCCTTGTGCTTCCACTGAACCCCCACTGTCAGGTGGGAATACCATCAGCAGCATGTCTACCAGCGTGTGCTTGTACTCGCTCATCTTCCGATCATGCTCCAGTGATGGAATTAAGGACAGCACGTTGTCCTTGTAGAAGGGATCCAGCAGGGTGGCCACCCAGTAATCAGCACTGGTTAGAATGTGGCCAACTCTGCGGTCATTGCGCATGTAGTCGCACATGTGTGCTGGGCTTCCCATAGGCATCGGCAAGCTGTCTTCGATGGGAAGTGTATCGTCTGTGTCCTCTGTATCCCTAGAGTAACTGGAGGTCCTCATTCAAGTTCAGGGAGCCCAGGGGACTGGTGCCTTCCAAAAGACTTGAATTGACTGTGTTGGTCCACTTTTAGCGCCACTCCAAATAAAACTTAGAAAGAGCTAAGAGGTGCCAATCGGTTTATGCTCTATAGAAACCGTGTATTTGTGCAATTATAACCGCATGTAGAAGCATATGAATAAATAGGTGCATGAATAAAAAAGTATATGGATAAAGAAAGTTAAAATATGTAAAATATAGAATGGATAAAATGAAATTAATACATACCAAGTAAGATATTATATCAAGGTTAGAAAGTTTTAAAGTAGAACCCACTTCACTAGGGAGATGTCTGTTGGATAAGCGGGTTCGCTTGTAGAATGGTAATGACGGCAGCCAGGTATCCAGCATCTGGTCAATATTCTTTAATCAGGTAAACACACAGCACTCAACACGTTTCGGGGTTCAGAAACAGTACCCCCTTCCTCAGGAGTAATACAATAATACCATATACACATACAATGCTAGTATTTATACCCTCAAATGGGGTTGTGCACATATTAAAAAAGGTGGGAAAATTGTGGGAATCCAAATGGGAGAAAATTACATCAGGGCAGTGTCACTTCCGGAATCGAAATGGGAGGAAGTGACATCAGGGCAGTGTCACTTCCAGAATCCAAATGGGAAGAAGTGACATCAGGGCAGTGTCACTTCCTGTGTTTTGTATGATTTAAATACAATAATGCTGATGTTACAATAATGATACAATATTGCTGATATATGTGGCCCACAGGGGAGAAGTAGGGGGCTTAACAGACATTGTTTTTTGTTATCTTCTAACGAGAACTGGAAATGACGATCTGCTCCGTCACTGCCAGTCTTGCACTCTGCCGTGGAACGCATGCTCTCGATCAGGCTGGAAATGGCCTGGATCTCAAATGTAGTTGTACTTTCGGTCCTGCGCTCCAGAGGTGGAGCGCACCCCAGCAAAGTAGCAGCATAGTGCGGGGCAAACCTGGAGCTATATATGTGTGTAGGTGTAACAATAATAAAATAATTAACAAGTGTGTGTATGAGGAGAATGGAGATAGGGGTTTTGGAAGGGTTAAGAATGCAAATAATAATATAAATACAGAAATAATATAAATGAATGTACATATGATTCATATACCCCATATCCCCATACAATTATTACTAATAATGTCATAGATGAAGTCAACAACAAAAATGAGGTCAACAATAATAAAAATCATAAATAAAGTTGACAATAATAATAGTAAAAAATAATAATCAGTAAAAAAGAACGATGATCTATGAATATTTACCTTTTTGCTTGTGGGCCAATGAGAAGGCTTCAATGTCTTTGTCTGAGCTTAGCAACATCTCTAGCAACCAATAGGAAAGTTGCTTACCCCTTTAGTACTTAAGAACCTCCCCAGCAGCCACTGTATGCAGTATTTTGCAAATCTGAGAGAGACAGCAGTGTCATTGCTGTGCTCTCTGCTTTCCTGTATCATGACATTAGATAGGTAGTTAGTTAGCTTATATATATATATATATATATATTGTGGTAAGGTGCAAGGTGTCATATGTGATGGCAGGTACGTGTCACCGAGGTTGCTGGCCTCGGTGAGGTGAGAGCCGGGTTTTTGTCTGCAGCAGCTAGTGCTGTTTGATTTTGTTAAATAGCATGGCTGCAAAGCCGATCCGGGCCGGCTCTTACTGGGAGCAGCTAAAGAGTAGGGTGGGTGGCTGCTCCCCACGGTCCAGTCCGAGTTTTGGGCTGGGTTTATAAACTCAGCCAGCACCACCAGCTGTGAGTGTGATTATCCTGGAGCTGCTAACAGGGCTGGGAGTTCTCTGTCCTGGAGGAAAGCGCTCAGCAAGGAGGTGTTGTGTTCCTGGCTACCTGAAGCTGGATTCTCCTGCGGCTGGGCCGACAGCGTGGTGCGAACCTGCACCTACACCTCCCAGGTGACTGAACCTGTGTTGGACTGTTTTTGTTTGGCTACGTTATTTCCGTTGTGTGTGAACTGTCACCAAGAGACTGTTTTTCATTTTGTGTGCAAGTGTGAATAAAACACTGTTTGTTGCACAATCTGGACTCCTGGTTTTGCCTCTAAACTGCACCCGCACCGCTGACTACCAGAGCGACTCCCCACATTTGGTGTCGGATGCGGGCATGCGCAGTGAGGCTGGCGTGAAGCGCCGAAGTTTTGTTTTTCTAAAGTGTATGGAATATATTAAGCCAGCAAAGCTGCAAGCAGGAGTTTCTGGCAACATGGAGGCTGCTGTGAAGGCTCTCATAGAGGCTAACGTGCAGCAGCGGGAGACCAACCAACTACTGCTACAACATGTGATGGCGTTACAGGCGGCAGGAGCGTCCCACCACGTCCAAGATGCCCGGAAGCGGTCCGTGCGGCGATCCCAAAAATGACCCCCGCAGGCGGCGTTGAGGCGTACCTGGCGGTTTTTGAGAAGGTCGCCGTGAGGGAAAAGTTACCCCGTGACCAGTGGGCTGAGGTGGTCGCTCCGTTCCTGGCTTCCGGACCCCAGCAGGTGTTTTTCGACTTGTCGGATGACCAAGCGGCAGATTATGACACTGTGAAAGGAGAGGTCCTAGCCAGACTGGGCGTGAACGTGCTGGTCCGCGCCCAAAGAGTCCACCAGTGGGACTTTAAAGCGACTGAACCCGCTAGGCCGCAGTTCTACGATCTGCTGCACAGGCTGCAAAAGTGGCTGCAGCCCGATCTACTAAGTCCCACTGCCATGCTGGATCGACTGTTGGCGGACATCTTTTGGAGGGCCCTGCCTTATCCCCTCCAGCACTGGATCGGCCAGGTATCGCCCACCAATGCCCTGGAGATGAGTCGACCTGGTGGAGCGCTACGAGGCCACCAGAAACCTGCAGGGGACTCTTGCGGGGAAGGGTCAGTCAAACCCGGAGGCCTCTGCCCCAGTTCCGGCGTCCGGCGACAGAGCGGCCTGCCCGGAATATACCCCCTGCGAGTCCGCCTCCGTGGTATGCTGGAGGTGTCAGGAGCCAGGCCACATCAGGGCCGACTGTCCGCATCGGGATGAGCCGATGGATATGAACTACGGGGTCGTCACTCCCTGTATGCACGGAAGCTGTGCGCAACTGGCACCCGTGAGGTGCAGGACCATAACCACCTGTGTCAGGTAGAGGTGGGAGACTCTCTGGCGGTGGCTCTGCTGGACTCCGGGAGTTTAGTCTCCCTGGTAAGGGCTGCACTTGTACGGCCTGCGGAGTATACTGGCCGTAAAGTCGGGGTCCTGTGCATCCACGGAGACCTGAAAGACTATCCCACTGCACTAGTGACTTTGTCCACAGCGGCTGGTAGGTGGACCCACGAGGTGGCTGTCGCTACTAAACTCCCACACGAACTAATACTTGGGAGGGACTTCCCGGTTTTCGGCGCTGTGGCCGGCAATAAAGGTATCTGAGGGACCCGAGACAGGGGTGACCCTAGTAGAGTGGCCTGATACCGCTGGAAGGCCAGAACCCTGGGAGCCCGAGTCTGAAGGGCCGGCGGTAGGGGTGACCACTGCTCCAGCGGTAGAGGGAGACAACCCCACTGAGTGTAATGGTGGGAGACACGGAGGACTTGCCACCGGGACCTGAGTTGGCAGACCTCAATGTCTCCGGGGAAAATTTTGGGACCGCACAACACCGGGACCAAACCTAACCAGGGCCTGGGAGAATGTGCTGGAAATTGATGGGAAACCCCAGAAACCAGGGGCTGAATTAATGTTCCCACGGTTTATTGTTCTGCAGGATATGTTGTATCGGGTGAACCAAATCCGAGGCGAACCTGTTGAACAGTTGGTGGTGCCCACAGCGTATCATAAGCTTGTCATGGAGCTTGCCCACCAACATGTTCTTGGGGGACACCTGGGGTGGCAGAAAACCCAGGACCGCATACTGCAGCGATTTTATTGGCCCAGTGTGTTCAAGGAGGTAGAGAATTATTGTAAGTCCTGTCCGACCTGTCAGATAACTAGCCCCCAGCCACATTTCCGTAGTCCCCTGGTACCTCTGCCAATTATTGAAGTACCGTTTGAGCGAATCGCGATGGATTTAGTGGGCCTGTACCAAAGTCTGCCAGGGGCCACCAACACATTCTGGTAGTTCTCGACTATGCCACTCGGTATCCGGAGGCGGTGCCTCTGCGACATACCTCAGCTAAGCTCATTGCCAAAGAGTTAATGGAGATGTTTTCCCGTGTGGGCCTGCCAAAAGAGGTTCTGACAGACCAAGGGACCCCTTTTATGTCCAAAGTAATGAGGGAACTGTGTAAATTGTTGCGTATAAAGCAGTTACGGACGTCCGTTTACCATCCGCAAACAGACGGTCTTGTGGAGAGAGTTTAACCAAACTCTAAAAAATATGTTAAAGAGGGTGGTGTCTAGAGATGGGAAGGACTGGGATCTGCTTCTGCCCTATCTCATGTTCGCAGTGCGAGAGGTGCCCCAGGCCTCTACTGGGTTCTCGCCCTTCGAACTGCTTTATAGCAGACACCCTCGGGGCCTGTTGGATATCGCCAAGGAAGCGTGGGAACAACAGCCTGTCCCCCACAAAAGTGTCATTGAGTATGTCGCCCAAATGCAGGACCGGATGGAAAGGGTGTTGCCCTTGGTCGGGAGCATATGGAGGCAGCGCAACAAGCCCAGAGTAGGGTGTACAATCGTCAGGCTCGGAGTGCGGGACTTCAATCCGGGAGATCGGGTTTTGGTTCTGGTACCCACCCTTGACAACAAATTCCTAGCTAGGTGGCAGGGCCCCTATGAGGTGATCGAGAAGGTAGGGAAGTAAATTACAAAGTACACCAGCCAGGGCGGCGCAAGCCGAGCAGGTGTACCACGTGAATTTACTTAAGCCGTGGAAAGATAGGGACACAGCCGGCGACCACAGCCCCCGGCCAGGGCTTCTAGGTGAAAAGGGTCCAGCCCCACAGTTCGAGGCCTGTGAAGCAGTAACCACGGTAAAAATTGCAGACAGCCTGTCTTCCAAACAAGTTCAGGAAGTCAGGGAGTTCATCAGTCGGAACACGGATGTGTTCTCGGACCTCCCTGGCCGCACGTCTCTCATCCAACATGACATCGTCACTGAGCCTCAGGCCAAGATCCGGTTAAAACCATACCGGGTACCCGAGGCTCGGCGGCGGGCCATCGCGGAGGAAGTACAGTTAATGTTGAAGCTCGAGGTCATTGAGGAGTCGAAAAGTGAGTGGGCCAGTCCCATAGTCCTAATACCCAAGCCGGATGGGACGTTGCGGTTCTGCAACGACTTTCGCAAGTTAAATGAAGTATCCAAGTTTGTGGCGTATCCCATGCCCCGAGTAGGCGAGCTGGTTGAAAGTTTAGGACAAGCCCGTTATTTTTCTGTGCTGGACCTCACTAAAGGGTACTGGCAGGTACCCATAGCGAGTCGGCTAAGGAAAAAACCGCATTTGTTACCCCGCAGGGCCTGTATCACTACAAGGTGTTACCCTTTGGCCTGCATGGCGCCCCCGCCACTTTCCAAAGGTTAATGGACATAGTGCTGCGACCACATCGTCGGTGCGCCTCGGCCTACTTGGATGATGTAGTCATCCACAGCACCGACTGGGAAAGCCATTTACCCAAGGTGCAGGCGGTAGTGGATGCCCTGAGGAAAGCCGGACTGACCGCTAACCCAAAGAAGTGCTCCATAGGGTTAGAGGAGACAAAATATCTGGGATATGTAATTGGGCGGGAGTCATCAAACCTCAGGTAACTAAGGTAGAGGCCATTCGTAACTGGCCCCGACCGGTCACCACCAGGCAGGTAAAGTCGTTCCTGGGGATTGTAGGTTACTACATGAGGTTTGTGCCCCACTTTGCCACAATAGCAGCGCCATTGACAGACCTGTTGAAGGGCGAAAGTCTGGGAGGGTTAGCTGGAGTGAGAAGGCGGAGGAGGCTTTCTCCGCGTTGAAGTCGGCCCTGTGTGGGTCCCGGTTTTGGTGACACCCGACTTCAACAAGGAGTTTGTCGTACAGACCGGCGCCTCGGAGGTAGGCCTCGGTGCGGTACTGTCGCAGGAGGTCAACGGGGAAGAACATCCCGTTGTCTTCCTGAGCCGTAAGCTCAGTCCCGCCCGAGTCCAGGTATAGTATAGTGGAGAGGGAGTGCCTGGCTATCAAGTGGGCACTCGAATCTCTCCGCTACTACCTGTTAGGGAGGAGGTTCCGTCTGGTGACCGACCATTCCCCCTCAAATGGATGAGTCAGGCCAAGGAGAGGAATGCTCGGGTCACCAGGTGGTTCCTATCTCTTCAAAATTTCAAGTTTTCCGTGGAACACAGGGCAGGCCGCTTGCAGGGCAACGCAGATGCCCTGTCCCGCGTCCACTGCCTCACGTGTGTTCACCCCCTCAGGAGTTGAACAAAGGGGGTATGTGGTAAGGTGCAAGGTGTCATATGTGATGGCAGGTACGTGTCACCGAGGTTGCTGGCCTCGGTGAGGTGAGAGCCGGGTTTTGTCTGCAGCAGCTAGTGCTGTTTGACTTTGTTAAATAGCATGGCTGCAAAGCCGATCCGAGCCGGCTCTTACTGGGAGCAGCTAAAGAGTAGGGTGGGTGGCTGCTCCCCACGGTCCAGTCCATGTTTTGGGCTGGATATAAACGCAGCCAGCAGCTGTGTCTGGGAGTGTGATTATCCTGGAGCTGCTAACAGGGCTGGGAGTTCTCTGTCCTGGAGGAAAGCGCTCAGCAAGGAGGTGTTGTGTTCCTGGCTACCTGAAGCTGGATTCTCCTGCGGCTGGGCCGACAGCGTGGTGCGAACCTGCACCTACACCTCCCAGGTGACTGAACCTGTGTTGGACTGTTTTTGTTTGGCTACGTTATTTCTGTTGTGTGTGAACTGTCACCAAGAGACTGTTTTTCATTTTGTGTGCAAGTGTGAATAAAACACTGTTTGTTGCACAATCTGGACTCCTGGTTTTGCCTCTAAACTGCACCCGCACCGCTGACTACCAGAGCGACTCCCCACAATATATATATATATATATATATATATATATATATATTACAGTTAGTTAGTGGGATATAGTCAGTGTAGGTTAGATCACAATATAGTGTAGCTGTGCAGGGTTTTAGGTAGTGTGATAGGTTCTGCTGTCCATACATACATGCTACATACATAGTGTTGTGATGTCATAAGTTCACAATAATACTTAGTGCACCAATCACTAATATGTAGTCAGACCCCTTTAGTATATAAGAACCTCCCCACAGCCGAGTAATAGACAAAGCCGCGACAGCCGCGATCCATATGAACCCTGGCATGGATCAAGCATCACCAGACCATGTGGACCGAAACATGGATGGTTGAGCTAAGTATTGTTTTGTACTTGTGTCCATTACTTGAATCAGCATAACTGAGCTTGGCACATTTTTGTTTGACGTTCATTTGTAACTGAGTTTGGCACAATCTGCCTGATGTTCATTTATAACTGAGTGACCCAGCGAGGTGAGGTTGGTTTGGGCATGACAACCATCCCCCTGCAGGGTCACAATAAACTGGTCCCCCGAGGAGTTGGATTACATCCAACAAAAAGCGTTGGGGCATTTTTAGGGGTGCATCTAATAAATGGCAACAGGGCCCTCCAGATAGTGTGACGAAGCTGGGCAGTCCCCATCGCTGCGCAGGGACAAAGAGGGACTGTTAGGTCAACATATGTCACTTTGGGTGTATTTTGAGGAGGACATTGCTCCCTGTTCTAGGGGACATAGACTATATGTACAGGTAGTTGTAAGAGACCCAGTATTAGTCCCCCTACACCCTTAGATTTCTGGTTACCATTGGTGCAGCGTATATACAACTTTTGATTATTCATTTTAGTTTTTTTTAAAGTAATGCAATTAAAAGATATATTTTAGGTATCCTGTCAATTCTAGTTCTCCTTGTGTGCAATTTTGGTTACCTTTTATCATTTAGCATTGACCAATGCTCATTTTGGTTGTGTCTGAAGTTTGTTGAGTTCACAACAATACTTAGTGCACCAATTACTAATACAGTTGTGTTCAAAATTATTCAACCCCTACTGAAATTGAGTGTTTTGGCCAGTTTGACATTGATTTTGATCATTTCAGTCATCTTGTTTACAATTAAATCAAAGAGGCACTTGTAAGTCAGACAAATATAACATAACATTTATAATGAAATAACCACAAATGTCTTTTCTGTGCTCAAATCATTATCAGTTTTATTCAACCCCCAAGTGACATTCAATCTTAGTACTTAGTACAACATCCTTTTCCAGTTATAACAGCTTTTAAACAGCTTGACACAAGTGTCCTGCAGCGATCTACGGGTATCTTCGCCCATTCTTCATGGGCAAAAGCCTCCAGTTCAGTCACATTCTTAGGCTTGCGCGCTGCAACTGCTTTCTTTAAGTCCCACCACAGGTTCTCAATCGGATTTAGGTCTGGTGACTGCGATGGCCACTTCAAAATGTTCCAGCCTTTAATCTGCAACCATGCTGTAGTGGACTTGGAGGTATGCTTGGGATCATTGTCCTGTTGAAAGGTCCAACGTCTCCCAAGCCTCAGGTTTGTGATGGACTGCATCACATTTTCATCCAATATCTCCTGGTACTGAAGAGAATTCATGGTGCCTTGCACACGCTGAAGCTTCCCTGTACCTGAAGAAGCAAAACAGCACCAAAGCATGATTGACCCCCCGCCATGCTTCACAGTAGGCAAGGTGTTCTTTTCTTCATAGGCCTTGTTTTTCCTCCTCCAAACATAGTGTTGATCCATGGGCCCAAACAGTTCTAATTTTGTTTCATCAGTCCACAGAACACTATCCCAAAACTTTTATGGTTTGTCCACATGACTTTTGGCATACTGCAGTCAACTCTTCTTATTCTTTGGAGACAGCAAGGGGGTGCGCCTGGGAGTTCTGGCATGGAGGCTTTCATTACGCAGTGTGCGCCTTATTGTCTGAGCTGAAACTGCCGTACCCGCATCTGACAAATCTTTTTTCAGTTCCTCAGCAGTCACACGGGGACTTTTCTCCACTTTGCGATTCAGGTAGCACACAGCAGTCGAAGTCAGCATCTTCTTTCTGCATCGACCAGGTAGCGTTTCAACAGTGCCCTTTGCCTTGAATTTTCCGAATGATGCTTCCAATGGTGTCTCTTGGTATGTTTAACATCTTTGCAATCTTCTTATAGCCATTGCCCTTCCTGTGAGGAGAAATCAACTCTTCTTTTGTCTTCCTGGACCATTCTCTTGACTTCCCCATGTCTGTAAGCACACCAGTAAATGTCTAGAAGGAGCTGAGTATCACAGTCATTTTAAATCTGCCTAATTGGTGCTTATTATGCTTGATTGCTGCTCCTTGACATCCACAGGTGTTTTCAATACCTGATCGAAAACACTTGAATGAACCTCTGTTCTTATAAGTGGTAGTCTTTAAGGGGTTGAATAATTGTGTCAATGAAGAAATCACAAAAAAAAACATTTAATACTGTATTACAAAAACAATTGATGTCATTTTAGTTGCATTTGGTTCTTTAAAAAGTCCTTGTAAGATTTCATTCTGAACACAATTACAAATGTACACAAAATTCCCTAAAACCCTTTACAGCATTGGGGGTTGAATAATTTTGAACACAACTGTATGTAGTCATACCTGCTAAAATGTAAAGTTTCACTTATTGTGCAAAAATATGCGCATCATTAATTGCCGATTTGTGCAATCGCAAATATATTGGAGCGCTATATCTGCATATAAATAGTGTTGAGCAAACAGTTCGACCATAGTTCGGGTTCGTACCGAATTTTGGGGTGTCCGGGACACGGACCCGAACCCGAACATTTTCAAAAAAGTTTGGGTTTGTTGTTCGGTGATTACTTCCTGCTTTCTGAAGGGCTGCACAGCAGCCAATCAGCTAGCATTTTACTTCTTGCCCTAAGAGCCCATCACAGCCATGCCTACTAATGGCATGGCTGTGATTGGCCAAGTGCAGCATATGACCCAGCCTCTATTTAAGCTGGTGTCACGTAGCGCCGCACGTCACACTGCTCTGATTAGTGTAGTGCAGTGTTCCTCAATTCCAGTCCTCAGGGCCCACCTGCGGGTCATGTTTTCAGGATTTCATGAGTATTTAGCAGGTGATATAATTAGTGTCAGTGCATCAGGACTCACCTCAGGTACTCATTCTGTGGGATATTCTCAAATCATGACCTGTAGGTGGGCCCTGAGGACTGAAGTTGATAAACACTGGTGTAGGGAGAGGACGCAGCTTCTGTGAGGGCGAGATTAGGCAGGGAAAAGTCAGCAACAGCACCTAATGAACTGATCGATCTACAGCTGTGAATGATTGAACTTCTGCTAGTTACTTGCTCACTGGTTTTTAGGCTGCACAGAGCGTTTTTCTGTCACTTATTTTCTGGGGTGATCGGCGGCCATTTTGTGACTTGTGGTGCACCAGAACAAGCTGCCACCAAGTCCATCAATCCATCAATACTAGTTTTTTTTTTGCTATGTCCTACATCAGGGGCTTGGCTGTGCTAATTGTCACCCCTAGAAACTCAGGATAGCAATTTCTATATTTTATTAAGGGGTTAAATACAATTGCACAAATACCAATCCCCTAAATCTGGTGTTCCAGCTTTGGCTAGCCAAGTATAATACTGTTTGCTGTCTGGCAAAGGATAGATTATTTTCTGTGATGAAATTCAATTGCCAAAATAGCAATACCATAAATCAGTGGTTAGAGCTGTGGCTGGCCAAGTTTCATAGTGTCCTGCAAAGGATATATTTTGTTGTGGGGTGAAATTCAATTGCCAAAATAGCAATACCCTGAATCTGGTGTCCCAGCTGTTGCAGGCCAAGTTTCATAGTGTCCGCAAAAACATATATTTTGTTCTGGGGTGAAATTCAATTGCCAAAATAGCAATACCATAAATCAATGGTTAGAGCTGTGGCTGGCCAAGTTTCATAGTGTCCTGCAAAGGATATATTTTGTTCTGGGGTGAAATTCAATTGCCAAAATAGCAATACCCTGAATCTGGTGTCCCAGCTGTTGCAGGCCAAGTTTCATAGTGTCCGCAAAAACATATATTTTGTTCTGGGGTGAAATTCAATTGCCAAAATAGCAATACCATAAATCAGTGGTTTCAGCTGTGGCTGGCCAAGATTCATAGTGTCCGCAAAAACATATATTTTGTTGTGGGGTGAAATTCAATTGCCAAAATAGCAATACCCTGAATCTGGTGTCCCAGCTGTTGCAGGCCAAGTTTCATAGTGTCCGCAAAAACATATATTTTGTTCTGGGGTGAAATTTAATTGCCAAAATAGCAATACCCTGAATCTGGTGTCCCAGCTGTTGCAGGCCAAGTTTCATAGTGTCCGCAAAAACATATATTTTGTTCTGGGGTGAAATTTAATTGCCAAAATAGCAATACCCTGAATCTGGTGTCCCAGCTGTTGCAGGCCAAGTTTCATAGTGTCCGCAAAAGCAAATATTTTGTTATGGGGTGAAATTCAATTGCCTAAATAGCAATACCCTGAATCTGGTGTCCCAGCTGTTGCAGGCCAAGTTTCATAGTGTCCGCAAAAACATATATTTTGTTCTGGGGTGAAATTCAATTGCCAAAATAGCAATACCATAAATCAGTGGTTTCAGCTGTGGCTGGCCAAGTTTCATAGTGTCCGCAAAAACATATATTTTGTTCTGGGGTGAAATTCAATTGCCAAAATAGCAATACCCTCAATCTGGTGTTCGAGCTGTTGCAGGCCAAGTGTAAATCTGTCCATAAAAGGATACCATTCATCCAGGGCCTAAATACTAGCCCTAAAAGAGATATTCCCCCAAATCAGTGGTTACTGCTGTGCCTGGATTAGTGTAATACGCTACATAAACAAATAGGCAGATAGTGTTAGGTGCCTGTAAAAAAAGGCCTGAATTTGAAATTAATACATTGGACAAATATTTTTTTTCTTATTGTGGTGCTTGGTGAACGGTAACAATGAGGAAAACATCTAGTAAGGGACGCGGACGCGGTCGTGGTGGTGTTAGTGTACCCTCTGGTGCTGGGAGAGGACGTGGCCATTCTGCCACAGCCACAGGTCCTAGTGAACCAACTACCTCAGGTTCCAGTACCCGCCAGAATTTACAGCGATATTCGGTGGGGCCCAATGCCGTTCTAAGGATGGTAAGGCCTGAGCAGGTACAGGCGCTAGTCAATTGAGTGGCGGACAGTGGATCCAGCACGTTCACAACATTATCTCCCACCCAGTCTTCCGCAGAAAGCGAACAGGTGGCACCTGAAAAACAAGCCCATCAGTCTGTCACATCACCCCCATGCATATCAGGGAAACTGTCTGAGCCTCAAGTTATGCAGCAGTCTCTTATGCTGTTTGAAGACTCTGCTGGCAGGGTTTCCCAAGGGAATCCACCTAGCCCTTCCCCAGTGGTGGAAGACATAGAATGCACTGATGCACAACCACTGATGTTTCCTGATGATGAGGACATGGGAATACCACCTCATCGGAGTCGCACGTCTCTGATAATGACGAAACACAGGTGCCAACTGCTGCGTCTTTCTGCAGTGTGCAGACCGAACAGGAGGTCAGGGAGGAAGACTGTGTGGAAGACGATGCAGGGGATGATGAGGTCCTAGACCCCACATGGAATAAAGGTCGTGCCACAGACTTCCAAAGTTCAGAGGAAGAGCCAGTGGTGAGAGCGAGCCAACAGCGTAGCAAAAGAGGGAGCAGGGGGCAAAAGCAGACCAGACGCCACCAAGAGAGTTCGCCTGCTACTGGCCACCGCCACCAGGAACCGAGCACCCCAAAGGCAGCTTCAAGGGGTTCACTGGCATGGCACTTCTTTAAACAATGTGCCGATGACAAGACCATGAACTGCAGTGGAGTAAACACCTTAAAAGCAAGGAACTCACTCAGGCTCCTCTTCTGCTGCTGCCTCGGCCTCTTCCTCCGCCTCGGGAGTGACGTTGGCACCTGCCGCCCACCAAACAGAGGATGTGCACCGACACCACCACCTGCGTCACCAAGCATCTCCACCATGTCACACGGCAGCGTTCAGCTCTCCATCTCACAAACCTTGGAGAGAAAGCGTAAATTCCCACCTAGCCACCCTTAAGCCCTGGGCCTGAATGCAAGCATTTCTAAACTACTGGCCTTTGAAATGCTGGCATTCAGGCTGGTGGACACAGACAGCTTCAAACAGCTGATGTCCATGGCTGTCCCACAGTATGTTGTTCCGAGCCGCCACTACTTCTCCAAGACAGCCGTGCCTTCCCTGCACAACCAAGTATCCGATAAAATCAAGTGTGCACTGCGCAACGCCATCTGTGGCAAGGTCCACCTAACCACAGATATGTGGACCAGTAAGCACGGCCAGGGACGCTATATCTCCCTAACTGCACACTGGTTAAATGTAGTGGCGGCTGGGCCCCAGGCGGAGAGTTCCTTGGCGCACGTCCTTCCGCCGCCAAGGATCGCAGGGCAACATTCTTTGCCTCCTGTAGCCTCCTCTTCCTACTCGGCTTCCTCCTCGTCTGCTTCCACCAGCTCATCCAGTCAGCCACACACCTTCACCACCAACTTCAGCACAGCCCGGGTAAATGTCAGCAGGCCATTCTGAAACTCATATGTTTGGGGGACAGGCCCCACACCGCGCAGGAGTTGTGGCGGGGTATTGAACAACAGACCGACCAGTGGTTGCTGCCGGTGGGCCTCAAGCCCGGCCTGGTGGTGTGCGATAATGGGTGAAATCTCGTCGCAGCTCTGGGACTAGCCGGTTTGACGCACATCCCCTTGCCTGGCGCATGTGCTGAATTTGGTGGTGCAGAAGTTCATTCACAACTACCCGGACATGTCAGAGTTGCTGCATAAAGTGAGGGCCGTCTGTGCGCGCTTCCGGCGTTCAGATCCTGCCGCTGCTCGCCTGTCTGCGCCACAGCGGAACTTCGGCCTTCCCGCTCACCGCCTCATATGCGATGTGCCCACCGGGTGGAACTCCACCTTGCACATGTTGGAGAGACTGTGCGAGCAGCAGCAGGCCATAGTGGAGTTTCAGCTGCAGCACGCACGCTGTCATTCGCACTCGCGGAACAGCACCACTTCACCAACAATGATTGGGCCTCCATGCGAGACCTGTGTGCCCTGTTGCGCTGTTTCGAGTACTCCACCAACATGGCCAGTGGCGATGACACCGTTATCAGC
>CM065592.1:221551110-221574869 GCA_033119425.1 Bufotes viridis | reverse complement strand
ATAATCTGGTCATTACTACTTTGAGGGGACACATATTTGGCATTAATACTGTGAGGGGGCACATAACTGGCATAACTACTGTGAAGGGGCACATATCTGAGTATAATTACTGTTACAGGAACAAAGGTGGGCATTAGTACTGTGAGGGGCATCAAGGTGGGCATTAGTACTGTGGTAGCACTAGATTACCCTGCTATACATTGGCATGGCTCAGTCTTACAGGTCACACAGTGCCTCCTGCTGGGGATTTCACAGGGGCAGTCACCATCTCCTCCTGATGTGATTATTCTTTTTCTCCCCACAGGACCTTGTTCTGGATCCAGTGGACATCACACTGAGGCCAGCCACACCCTGATTGAGGTAGGACTCAGATTTTATTAGGACTGGGTGAGTGAACCATTGGGCTTAGGGCTCTTAACACGAGCAGATACTGTGCAGGTAATCAGCTGTGTGAAAGAGATCCAAGCCTGCTTGGTGAGTAGAGACACGGAGCAGTGACATGATTGATAATGCTCCGTGCCTCTTTGTGTTCTTTTTGCTACAAAATCACAGTAAGATATATTGCAACGTGATTTTGTAGATAAAAGATCACAGTCAATCATGTTACTGCTCCGAGTCGCTGCTGTCCGAATGGGCTTTGGCACTCATTCACGCAGCAGATTAGCTGCACGGAAAGAGCCCTTAATAGCCCAAAGTTTAACTACTTCCCGACCGCCGCACGCAGGATCGCGCTTCGCGGCGGCCGGGCTCTTCTGATCCGACGCATCGGGCGCTGTCATCTCGCGAGACGCGAGATGACGCGAGCGACGCGCCCGCACATGCAAGCAATGCGCGCCATCGGGCGCCGCATGTAGTTAGACTAGCAGCCTGCCAGCGCCGATCGTGCGCTGGCAGGCTGTATATGGCAGAGAATCGCAGATCAGACGTTGTTCTGTGAACAGCGCCTGATCTGCTTGCTGCTCTGCTTTCTCTGGTGGTCCTTTGCTTGGGACCACCAGAGAAAAAATATCAAAGTGCACCAATCACCACACAACCCCCCCACCGCCCCCCACCCACCCACCACCCCCACTGTCACTGATTAACCCCTGATCTCCCATGTCACCCCCTGATCACCCCCTGTCACCCCCTGTCACTGATCACCCCTGTAAGGCTCATTCAGATGTCCGCATGTGTTTTGCGGATCCACGGATCCGCAAATCCGCGGATCCGCAAAACACGGACACCAGCAATGTGCTTTCCGCATTTTTGCGGATCCGCACATTGCCAGAACTATATAGAAAATGCCTTTTCTTATCCGCAATTGCGGACAAGAATAGGACATGTTCTATACTTTTATGGATCTTCCACTACGGATCCGCAATTATGGATCCGAGCGGGACAAAGTCTGTCCCCATAGAATTGAATGTATCCATACTCCTGTTCCGCAAAATTTTGTGGAACAGAATTATGGACGCTTGAATGAGGCCTTAGGGTCCCTTAGCGATCGCAGCTTTATAGCTTTTCCCTCTTTTTTTGCACATTTTTTAGAGATTTTTTCATCCACATTGATCAATGTGAATGGAAAAATCTAGACGTTCATTTTTTTCTTTCAGCGCAGAGGCTGAACGGAAAAATTTCATTACCCGTATGGTCAATATAAGGAGAATCGCAAAACTCCTAATTCTGGCCATACGTGTAATGATTGCGGAGACCCCTAAAATGCCAGGGCAGTACAAAACCTCACAAGTGACCCCATTTTAGAAAGAAGACACCCCAAGGTATTCCGTAAGGGGTATGGTGAGTTCATGCAAAATTTTATTTTTTGTCACAAGTTAGTGGAATGTGAGACTGTAAAAAAAAAATAAATAAATAAAAATACCATTTCCGCTAACTTGTGCCAAATTTTTTTTCTGTAAACTCGCCATACCCCTCACGGAATACCTTGGGGTGTCTTCTTTCCACAATGGGGTCACATGTGGGGTATTTATACTGCCCTGGCATTTTAGGGGTCCTAAAGCGTGAGAATCCAAATGCGTAAAATGTCCTGTGAAACTTAAAGGTACTATTGGTTTAGGACTTTAGCATTTGGCTGCAAAAATCACCATGGGTATCGCCGACTAGGAGAAGTAGGGCAATGTGTTTGGGTGTATTTTTACATATAACCATATTTTGTGTGAGAAATATCGCTGTAAACGACAACTTTTTAATTTTTTTTATTCAAAGTTGTCAATTTACAGAGATATTTCTCTCACCCAGCATGGGTATATGTAAAAATACACCTGAAAACACATCGCCCTACTTCTTCTGAGTACGGCGATACCACATGAGTGACACTTTTTGCAGCCAAGATGCGCAAAGGGGCCCTAAAACCAATGAGTACCTTTAGAGGGCATTTTTACGCATTTTTCTTCTCACGCTTTAGGGCCCCTAAAATGCCAGGGCAGTATAAATACCCCACATGTGACCCCATTTTGGAAAGAAGACACCTCAAGGTATTCGCTGAGGGGCATAATGAGTCCATGAAAAATTAAACTTTTTGTCAAAAGTTAGCGGAAAGGGAGACTTTGTGAGAAAAACAATGAAAAATCAATTTCCACTAACTTGTGCCAAAAAAATCTTCTATGAACTCACCATGCCCCTCACGGATTACCTTGGGGTGTCTTCTTCCAAAATGGGGTCACATGTGGGTATTTATACTGCCCTGGCATTTTAGGGGCCCTAAAGCGTGAGAAGAAAAATGCGTAAAAATGCTCCTTCCTAAAGGTACTCATTGGAATTAGGGTCTTTGCGATCTTGGCTGCAAAGTGTCACATATGTAGTCAGCTACTCAGGAGAAGTAGAGTGATGTTTGGGGTGTATTTACATATACCCATATTGGGTGAGAGAAATATCTCTGTAAATTGACAACTTTGAATAAAAAATTTAAAAAGTTGTCGCTTACAGCGATATTTCTCACACACAGTATGGGTATATGTAAAAATACACCCTAAAACAGATTGCCCTACTTCTCCTGAGTACGGCGATACCACATGTGTGACATTTTTTGCAGCCAAGATGCGCAAAGGGCCCTAAACCAATGAGTACCTTTAGGATTTCACAGGCCATTTTTTGCATTTGGATTCTCACACTTTAGGGGCCCCTAAAATGCCAGGTGAGTATAAATACCCCACATGTGACCCCATTTTGGAAAGAAGACACCCCTAGGTATTCTGTGAGGGGCATGGTGAGTCCACAGAATTTTTATTTTTTGGCACAAGTCAGCGGAAATTGTTTTTTTGTTTTTTTAATTTTGTTTTTTACAAAGTCTCATATTCCACTAACTTGTGACAAAAAATAAAATTTTACATGAACTCACCATACCCTCACAGAATACCTTGGGGTGTCTTCTTTCCAAAATGGGGTCACATGTGGGGTATTTATACTGCCCTGGCATTTTAGGGGCCCCTAAAGCGTGAGAAGAAGTCTGGAATCCAAATGCGTAAAAATGCCCTGTGAAATTTAAAAGGTACTCATTGGTCTTAGGGCTTATCTCAAGCTGCAAAAGTGGACACATAGGGTATCGTCAGCTTAGGAGAAGTAGGTCAGTTTGGGGTGTATTTTTACATATACCCATACTTTGTGTGAAAATATCTCTGTAAACGACAACTTTTAAAATTTTTATACAAAGTTGACAATTTACAGCGATATTTCTCTCACTTCCAGCATGGGTGTATGTAAAAATACACCCCAAAACACATTGCCCTACTTCTCCTGAGTACGGCGATACCACATGAGTGACACTTTTTGCAGCCTGTGCGCAAAGGGGCCCAAATTCCAACGAGTACCTTTAGGTTTTACATGGCGGCTCACAATTTAGCCCCGCCCAAAATGCCAGAACAGTAAACACACCCCACAAATGACCCCATTTCGAAAGTAGACACCCCAAGGTATTCACTGAGGGGCATAGTGAGTCCGTCTGAGATTTTTTTTTTTGCCAGAAGTTATCAGAAATTGAAACTTTTTTTTTTTTTTTTTCTCAGAAAGTGTCATTTTCCGCTAACTTGTGAAAAAATGAAATGATACATGAACTCACCAAGCCCCTCCGCGAATACTTTGGGGTGTCTTCTTTCTAAAATGGTGTGATTTGGGGGTATTTATACTTTCCTGACATTCTAGCTCCTGAAGAAACATGACAGGCGCTCAGAAAGTCAGAGCTGCTTCAAAATGCCGAAATTCACTTTTTTGCACCATAGTTTGTAAACGCTATAACTTTTACCCAAACCAATAAATATACACTTATTGGATTTTTTTTATCAAAGACATGTAGAACAATAAATTTAGAGAAAAATTTATATAGAAATGTAGTTTTTTTTGAAAAATTTTACAACAGAAAGTGAAAAATGTCATTTTTTTGCAAAAATTTCGGTAATTTTTGATTAATAGCAAAAAAAGTAAAAATGTCAGCAGCAATGAAATACCACCAAATGAAAGCTCTATTAGTGAGAAGAAAAGGAGGTAAAATTCATTTGGGTGGTAAGTTGTATGACCGAGCAATAAACGGTGAAAGTAGTGTAGTGCGGAATTGTAAAAAGTGGCCTGGTCATTAAGGGTGTTTAAGCTAGGGGGGCTGATGTGGTTAAAGTGTAACTGCCATATAATTATTTTTTTTTTTTTTGCTAAAGTGTAGGGCAAGTGATAGCTTATATTTTTGTAATATACTTTATTTAGCCAAAACGTTAAATTTTAGTAGTAAACTGGGGCTAAAATGGCCCTTAGCAGCGCTCTCAGAAATGGGGGGGGGGATGGGGCCCCATTAATCAGTTTTGCACCGGGGCCCCATGGATTGTGTGTATGCCACTAGCAAACAGGGCTTCAGAATATATCACTGCACTGCAGAATGACAATTAGGACTACATTTTTTTCTCCTTTTACACAACAGGTTTTTCAACAGATATATGCAACCCCGGACGGCGAATATATTTTTTTCCGCCACTAATACACGGCAAACTGGGATTCATAATATATCACTGTACCGCAGAATGCCAATTAGGCCCAAATTTTGTTCTATTTTTACACAATAGGCTTTTCAACAGATATATGCAATGCTGGATGGCGAATATATTTTTATTTCGCCACTAATACATGAAAACTGGGATTCACAATATATCACTGCACCGCAGAATATCAATTAAGCCCATATTTTATTCTACTTTTACAAAACAGGCTTTTCAACAGAGAAGTACAATGCTGGACGGAGAATCTATTTTTATTTTGCCACTAATACAATGCAAACAGTAGTGGCGTACATATAGGGGTCGCAGGGGTCGCACTTGCGACGGGGCCTGGCACTCCAGGGGGCCCGGCCGCCAGGGACCCACCCCCACCCTAAATCATGTTAAAAACGGCATACGCACATGTAATGGAGCGCTCTGACGGGCCCAGCATGAAGTACAGTGGCAATTCTGCCACTAATACACGACAAACAGGGCTTTAGAATATATCACTGCACCACTAAGTGACAAAGATATTTTACCTTTTCCACTAATACATGGAAAAAGGGCTTTAGAACAGATAACTGCACCGCTGAGAGGCAAATATTTTTTTTCTTTTTTCACTAATACACTTGAACAAGGGCTTTAAAACAGATAACTGCACCGTCGAGCGACAAATATATTTTTCCTTTTTCCACTAATACATGTAAAAAGGGCTTTAAAACAGAACTGCACTGCTGAGCGGCAAATATTTTTTTTCTTTTTCCACTAAGACACACAAAAAAGGGCTTTAAAACAGATAACTACACTGCTGAGCGGCAAATATTTGTTTTCTTTTTCCACTAATACACGCAAAAAAGGGCTTTAAAACAGATAACTGCACTGCTGAGCGGCAAAGATATTTTTCCTTTTTCAACTAATACACACAAAAATGGGCTTTAAAACAGATAACTGCACCGTTGAGCGGCAAATTGTTTTTCTTTTTCCACTAATACACGGAAAAAGGGCTTTAAAGGATAACTGTCACATTTAGACCCTAATTTCAGTTTTCATATATGTAGTTACTAATATGATAATATTCCTGAATCAATAACTATTAGAATTACTTACCCCTTATTTAATAAGATTCAGCCCTTAGCAACCAGTCTGCATAAAACTGCAATTTCACTATTCTGTTAAAATGCCCGCCCTCAGCCCTGAGGCTAATCCATAGGACACCTGCAGTGAAGTTAGTGAAGACCAGCTCTGTATAGGGTGGGTCTTGCAGTGAAGTTCCCAGGTCTGACTGAAGCCTATAGTCCTTCTGCAAGCTCTCCTCTTATCAGATAAGGGTTTAATTTATACACTGAGCAGCCACCATATCTCACAGGGCTCTACATTGTCCAGCACTGCTAAGGGAGTGTCTGCCAAGCACAGGCATGTGGAAAAGTTCACACACACAGCCCAGCACTGTTATCTCCTGTCAGGAAGAACCTGGCTTTTTATACATTCCCTTGCAATGTTGACTCACTATCAGTTCCCAGTGCACTCAGCCAGCATGGTGCTCCATCATAATCTGGTAGACGGAAGGAGCATAGCAACCTGATTTTAATAGCCAATACTGGGGACTTTTAGGTGGCTTTTAGGGGTTATTTATTAAACAATCAGAAATTAAAACAGGGCCAACAACGTGATATTAATCACTAAAATCCAATAGTAAAAAAAAAAATTGACAGTTATACTTTAAAACAGATAATTGCACCGCTGAGCAGTAAATATTTTCTTCTTTTTCCACTAATACACATGACAGGGTACTGGTTATTGCCACTCGACCCCTAATTCTCATCCAGCTATACCCCTGTGCCCATTCCTACCTAATACCCTCCTCCTTCCCTCTCCCCCCAAATAAAACACCGACACGTGGATGGAATAAATTGGCCACGCAGCCTTTTGTTTAACAAAACATACATATAAAATAACCCAACATTAACCTAACACAGGGGAAGTCCTTGAAGCCTGAAACCTTGGAAACCATAGGGGTGGGCCGAACTTACCTCCAGCCTTTGCCCGCTAGCTCGGAGGCACCGTGGTTGACTCACCCCAACAATTCCGCCACCGTCGTCAACCAACCTTGGGAGTCCAGCCCCCACCGTGGGGCCCTCCCATCCTTGTCCTCTGAAAAAACCACCGACTCCAAGGACCTCCCACCGCCCTCCAAGCCGCCGTGACAATCATCCCCCCCCCTTCCCCCTTTTTTTTTTTTTTTATAGCTAAAACCCAGAACTCGACTCTCTCCAGAGGCCCGTGAACCAAACACCCCCCTCCCCACGTCTCAACCCCAGGGGTGGGTGGGCGGTAGTTCACTCGCACCAAAATGGCCCCTCACACCTGCCTCAACTCCCCTTTTACCACCACCTGACTCCCCCCATCCACTCAAATCCCCTAATCCCTAACTTCCCAAAGGTAGGGGTCTCCCTAAACCACCTCCCGTCATGGTCGCCTCCCCCCAGGCTGCTCCCCAAGTCCGACTCCTCTGGAAAAAGGGCTTTAAAACAGATAACTGCACCACTGAGTGGCAAATATATTTTACTTTTGCCACTAATACACGACAAAAAGGGCTGCAATTTTTGCCTTCACCGCACAACGGCTAATAAGCCCTTTTTTCCCCACTAATACTTTAGAACAAAAAATGCTTTAGAACATATAATGCTTTAGAACATAAAACTGCACCACAGTGTCAATTCGCTCATCTCTAATGATAACTATTAGCCTAAAACATGTTAAAGTTGTCTGAAACAAATTGCCTTAAAGGGATTCTCTGACTTTGAACTCCGAACTGCTGTTTCAAAGTAACCTGTGGAAGGAAGAGGGTTTGAGCTATGCTTACCCTCCACAGCACTGATGCTCCCTTGCACTTTGTCCCTCTCACATGACCCAATTCTTTTTAGTTTCCTGGCTTCTGGATGCGGTCTTCAGTCTTTCTGGCTGCAGCAGCAATTGTTGTGACATTCTTGACATCACTGTCGACTTCAGCCCGGAAGACTGCTGTGACACTTGCATGGCCCATGTGCGCAGTACCTTAACATTGTAATTGCAACATCACGAAGGACAAGCAGTAAAGTTATGGAAATTGTGGAAGTAGCAGGTGTCCCTAGGGTATGCATATGATTACCTATCTTTGGGGTTGAGCTTACCCGAACTGTTTTTCGCACCCGGACCCGAAACCAAACATTTCAGTAAATGTTTGGGTTCGGGTTCGTTGTTCGACAATTTCTTCCCACTTTTTGAAAGACTGCAGGGCAGCCTATCAACAATCATTTCACTACTTTGCCCTAAGAAGCCATCACAGCCATGCCTACTATTGGCATGGCTGTGATTGGCTAAGTGCAGCATGTGACCAAGCCTCTATTTAAGCGCTGGAGTCACGTAGAACCCCACGTCACTCTGCTGCTTTTAGTGTAGGGACAGGCTGCTGCTGGTGCTCTCAGGGAGAGATTAGGGAAGAAATCTGTTGAACTTGGTGGTGTTAACTCTCCAGACTACAGCAGTTATTGAGGGTGCTATGCTACATATTTGTACCCAGCCCTGAGCCCAGTGATACTGCAAAATAATTTTTAATCCATTTTAACAACTGCAGTGTCCTTGGAACTGAATGTGACCTGCATGTGTGCCAGCCAGCCAGCCAGGGACATCAGTCTAATAATATTTTGGTAGCTTAGTGGAGGAAAAATTCCTTTTTTCTGGCAGGTCAAGTCCCCTTACATTACCTATTTTATCATTTTGGGGTGACATAGTGCATTTCTTTAGTTGGGGGAATAATCCCCTACTGTCATACCACAGAGCACGTTTGCATACACCGCTGAAAAAACAGTTTTATAATTTTTGGGTTCACATACTGCATTTCTGTAGTTTGTTTCAATAAACACTGGTTTTGTGCTACATAGCAGATCTGAGGCCTACCCTGTATTTCATGAATTTTAAGTAACCTGTGGAACATTTACATAGTTGGTTACAAAAACACTGGTTTTGTGGTAGATAACGCATTTGCGGTGTACGCTGCATTTCTGACCTTCAACTTAAACCGTTAACCTCTGCTGTTACATTGTTAGTTTGAAAAATCAAATTTTTGTTGATAGTGAAGTAATTGTATTGAATTTCTCCGTTACACTTTTGTGTGACCTAAAGAAATGTATTCTGTTCTGACACGGGCACTACCTTCCTGTTAGTGAACATAATTGTGTACTTTTGGCAGTTAAATTGACACCTGAAATAAACCATCTGTAAGTTTGGTGGGTGAACGCAAATAATGAGGAGAACATCAAATAAGGGACGTGGACATGGTCCTGGTGATGTTGGTGTAGCTCCTGTTGCTGGAAGAGGACGTGGCCGTTCTGCGCCAGCTACAGGTCTAAGTGAAACACCTTCCTCTGGTGCGAGTAGGCGACAGAACCAGCAGCGTTATTTGGCAGGCCCGAATGCCGCTCTACGGATGGTGAGGCGAGAACAAGTACAGGCGAAAGTAGATTGTGTTGCTGACAGTGGCGCCAGTTCCTTCACAGTATCTTCCACAAAGTCCTCTGCAGAAAGCTCAGAGTTGGCACCTGCAGCCCATTCCCATAAGTCTTTCACCTCACCCCCTTGCAAAGCAGCCTTAGCTCCAAGTCATACAGCAGACTCTTATACTTTTTGATAAGTCTGCTGGCAGGGTTTCCCCGGGCCATCAACAAAGCCCTTCCCCAGAAGTGGAAGACATTGAATGCACTGATGCCCAACCACTTATGTTGCAGGATGAGGAGATGGGAATACCACCATAGCACGTCTTTGATGATGACGAAGCACTGGTGCCAACTGCTGCGGCTTTCTGCAGTGTGCAGGCCGACGAGGAGGGCAGGGGTCAAGAATGGATGAAAGATGATGTGAAGGACGATGAGGTCCTAGACTCCGACTGGACTCAAGTTCATGCTAGTGATGTGTGCAGTTCTGAGGAAGAGGCTGTGGTCGCACAGAGGCAACAGCACAGCAAAAGAGGGAGCAGGCTGCAAAAGCGGAGAGGCTGTCCCGCTAGACAGTACGCCTGCTACTTCCCACCACACCCAGGAACGTAGCATACCAAAGCCAGCTCCAAGGAGTTTATTGGCGTGGCAGTTCTTCAGACAATGTCCTGACAACAAGAGTGGTTTGCACGTTGTGCCATCAGAGCCTGAAACGAGGCATAAACAGTCTAAACCTGAGCACAACCTGCATGACCAGGCATCTACATGCCTGGTCATGCAGTGGAGTAAACACCTTAAAAACCGAGAAAGGTCTTAGGCTCCTCCTGCTTCCTCTTCTGCTGCTGTCTCTGCCTCTTCCTCCACCTCTGGAGTCACAGTGGTAAAAGGCAAAACTAGCAGCAGCGCGTGCGCAGGTACCGGGGGCTACAACGGGCAAATGGAGCGGCACCCAGGGATACAAGTAAGTGCAGGGACATCCCTGGGTGCCGCTCTGCATGTACATACCTTTGACTAAGAAACTTTGGACCGGTGAAAGGTCCTCTTTAAGTTCGGATCCCAAACCCAAACTTTTTTGTGAAGTTCGGTCGAACCCGTCTAACCCGAACTTCCAGGCTTTCGCTGAACTCTACCTATCTTCAATCTGTGGCATTTGGGAGAGGCATAAAAGACCGTTTGAAATCAAGGTTTTTTAGCTTCATAAACCCTCAAAAATCGGATCAAGTTGTGTGGAATGATTGCGTGAGGCCACCTATTTGTCGATGTACCAGTTTTCATCACTTGTTGCAAACTGAGAGGAACAGAATCCTTGAACTAAGAGACCATGGATGGTTTATTACTCTGCTTGATCACTACACGCACAGGATGAGAAGTTAGCACTGTTCAATGTTATGTGTCTTCATTGCTCTGTGGTTGAGAGAGCAAAGAGAAACTGGAATGACAGCAAGAGATGCTCAGAGCAGAACGTCTGCTTGGATGGTTTGTCTGATTAGAAGAATGGTGCGTAGTAATCCATTCTGTACTACAGCGAAATTGGATGTCACATCATAAGCCTTCGGCTGTAAACAGTGTCTACACAAACAAGCAGATGACATTTTTGACATTGCGCTAAGAGCCAGATGTGCAGCTATAGAGGTATTATTGGCCCCATGCTACCACTCTTAAAGTATATCATAATGCACAGCAAGATGGCAATGGAGACTGTAATAGAGGGCTTTCCTTTTCAGTGGTGAGTCTTGATTTTTTCTCGGATGCAGTGATAACCAGAAATTGGTCTGTAGACTATGTGGGCAATGGCATGAATAGGCCTTCCCAAAGGAATGTCACACAGGTCCTACTCCTTAGATAATGGTTTGGGGTGAAATAATGTATGTTAGTCATACCCCTCCTGTCTTAATTTCAAGTACACTAACAGTTTGAGTGTACATGTTGCCTGTGTTACTGTATGCAAACTGCTTGATTAAAACATGCTACCATGGCCTGCAGTGTCTCCAGACTTGTCTTCCATCGAGTACATCTAGGATATCTTTGGTTGGCAATTGCAAAGGAAGCTGCCAGCAGCGTATATTGGTGCTTTGCATGCCTAAGTGCATTCAGCATGGCATAAAATTCCTCAGACAACCATTAATTACTATGTAAAAATAACTTTTAATCCATCTGCTTTTTCAGTGGTGGCCATGTAACTGCATGTGAACTGCATGTGTGCCAGGGAGATTACTTTAATTCTGTTCTGGTAGCTTAGTGGAGGACAAATTCCCTTTTTTGACCGGTCAAGTACCCCTGCGGCCTGCAGTGCATACCTGGCAGTGAAAATGATTAAATTACATTAGTCTGTCACATATTTTTGTGACCTAAAGCGATGTTTTATCTGTCTGCCACAGGCATTGCATATCTGACAGTCCAATAAAGTGTTAAATACTGCAGTTAACCTTGCTGCTATAAAAAAGAACACTTTTTTTGCTAGATAGTAAATTTACGGGCTAAGCTGTATTTCTGACAGTCCAATGCAGTTACATTGCTGCTATAAAAAAATGCACTTTTTTTGTGCTAGATAGCAAATTTTTGAACTACGCTGCATTTCTGACAGTCCAATAAAACCGTAACATACTGCATTTACATAGTTGTTTGCAAAAAACACAGTTTTTGTGCTAGATAGCACATTAGCAGCCTACATTGCAATTCTGATATTCCAATAAAACCGTAATATACTGCATTCACATAGTTGTTTGTAAAAAACACAGTTTTTGTGCTAGATAGTAGAGTTGAGCGAACACCTTTATGTTCGGGTTTGAGAAGTTCGGTCGAACTTCCTGAAAATGTTCGGGTTCGGGATCCGAACTCGACCCAAACTTCACCCTAAACCCGAACCCCATGGAAGTCAATGGGGACCCAAACTTTTGGGCACTAAAAAGGCTGTAAAATAGCCCAGGAAAGAGCTAGAGGGCTGCAAAAGGTAGGTAAATCCCCTGCAAACAAATGTGGATAGGAAAATTACTTAAAATAACATCAAATAGAGAAAAATAATAAATAAACATTCTAAACTTGAGCCCAAGTGAGTGACAGTGGCACCTGTCACCCAGCAAACAGAGGATGTGGCAGCAACGCCACCACATCTGTCATCATCACCAAGCATCTCCACCAAATCCCATGAAAGTGTTCAGCTATTAGCTGTCCATCTCCCAAACACTGAAGAGAAAAAGAAATAGAAAGAGGAAGTACCCCCTTACCCATGGCTCTGAATGCCTTATTTCAAACTTCCTGGTCCTTTGAAATGCTGTCATTCTGTCTGGTTGACAGTTTTAAAAACCTTATGGCGGTAGCTGTCCCACAGTACGTGTATCCCAGTCGCAGCTACTTTTGCAGGCGAGCCATTCCTTCCCTGTACAACCAAGTGGCGGACAAAATCAGGTGTGCACTGCGCAACGCTATCTATGGCAACGTCCACATAACCAACAACACAGTGGATAAATGTAGCGGCTGGCCCAGAGGAGGATAGCATTTTTGCGAATGTCCTTCCGCCCCGAGGATTGTTGGGCATTTCTCTTTGTATCCTGTTACCTCCTCCTCCTCCTACTCTGCTTTCTCCTCCTCCTCCTCCTCTACCACCCCCTCATCCACTCAGTGTAACACCTTCACCACCCACAGCAGCACAGCCAGGGGAAATGTCAGCAGTCTGTTTTAAAACTTGTGTGTTTGAGGGAAAAAAAACACAACGCGCAGGAGCTGTGGACAGGCATGGAACAACAGACGGATGACTGGTTGGTGCCATTGAGCCTTCAGCCCGGCCTGGTGTTGTGCACTAAAGGGGAAAAATGTAATAGCAGGTCTGGGCCTAGCCGGTTTGACGCACATCCCCTGCCTGCCACACGTGCTGAATTAAAATAACTATAATGCAGCTAAAGTAACTATATAAACAAACAAAACTATATACACGCCTTATCCTTAACTTAAGGCCAGCCAATTACAAGTGGCTCGGAGGGTGGGTTCCTGCACCAACATAGGCCCTGGCCTGGAACACAATTGTCCAGCCATGGCACAGTTCTGGAGGATGAGGAGTAGTAGGAGGAACGCTGGGGGATACAGAGGACACAGACGATATACCTCCCTTTAAAGAGGATAGCTTGTCCTTGCCTCTGGGCAGCCTGGCAAACATGAGCGACAACATGCTGCAGTGCCTGCGCAATGACCACCCTGCTGCATCCCCATTACAAGGACAACGTGCCGTCCTTAATTCCCTCACTGGAGTGTGATAGGAAGATGAGCCCGCTAGAAGACACGCTGCGGACTCAGTGGAAGCACAAGGTGAAGGCAGAGGAGGAGGAGGAAGAATTTGCCAATGCAGCTGGGTCACCACCAACACCTCAGAAGGCAGGTTTATCATTGGCAAAATGTGGAAAAGCTTTGTCATCACGCCACAACAACCTGCACCACCAGCAGATCTGGAACATCTTAGCAGGAGGCAGCATTTCAGCAACATGTTGGAACTGTACACGTACTGACTGATGGGTCTTCCTAGGGGAATAGCTACAGGGGAAGCAGGGGAAACAACTGCTTTGGGGCCGTGACCTAGAAAGGGCCCATCCAGGAGGAGGAGGAGGAGTAAAGGACTTTGTCAGAGCCCCCTCAACAGTATTATACAATAAAATTATATACAGTGGCAGTATAGACAGTGTAGGAAGCTAATGGAACAGCTGCTGGGCCTGGTCTGAGAGAGCGATCTTTAGTAGCCACAGGCATGGCGGCATGAAAGGAAGGGGTTGAGCAAAAAGTACTGGGGAGGGGGCCCCATTAAAAAATTTAATGTGGTGCCCAATCATTTCTAGCTACGCCACTGGGTCTGGCCCATTCAACTTCTGGGTTTTCAAATTGGGCACATGTCCTGAGGTTGCCCTTTACGCCTTGGAGGTGCTGGACTACCCTGCAGCCACTGTATTGTCTGAACGTGTGTTTAGCATGGCTGGGGGCATTATCACAGACAAGCGCAGCCACCTGTCCGCAGACAATGTTGGCAAATAAGCTTTCGTTTATTAAAAAGAACCAGACATGGATCCCACAGGACTTGTTTGAACCTTATGCAGAATTGACATGTATACCGGCATCACTAAACCATTGTTATAAAATTGAAAATAAACTCCACAGCCAAAAAAGGCTTCATTTCATGCAAGAATGTAACTGCCAATTGTAAGTTCCCTGTAAGTTATGCATTGCAGGGGATTGTACCTGGCAAAATTGGTAATATTTCACTCAACAATTTAAAATCTATCCTTTGCCGGACAGTATTAAACTTGTCCAGCCACAGCTGAATCCCCAGATTTACTGTAAATCTAATTTTGCAACTGATTTTTACCCCAGAAAAAAATATATCCTTTGACGGACACTAGGGAAATTGTCCAGTCAGAGCTGGAACACCAGATTCAGTGTATTGCTATTTTGTCAATTGAATTTTCCCCCAGAACAAAATCTATCCTTTGACGGATACTATTAAACTTCTTCAGTCACAGCTGGATCACCAGATTCAGAGTATTTCTATTTTGAAACTGAATTTCACCGCAGAAAGTAATATATCTTTTGACGGACACTAGGGAAATTGTCCAGTCACAGCTGGAAAACCAGATTAAGGGTATTGCTATTTTGGCAATTGAATTTCCCCCCAGAACAAAATCTATCTTTTGACGGATACTATTAAACTTGTTCAGTCACAGCTGGAACACCAGATTCAGGGTATTGCTATTTTGGCAATTCAATTTCACCCCAGAAAATAATATATCCTGTGACGGACACTATTAAAGTTGGCCAGCCACAGCTGAAACCACTGATTTATGGTATTGCTATTTTGGGAATTGAATTTCACCAAAGAACAAAATATATCCTTTGCAGGACACTATGAAACTTGTCCAGTCACAGCTGGAACACCAGATTTACTGTATTTCTATTTTTGCAACTATATTTCACCCCAGAAAATAATATATCCTTTGACGGACACTAAGGAAATTGTCCAGTTACAGCTGGAATACCAGATTCAGGGTATTGCTATTTTGGCAAATAAATTTCACCCCATAAAAAAATATACCCTTTTACGGAAAGATTTAAACTAGGCCTGCAACAGCTTGAACACCAGATTTACTGTATTTCTATTTTTGAAACTGAATTTCACCGCAGTAAATAATATATCCTATGACGGACACTATTAAACTTGTCCAGTCACAGCTGGAACAACAGATTCAGGGTATTGCTATTTTGGCAACTGAATTTCACCCCAGAAAAGAATAAATCTTTTGCCGGACACTATTAAACTTGTCCAGTCACAGCTGGAACACCCGATTTACGTTATTTCTATTTTGGCAA
Source organism: Bufotes viridis (assembly GCA_033119425.1). Classification (NCBI taxonomy): domain Eukaryota; kingdom Metazoa; phylum Chordata; class Amphibia; order Anura; family Bufonidae; genus Bufotes; species Bufotes viridis. Next base: position 221,559,106 of record CM065592.1, on the reverse strand, counting down.
TTTAATTTCACCCCTGAAAATTATCTATCATTTGCCGGACACTATTAAACTTGGTAAGCCACTGCTGGGACACCAGATTAAGGGGATTGCTATTTTGGCAATTGCATTTCACCACAGAAAAAAATCTATCCTTTGACAGACAGCAGACAGTATTACACTTGGCTAGCCACAGCTGGAACACCAGATTTAGGGGATTGCTATTTTGGCACTTGAATTTAACCCCTTAATAAAATATAGAAATTTCTATCCTGAGTTTCTAAGGGTGACAATAAGTACAGCCAAGTCCATCAATCGATCAATACTAGTTTTTTTTTTTTTTTTTGCTATTTCCTACATCAGAGGCTTGGCTGTGCTTATTGTCACACCGAGAAACTCAGGATAGAAATTTCTATATTTTATTGAGGGGTTAAATTCAATTGCCATAATAGCAATCCCCTAAATCCGGTGTTCCAGCTGTGGCTAGCCAAGTGTAATACTGTCTGCTGTCTGGCAAAGGATAGATTTTTTTCTGTGGTGAAATTCAATTGCTAAAATAGCAATCCCCTAAATCTGGTGTCCCAGCAGTTGTTGGCCAAGTTTAATAGTGTCCGGCAAAGGATATATTTTGTTCTGGGGTGAAATTCAATTGCCAAAATAGCAATACCGTAAATCAGTTGATTCAGCTGTGGCTGGCCAAATTTAATAGTGTCCGACAAGGGATATATTTTTTTCTGGGGTGAAATTCAATTGCCAAAATTGCAATACCGTAAATCTGGTGTTTCAGCTGTTGCAGGCCTAGTTTAAATCTGTCCGTAAAAGGATAGATAATTTTCTGGGGTGAAATTCAACTGCCAAAATAGCGATCCCCTAAATCTGGTGTCCCAACAGTGGCTGACCAAGTTTAATAGTGTCCGGCAAAGGACATATTTTGTTCTGGGGTGAAATTCAATTGCCAAAATAGCAATACCCAAAATCTGGTGTCCCAGCAGTGGCTGGCCAAGTTTAATAGTGTCCGGCAAAGGAAAGATTTTGTTCTGAGGTGAAATTCAATTTCCAAAATAGCAATACCGTGAATCAGTGGTTTCAGCTGTGGCTGGCAAAGTTTAATGGTGTCCGGCAAAGGATATATTTTTTTATGGTGTGAAATTCAATTGCCAAAATAGCAACACCATAAATCAGTGGTTTCAGCTGCGGCTGGCCAAGTTTAATAGTGTCCGGCAAAGGATATATTTTGTTCCGGGGTGAAATTAAATTGCTAAAATAGCAATATCGTAAATCTGGTGTCCCAGCAGTGGCTGGACAAGTTTCATAGTGTCCGTCAAAGGATATATCATTTTCTGGGGTGAAATTCAGTTGCAAAAATAGAAATACAGTAAATCTGGTGTTCTAGCTGTGGCCGGACAATTAGTTTAATAGTATACGTCAAAGGACATCTTTTGTTCTAGGGTGAAATTAAATTGCCAAAATAGCAATACCAAAAATCTGGTGTTCCAGTTGTTGCAGGCCAAGTGTATTTCTTTCCGTTAAAGGGTATATTACACAAAGTGTTAAAATACAAGTGCTGAAAGCATAATCCTATATATTTTTTCACACGGTACTGTGCATCTCCAAGTGTAAATCTGTCCGTAAAAGGATACATTTCATCCAGGCCCTAAATACTAGGCCTACAATTGATATTCCCCTAAATCTGTGGTTACTACTGTGCCTGGATTAGTATTATACGGTACATAAATAGATAGCCAGATAGTGTTAGGTGCCTGTAAAAAAGGCCTGAATTTGAATTTAACACATTGGGCCAAATACAATTTTTCATATTGTGGTGAACGGTATCAATGAAGAAAACATCTAGTAAAGGACGCGGACGCGGACATGGTCGTGGTGGTATTAGTGGATCTGCTGGTGCTGGGAGAGGACGTGGCCATTCTGCCACAGCCACACATCCTAGTGAACCAACTACCTCAGGTTCCAGTACCCGCCAGAATTTACAGCAATATTTGGTGGGGCACAATGCCGTTCTAAGGTTGGTAAGGCATGAGCAAGTAAAGGGGCTAGTCAATTGGGTGGCCGACAGTGGATCCAGCACGTTCACAACATTATCTCGCACCCAGTCTTCTTCAGAAAGTGCACAGGTGGCGCCTGAAAACCAAGTCCATCAGTCTGTAACATCACCCCAATGCATATCAGGGAAACTGTCTGAGCCTCAAGTTATGCAGCAGTCTCTTATGCTGTTTGAAGATTCTGCTGGCAGGGTTTCCCAAGGGAATCCACCTAGCCCTTCCCCAGTGGTGGAAGACATAGAATGCACTGACGCACAACCACTTTTCCTGATGATGAGGACATGGGAATACCACCTCATCGGAGTCCGCACATCTCTGATGATGACGAAACACAGGTGCCAACTGCTGCGTCTTTTTGCAGTGTGCAGACCGAACAGGAGGTCAGGGAGGAAGATTGTGTAGAAGACGATGCAGGGGACAATGAGGTCCTAGACCCCACATGGAATGAAGGTCGTGCCACTGACTTTCATAGTTCAGAGGAAGAGGCAGTGGTGAGACCGAGCCAACAGCGTAGCAAAAGAGGGAGCAGGGGGCAAAAGCAGACCAGCCGCCGCCAAGAGAGTTCGCCTGCTACTGGCCACCGCCACCAGGGACCGAGCACCCCAAGGGCAGCTTCAAGGAGTTCCCTGGCATGGCACTTCTTTAAACAATGTGCTGACGACAAGACCCGAGTGGTTTGAACGCTGTGCCATCAGATCCTGAAGCGAGGCATTAACGTTCTGAACCTTAGCACAACCTGCATGACCAGGCATCTACATGCAAAGCATAAACTGCAGTGGAGTACACACCTTAAAAACAAGGAACTCACTCAGGCTCCCCCTGCTCCCTCCTCTGCTGCTGCCTCGGCCTCTTCCTCCACCTCGGGAGGAATGTTGGCACCTGCCGCCCACCAAACAGAGGATGTGCCACCAACACCACCACCTCCGTCACCAAGCATCTCCACCATGTCACACGGCAGCGTTCAGCTCTCCCTCTCACAAACCTTGGAGAGAAAGTGTAAATTCCCACCTAGCCACCCTCGAGCCCTGGGCCTGAAAGCATTTCTAGACTATTGGCCTTTGAAATGCTGTCATTAAGGCCGGTGGACACAGACAGCTTCAAACAGCTGATGGCGATGGCTGTCCTACAGTATGTTGTACCCAGCCGCCACTACTTCTCCAAGAGAGCCGTGCCTTCACTGCACAACCAAGTATCCGATAAAATCAAGTGTGCACTGCGCAACTCCATCTGTGGCAGGGTCCACCTAACCACAGATACGTGGACCAGTAAGCACGGCCAGGGATGCTATATCTCCCTAACTGCACACTGGGTAAATGTAGTGGCGGCACGTCCTTCCGTCGCCAAGGATTGCAGGGCATCATTATTTGACTCCTGCAGCCTCCTCCTCCTACTCGGCTTCCTCCTCCTCTTCTTCCACCTGCTCATCCAGTCAGCCACACACCTTCACCACCAACTTCAGCACAGCCCAGGGTAAATGTCAGCAGGCCGTTCTGAAACTCATATGTTTGGGGGACAGGCCCCACACCGCGCAGAAGTTGTGGCGGGGTATTGAACAACAGACCGGTTGCTGCTGGTGGGCCTCAAGCCCGGCCTGGTGGTGTGCGATAATGGGCGAAATCTTGTCGCAGCTCTGGGACTAGCCGGTTTGACGCACATCCCTTGCCTGCGCATGTGCCAAATTTGGTGGTGCAGAAGTTCATTCACAACTACCCTGACATGTCAGAGCTGCTGTATAAAGTGCGGGCCGTCTGTGCACGCTTCCGGAGTTCACATCCTGCCGCTGCTCGCCTGTCTGCGCTACAGCATAACTTCGGCCTTCCCACTCACCGCCTCATATGCGACATGCCCACCAGGTGGAACTCCACCTTGCAAATGCTGGAGAAACTGTGCGAGCAGCAGCAGGCCATAGTGGAGTTTCAGCTGCAGCACACACGCATCAGTATCACTGCGGAACAGCACAACTTCACCACCAATGACTGGGCCTCCATGCGAGACCTCTGTGCCCTGTACTCCACCAACATGGCCAGTGACGATGACGCCGTTATCAGCGTTACAATACCACTTCTATGTCTCCTTGAGAAAACACTTAGGGCGATGATGGAAGAGGAGGTGGCCCAGGAGGAGGAGGAGGAAGAAGGGTAATTTTTAGCAATTTTTAGGCCAGTCTCTTGGAAGTGGCTCAGAGGGAGGTTTTTTGCAAAAGCAGAGGCCAGGTACAGATGTGGCCAGCCAGGGCCCACTATTGGAGGACGAGGAGGACGAGGCTGAGGAGGTGGAGGAGGATGACGATAAAGCATGTTCACAGCGGGGTGGCACCCAACGCAACTCGGGGCCCATCACTGGTGCATGGCTGGTGGGAAACGGAGGACGGTGACGATACACCTCCCAGAGAGGATAGCTTGTCCTTACCTCTGGGCAGCCTGCCACACATGAGCGACTACATTCTGCAGTGCTTGCGCAACTACAGCAGAGTTGCCCACATTTTAACGTGTGCGGACTACTGGGTTGCCAGCCCGGTGGATCCCCGGTACAAAGACAATGTGCCCACCTTACGTCCTGCATTGGTGCATGATAGGAAGATGCGTGAGTACAAGCGCATGTTGGTAGACGCGCTACTGAGAGCATTCCCAAATGTCACAGGGGAACAAGTGGAAGCCCAAGGCGAAGGAAGAGTAGGAGCGAAAGGTCACCAATGCAGCTGTGTCATGGCCAGCTCCTCTGAGGGCAGGGTTAGCATGGCAGAGATGTGGAAAAGTTTTGCCACCACACCACAGTTAACTGCACCACCACCTGATACGGAACGTCTTAGCAAGAGGCAGCATTTCACTAACATCGTGGAACAGTACGTGTGCACAACCCTCCACGTACTGACTGATGGCTCCTTCCCATTCAACTTCTGGGTCTCCAAATTGTCCACGTGGCCAGAGCTAGCCTTTTATGCCTTGGAGGTGCTGGCCTGCCCGGTGGCCAGCGTTTTGTCTGAACGTGTATTCAGAACGGCAGGGGGCATCATTACTGACAAAAGCAGCCGCCTGTCCACAGTCAACGTGGACAAGCTTACGTTCATAAAAATGAAGGCATAGATCCCACGGGACCTGTCTATCCCTTGTGCAGAATAGACTACCTCCCCTTAACCATATATTCTTGTACTCCAGGGTACTTCTTTATTGAATCCTCTTTTTTTAATTTTACCATTATTTTGCGGGGAAACCCAAATTTGAATGATCCACTCCTCCGTCTGGGTACCAGGGGCCTAACTATTTTAAAGTGGCCTTCTCCATTGGTGGGTGATATGAAGCCTGATTCTCTGCTTTGGGACCTCTCTCCTCTGTCTGGGTGCTGGGGCCTAAATAACTAAAAGTGGCCTTCTCTGTTGGTGGGTGACATGATGCCTCTTTTGCTGCTATGGGACCTCTCTCCTCAGTTTGGGTGTCAGGGGCCTAACTTTCATCTACTTGCTTGCTGTCTTGGTGGCAGACATTTAACACTTTTTTCTGTCTAATGACCGCCCCATTGTCTGGGTGTCAGGGGCCTATATGTCGTTTAATAATTTGTTGTCTTGGTGGGAGATATTAAACTCTTTTTACTGTCTAATGACCGACCCATTGTCTGGGTGTTAGTGGCCTATATTTCGTTTAATGCTTGCTGTCTGGGTGAGAGACATTAAACTCTTTTTACTGTCAAATTGCCTCTCCTCTGTTTGGGTGTCAGGGGCTTACATAAATAATAATGGCCTTTTCCATTGCAGGTTAACCTGAGGCCTGTGTTGCTGTTACGGGACCGCTCTCCTCTTTGCGGGTGCCATGGCCCTTAGTCTGTGAATGAAGCCTGTGGCACTGCAGGCAGACATGAATCTTTTTTGGCTGTGATGAGAACATCAACTCCCATAGCATTCCCACCTGATGCCACCCCAACCTCCTATTCCACCTCATCCACCTCAAGTTTCCAATTGATATTGGTTAATTTTATTTATTTAATTTTATTTTAAGTCATTTCCCTATCCACATTTGTTTGCAGGGGATTTACCTATATTTTGCTGCCTTTTGCAGCCCTCTAGCCCATTCCTGGGCTATTTTACAGCCTTTTTAGTGCCCAAAAGTGCGGGTTCCCATTGACTTCAATGGGGTTCGGGTTCGGGGTGAAGTTCGGGTCGAGTTCGGATCCCAAACCCGAACATTTTCGGGAAGTTCGGCCGAACTTCTCGAACCCGAACATCCAGGTGTTCGCTCAACTCTAATCAACAGCCAATGGTAAAACACACAAAATAAAACAGCTTATTAACTGTAATACTGAATTTGCGATTTATGTCATCATATGCAAAGAATGTCACCTACAATATGTAGGTTGTACTACAAAACAGAGCAAAACAAGAATACACAAAAATTTATCTGATATTCCTTATTTCAGAACACAAAATATATGTGGTGCTAGTTAACATTTTGAAATAGTTCACAAGTAGTGATGTCGCGAACATAAAATTTTCCGTTCGCGAACGGCGAACGCGAACTTCCAAAAATGATCGCGAACGGGGAAACCTCCATAGACTTCAATAGGCAGGCAAATGTTAAAACCCACAGGGACTCTTTCTGGCCACAGTAGTGATGGAAAAGTTGTTTCAAGGGGACCAACACCTGGACTGTGGCATGCCAGAGGGGGATCTATGGCAAAACTCCGATGGAAAATTACATAGTGGACGCAGAGTCGGGTTTTAATGAATAAAGGGCATAAAACACCTAACATTCCTAAATTGTTTGGAAAAACGTGCTTTAAAACATCAAGTGTGTGTACAGCATACGATCAGGTATGATGTTGTATCGATCAGGTAGGGTAAGGGTTACGCCCGCTTCACAGTGAAAGACCTGACTGTGACAGACCAAACTCCCCGTTTAACGCACCGCAAACAACCGCAAACAGTCCATTTGCACAACCGCAAACTCCCCATTTGCACAAGGTTGGATACCAAGCTAGCCATGTCCCGTTGCTTGAAAAAGAAGCTTGGTCAGTCCTCTTACTACCAATTTGGAGCACTGCGCGTGCGCCGTGCAATGTACTTGGCAACCCTATATGAGTGGTGTGTTACTTAGTGCTATTCTTATCAGTTTAATCCCTGTTAGGTCCCATATCAGCACTGGCAGTGGGCTCACTTCAGTAAGTGGAAGTGGGCCTGACACACACTGGCAGGCAACTAACCTTAGATTAAAGGGTAAAAATTAAATGCCATTTTTTTATGCAAAGTCCTGTGCCACCCGATATGAGTGATGGGCACTGGCAGTGGGCACACTACAGTCAGTGGATTTGGGCCTGACACACACTGGCAGGCAACTAACCTTAGATTAAAGGGTAAAAATTAAATGCCATTTTTTTATGCAAAGTCCTGTGCCACCCGATATGAGTGATGGGCACTGGCAGTGGGCACACTACAGTCAGTGGATTTGGGCCTGACACACACTGGCAGGCAACTAACCTTAGATTAAAGGGTAAAAATTAAATGCCATTTTTTTATGCAAAGTCCTGTGCCACACGGTATGAGTGATGGGCACTCGCAGTGGGCACACTACCGTCTGTGGGCCTGCTGCTCCTCAAACACGGGCAGGCCAGGCAACTGCAATATATATATGGAGAAAAAAAATAAAAGCAGACTAAAAGGGCTTTTTGGGGTGCTGTGACGCTGTCCTTACAGCAGATGAGTCTGTGGACACAAAACACTGGCCTAGCTAACGCTTTCCCTATAAATTCAGAATCATCAGCGCAGCAGCAGCTGCAGTCTCCCTGCTCTCACTAACATGCAGCTTCAGACTGAATCTAAAATGGCTGCCTTTTTTATAGGAGGTGGTAAGGTGTGGGAGGGAGGGTTCTGATTGGCTGCAATGTGTCTGCTGACTGTGAGGTACAGGGTCAAAGTTTGCTCAATGATGATGTATTGGGGGCGGACCGAACATCGCATATGTTCGCCTGCCGCG